>OY856413.1:281827624-282320124 GCA_963693085.1 Alisma plantago-aquatica | reverse complement strand
AGATATAATACATAACCACCAAAGGACTTACCTATCCAATACAAAGAGTCTTCAACCTTACCAAGGACTTACCCACTTTGCAAGGAGTCTTCTGCCTTCTTCCAAGGACTTACCTACTCTTGCACAAGTCTTCTACCTTACAGGGATTACCCACTCTTCTTGGATCTTCCGCCTTTGACTTCACCTTCACTCGGAGAAGCTTCCACCAAGGACTTACCCACTTGAGCAAGGAGTCTTCTGCTTTCACCAAGGGCTTATCCACTCTAGCTCCAAGTCTTCAGCCTTAATCTTCACCAAGGGATGCCTTCCCTTGTTTTTCTTCACCTCTCTTAGCCAAGAGAGAGAACCTTCGTCTACATGGTTGAAAAGAGAGATAGGGAGGTGGTAGAAGTGAGAGCCTCACAAGATATACATGTAGGATGAGCTCTCTTACAGATTTCCTACTCACTCTAAGGAATGTAGCAAGTGATTAAGCTTAGAGAGAAAGAGGAGGTTGTACGAAGCACTCAACTATAGAACAGGAACCTCACATAGAGTTTTGCATTGAATGCTCAACTTTAGAATGAAGCCCAAGGGGTCCTATTTATAGCTGGGGATGCCTCTTAGCCTTTGGGAACATTTAAGAACAAAAACTAGCAGTTTTGTGGCTTGCAACAGATATATTTTCACTTATTGCAACTCCACAACGGCTAGAAGCATTTTTCTGCACTTTTCCATACAATGCAATCGATCGAGTATCTATAAAGGTAACTCCACCGATAGAGTAAAAGACAAAGTCGATATTCAGACCATCGGTCGAGTTTGTCCTGGAGAAACTCGACCGACCAATGAAAATCGAATTGGTCAGGTACTCCATCGGTCGAGTTACGTGAAGTGTAAACTCGATGATCAAAAGTCATTTTCAAGATCCAATTAGGATCAGTCGAGTTCTGTGTATTGACAACTCGACCGATGAACAACCTGATGTGAATTTTGGAAAATGGCTTTTGAGTGCTTAAACATTCGATCTAAGTGCTCCTGGTTTTTTCAAGCTTAATTACAAGTCATACAATCATTACAAATGATTTACAACATGATTATAATGGATTTACATCATATTACAAAAATGTGCACTTGTATTGACTTTGACTTGTCTTTACTCCAATTTGATATGTGCAAGTTAGGGCATTTGGAGTGTGTCTATACCTAATCTAAAATCACTCAAGTAGAGACATTAGACACCAATATGTGGAATAGTTAGTCATCATCAAAACACGGGTTTAGTCAATTTAGACGTGAGTCAACATTGACCTAATTGACCTTCAGTCAACACCACCCACCAAATCATATTGCTTCAACACATAATTTTATACATCCATTTAACTTTAGACCCCCCTAGGCCACCATATATACATTAGTGGAGACTGGATTCTAAGGTTAGCAACTCTAAGCCCCCAAAGCTGCCAAACTTGTTCCCTTCTTTAGTCCACCTAACTTCATTCATCCCTCGACCCAAAATCCTTGATTTTTAGGGTTTTGGGCATGTCCCTTCTAGTTTCCATGCTATGTTGCATCCTTGGAGGAGGAGTACGTCCTTCAAGATGCTAGAGGTGAATAAAGTAGACCCCTCATCCACACAACATGGAATTTTCCCTTTACTTTTGCTATTTCTTTTACTATTGAGTAGCTAAGCTCCTTTTTGGACTGTTTGGGGGCCAAAATATGTAACAACAATACCGTGTTAATATTTGTGCATCAAAGTATTATTTCATTTTATAATGCTATGTTATTTCTTGTTCTCCTTGCTCGCCTCATGGTATGGTCAGTTGAGCCATGGAATCACCTAAGGAAAAGTATAAATGGATGATTTTGGGTTTTTAAGTGGAGAAACACCTAAGTTTTTATGCAATTCTTTGTTAGTTTCTTCACCTTCCCCTTTATATGCCCATTCCCTTAATCCTAGGTATGATATGTAAGTGGCTAGATGTTTCTCCCCTATATACACTTAGCTAAATGGGTTGCTAATGATTAGATGGAACTTGAAGGGGATGTATATTGACATTCTACTCCCCACACCCATTCCTTTCCCCTAAGTTCATTAGGAAACCACTTATAGAAACCTAGACTTGGACCCCCTAGACCTATGACTAACTATTCCTTAGTCAATGCAAAGGGTAGACAACTAGTCATAGGGACGTGTTCCTCTACTCACCACCACCCCCATCCATTGTCCACTAATATAATAGGATCCATGCTCTAGATTTACCCTTGTTTTTTGGTTGACAGCTCTTAATTGGAAGTTTATTCATGTACATAATATTATACATGGCTGATTATTACATATCCCCACAAAAAACCACTATCTCATCTACTTGTTTAAACCCTAGTCCGCCCTCTTGCTAGCTAATTGCTTTTGTTACTTAACTTGCTTTCCTTGTTCATTCCATTAGCTCTTTCTAGGTTAACTAGTTCTTATTTAGTTGTTTGTCTTGGGATTGCTTAATTACCTGCTCAACTTAGCTTTTGCAGACTCACTTAGTGTAATTTCCAGTTTGGCCTAGTCATTTTCTCTTTCTTACTTTCTTGTTAGTGTGTAGCCTAACTTGGTTCACTTTCTCTCTTTGTTAGTTTTAGTTGAATGTCATTGCTAAAAAAGGGTTATTCAGGTTTAGTTATTCTTACTTTCCTTAATTTCATTCTCATCTTTAGTGTATTCACAACCTTCTAGAGAAAATCATAATCCCTTGCTCTAGAAATCTATAGAAACTATACTAGCTATCTATTCTTCCCCAATCCTCGTGGATTGTCCCATATCTTGCCCACTCTCTATACCACATTTAGAACTCCATGCATTTTTGGGATAGGTTTTTGATGTATTTTTTAGAGCGAGCCACTTATGGGGCCTTATAAATCTTTCTTAGATAAGCCCCACGTGGGAAAGTCAAGCTTTTGGGTGTCACTTTTTAAGAGTGGCCCTTGAGACCTGGCTAGTTGTTTCTTTTTTACCTTTTTTAGTATCCATCACATGTGTTATTATTGATTCTTTATGTTACTTTTGCAGTCATGGTTCCTGAATCGATTTTGTTTACTTAATTGTGCATGTGCAGTGATAGTTTATGTTCGGCCTTAGTTCTGTAAGAAGTGGGGCTCGATAGGGGAGACACTCACTTACTTGATGTGAAATAATAGAAAACCATCCAACGCCAGATTTAAGAATATTTTTTTGCAAAGAATAGAAGACTAAAATTCAAGTATGTAGTGTATCATTCATCATAAAATAGAGCAATGAAAGATAACATTCTAATTGTTACAACATTTATGTCCATTATTGTTCTTCAGAGAGTACATAAAAGAAAACTATAGGAAACTAAACTATAACCAAGAGTGCAGATGGCTACATGGCTACTCAGATCAATCCCAAAAAGAACAAGTACTCTTGAGCACGTTGCAACTCTGGGTCACCTATGACATGATCTTCTCCACCTAAGGGGTTGGGAACACCCTACACAGGAAAAGACATGGTGGAAGATTATTAGCAAAAGACTTTATGTGCTTATAATAAGGGTTGGACAATTTATATGAAAAGGTACATAAAAAATAAAATCACATGGTTCCCAATGAAGAGGGGGGCAAAATCTTCCAAGTGGATATCAAAAGAGTTCTTCATATAGTAAGACAGATAGATTATTAAAGAAATAAAAAGCACAATAATATAATTCTTGCCTTTAAATCTCAAATTAGAGAACATGAACAAATAATAAGAGTTATGCATGCAAGTTAAATATTAGACTACAATCATTTAAAAGTAGGACCAAAGCACTTCCACATTTTGATCCTAGGAAGGAGGTGAGAGCACCCAGAAAAGTGTGTAATGGTATATATATGAGGTGAGAGCACGTGGGACTTAGGTGAGAGCACAAAAATCCCATGTATTGGATAAGTTGTATAATGGGGTCAGTACCCATAATGTACTATCACTAATAGATAATAATAGTCTCAACAATCAAACATGCATATAATAGAGAGGCAAGATAGTCTAGTCTAAGAAAATAAATCAATTTAGGGTTTCCATTATGAAATGGAACAATAAGATGGAATAATGCAATAAGGGCTAAAAATTGATCAAGCAACACCAAGGTTAAATAAAAGAGATTTAAATTTTCATAATCATAGTCCATAAGATGAATTTTAGTGAATTGGACCCAATTGAGTCAAACATGTGTAATCAAATGACATATAAAGCACTATGCTACAATCAAGTTAGAGAGAGAAAATATAAACTATTTTGCAATATGACTCACAAAGAGAAGTAACATACCTCAATGATGTGATTGAACAAGTCAGGGTCAAACCCTAGATCCAAACCAAGGTCACTGCTACCTATCAAATATGTAGATGAATTAGGGTTTATGCTCCTATAAATAAAACTATAAAAGACCCTTTTTGTAATTATTGATTTAGGTTATGTAAATTACATTATCTGATATATTATAATTTCTTGATTTTAAAACATGTTTATTAATTAATTTTAGACTTAAATCATTAGATATGAATTTTACAAAATTGTTGGTAATTAGGAAATCCATAAAAATCGTGTATTTAATTTATTAGAGTTAGATTATCAAAACTATAGCAAATGGTAGATCTCATTTTTATGATTCCAAAACATATTTTGGTTTATTTTTATGATAAGTACATATTTGGTTATGCCTTTTTCAAGTGAAATCCATTTGTTGAAATTTAAATCCAAAACACAGAGCAAAAGGCGAAGAAGCCCATGCATGATGTGATAAGAATTTAGCTTCATGAAAGAGTAGACTAAAAAAACACTTAAATCAACCCTCGATATAAATCACATTAAAAAGGAAAAGACAAAAAAGTTTATGTAAGTGTGACAAACAATAAATCAACCAATGGACAAAAGTGTAAATGACTAGAAGTCATCTTCTTCGTCTTCCCTGATTGGAGAGAATGAACAAAGCCAAGACACCATCTCTACGTTGGGGTGATCAAGACCAAACCTCAAATGCTTCATCATACTGGAGGGATCACTAGAAGATTTGCAAGGCTACTCCAAAATCAAGACCCCAAAAAGGAAACATTAGGAGGTAGCAAAACCAAACTTCACCTTCTATCATAATTGGTGAGGTGAAGCAGGATAAAGTCATCTGCCAACATAGAGAGTGAAACATAGTAGGCATATCCAAAAGCTCAGTGGCCTAGAACCTCAGGGTGATTCATGCCATAGCAAAACTCATTTCTCAGATACCAGAATGCGAGACTAAACCAACCCAATACTAGTGACAAGGAAGGAAGGCAAACAAGGGAAGCCACCATCACTTTGGTTTGGGGTCTAAAAGATTATACATGAGACTCCTCCACGAATGAGGAACTATGTTGGGTGTTTTGCATGCCTCACAAAGCACTGAGGAGAGGCGACGAACCCGACCAAGCGAATACACGAAGGTGAGCTTGGGAGAGAGAGCGTGAGACCAAGATGGATGTGGCGATCTAAGAATTGACTCTTGGGAGATCGAAGATGATATAAGGAGGGTGTTATAAAGGAAAACTGTTACAACCATGTGAGGAGTTCAGGTTTCATATGGAGGTCGGAGAAGCATATCATTCTAACCTGGGGAGGACTCCCTAGGGTGAGAATCCCAGAAGAGTCAGATTCAATGGGGTCACCTATGTGTGAGGAATGTGTATCGAAGAAGAGACAGAGGAAAGGAGGGGAGAAGAGATCAAGATATAGAAATGGATAAAGATTTGTGGAGTCATGTCTTGTAGAGTCCAGGAGACATGGGACACGAGGAGAAGAAACATCCACAACCATTGATGAAAATCAGACGGCTCATGTAGAGTTAGGGTTACTTAACTAGCATGACATCCTAAGTTAGATAAAGCTGATAAATCAAAGAAATTAGGCATGTGAATTGATGGTTTAAATAAAACATAATATCGTCTTATTAGTATTTAAATTGCATAATAGGAATTATCTTCTCTAGTCAAACTAGGCTAACATATATTATCCAATTGAGTCAAAACTCTACATTAACACTAACTAAGACCCAAAAAAACATGATTATGCACTTAGATTTGGGTTTTGAAATTATCTTGTAAGAGTTTGAGTACAATTAGGGTTAAAGTCAATTATCTTGATATCTATTATTGTATTCTACCATTATCCTAAATATTTTGGATTTCGACTTTATTATCCTCATATTATCACCATTTGGAGTTATATTAGATTATGTTGCATGAAATATGTTGTTTTATACAATTTCTCATTAGGCCCATTTATTTCAACATTAACTTAAATTATAGCACACTGGTGATCTCTACTTACACTAAGCATCCAATTATTATCACATCTATAAATTAATCACATTATTTTTCAAATAAATAAATTACTCAAATTTATTCACATGTTGTTACCAATTATGCAAATTTAACCCCACATTAGCCATTCATGCATATTTATGTAAACCCAAATATTATTCACCATATTTAAGTCATTATATGTATATTAGTGAATAAGGTGAAACATATTACACATTGATGAATCAATTTTCATATCAAGCCATGATTAGGTGAGTAGGTCCAGTCTATGTATATTAGCATAGAATATATGATTACAACACCTACTATCACTAATATATCATGAATGTCACTAACAATGTATATGTTAGGGTTTACATCAAGATACACATCATTTTCATAGCCAAGGTTTAGGGTTAGGTTCACTACATGAACTCATTGTCACATTAGGATTTATTGGTCCGTGGAATGGTCATGATTCTCTCTCTCTCTCTCTCTCTCTCTATATATATATATATATATATACACACCTTACTAGGGTTAATATGTGAGTTACTCATATTATGTGCACTAAATATTCATTAAGGTTTAAATGAGTGAATTACATATCACATACACATTATGTAACATCCTCAATTTCATAGCTAAATTAAGCCTTTAATGTGGGGTTTTCTAGTAAAGGCATGCCATGGGACGTAATGAACATAACCATGGCTAGGTACGTAATTAAGTTCACAAAATGTGTATTTCAAGCCATCTGATCGGCCAATACACACATTATGACTTGAATGTGTATGATTATAAATGGTTGTATATGAATATAAATTATTCCTATGGATAATAATGTGACAAATATCTAATATGATGAGTCCAGTTCATGGATTGAGCCTTAGACCTAGCTTAGGTCTTCATGTTATGTAACTAAAGAAATATTGATCGCATATGTCATACATGAGCTTCAATTGAGAAATTATATTGGTTGAAGACTTATTTTCATGATTTGGAATAAAATTAATCTCATGGACCCTTTGTAAAACTAAGGGATGGGTCGTGCACCCTAGAGCCCAAATTCCAGCCCTGTTGGGCCAATTAAGTTTTACAAATAGGTCCTTGGAGTACAAATCGAAATTTAGTATTACGTGGTCATAATGAATGCTCAAAATATTTTTAGTAGGATAATAATTAGAATATAAGATGGTGGGAGAAATTTTATATGATTTTGTTTTACTTGGAGGCCTAGGTAATTAAATTTGTAATTATTCAATAATTAAATAAACGATATTTTTGGAGTGTCTTTATAATTAGTTTGGATCTGATATGTTTTCCATAATAAGATAATGATGATATATCAGTTATCCCAAAATTTGAGTTCAAACAGGGTCATGTGGTGGTCTGTAGAATTATTTCTATAGATTGGACTTTTATGCAAAAGAAAAATAAAATAAAAAAGGGGGCGAATCAATCCTCGCGGACTAAGATTCGCACCCCTGTTTTCAGACCCAAACAGAGTCCCCCAAGAGGAGGATACTTGCCCAATATCTAGAGGGGAAAAGCTTATAAAAGTCGCATTTCCTAGGTCGCGAGGGTTAGACGAACCTAGATCTAGGGTTTTCACGAAGCATGAGCAAAAGAAGGGAAGATCCATAACGAAGAAGAAGACCAGGAGGGGCGGCGGCCGCAACATGGTTGTGGTTTGGGGATCTTCAACCTCATCCACCCAGGGCACAGAGAAGGTTTTGCCCATGGAATGTAGACCGGGACAGAGTCAGGGAAGCTTTTACCTCACGAGTTTGTGGCCAAGAGAGAGGGATTGACCTCACCGGAGGTGATGGGATGGCACTCTATTTTTGGAGTCCATGCACACGAGAACTCAGATCAGAAGGGATGAAGCACCGGCCCTAGGCTTGAGATGCGCCTGAGATGAGGGCCGCCAGATCAGATCTTGATGGTCGTGATTGGCCAAGATTAGGTAAGCTTCTAAAATTCATATCTTGGGATATAGAGCTCAGATTTTATCAAATAAGGTACCCATGGAAAGCTCTTCGAATGTACTATATTCTAAAAATATATCGAGAATATGAGTTGGATGTTTATTATTTATTATATGTTTGGTAGCCAAAACTATATGATTTTGATGTTTCATCAATTAAAAATAGCAAACGAACTTATAAATTCATAAGTTTTTTACTAAATGTTTATCTCAATATGCTTAACATGATTTCAAAGCCTAATCTCTCTTATATGAAGTTTTATTAAGGTTTTTGATATAAACCCTAATAAGGGTATTTTAGGTATTTCACCCATGATCTGATTTTTAAATGACATGATATTTTAATACATGATCATTCCTACATTGTATGAATACTTTTCTGGAGTTTTGATGAAGTTTCTTGTGCTATTATATTAGTAGTTAGTTTTAGATGAGTAGCTATTATGAAAGAATAATAAATGATTTTCCTGACATAATATGTGATATATGTATGCCTAATTAGGTCTGATATTAGTAACATGATGGTATTCTACTTTGATTTCCTGATTGAGTTAGTAAGTTTACAATATGTGACTATTTTTTAGAATCATTCTCATTATATGAAGTATATGTTCATATTAGTGCATAAGACGATTTATGTCTTATTTGAGTATAAAGATAATACTAATTATATAGTATGAGTTTTATTTTATTTCAACACTAAGATTTTATGGTGATTTTAGATTAAAGTTATGTTTAGTCTAAATAAGAACCCTAAGTTGGTATATGTAGTTAGGAAGATGGGGTTTTGAGATTTAGAAATAGAAAGAGGGAATATAGGCTTGGACTGATAAAACTATGATGATATCCAGGTTATAAAGTTATGGAACTTAGAATCGAGGCTTCCTTATCGATGCCATCTGTACAAGAGGTAAGTGGTCCATGCCCATGCGTACTCATGTTTTAAGTTCAGTATGTTTAAATGTCTCCTGATAAGACTTTTATAATTTATGGTTCAATGTTCTAAGATTTTAATGCAAACAAGAATATTCTCATATCTCTATCATTATGCAAGTTCAGATATCCAAAATCTCAAATAGAGACATGTTGCTCAAAATAGTTGTTACCCATGGACCAAGTCCATGAGTAAGTTAAAGAATCATGTTCCTACAATATTTCTTAGAAATGTTCGAAATTAATGAATAAGATTGTAAGATAAGATATGCAAGTAATGTAGCCATACTTAGTTGGTGATTTGTGATAGTTTTGTATTGAGAATTTAAGTACACATATGTTGTCAGGATTTCTCATATTTATAGGCATAACTATGTACTATGATTTCAAGGATAAACATGCCATTAAGATTTCATGCATATGTATAGATATAACAACTAGATTCCTTAGAATGAATAATATCTAGAATTTAGTTACAATATAAGAATATGAATTTCAGAATATTAAGACATGGTCTACTTTTAGAAATAAAGGTACTTTTGGGATCACAATGTATTATAAAAATGAATTCATGATGGCATTATAAGATAATGACACATTAAGTTATGATTAGGTTTCAATACAATATTTTATAAGATTTCTATTTTGATATTTAAGGTTTAATATGTAAGTTCGTATGCAAAGTTTTAAGGTAACATCATATCTTATAAGAAGGATTGAACCATCTTGTCAGAATTGATATTTTTGGATATGTTGTACTTATGATACTTTCATAAGATTGACTTAAGATACCTTGTATACTTCGTATTTCTATATTCATGTCAGATCCTTTCTCATAAGCTATTAGACTCATTTATGATATAATTGGTATAATGAAGTAATCTTACCAAATAAGAGTTGTAGAATAAAGTTTACCCATATAATGAGATACATGTTCACATCTAGTAATGAATTCAGTTAGAACTTAAGAATAAGAGATTTAGATTCAGACTTAGACTACTCACTGTGTGAGTAGCCAGATTTTGAATAAAGATACATGATATGGGTTATAGACCCAATCTCAATTATGTTGTAATTTGGAATACATATCCAAATTCGATAATAGATTCAGTTCAGATGTGAAAGAGCAAAGATTCAGATTCAGATTTCATATTCAAAACTAAGTACATGCTTAGTACTCAGTTTTAGATAAGTTTAGATTCAGAGTTTAGTAAAGATACACTTAAGATAATTAATTCAAAACCTTCACATAATACATTATATAATAAGTCCTCACCAAAGAGTCCCGGGAAGATTCAGAGGGCGCACTATGCCAGACACTGCGGGTGTCACATAGGTCATGTTATGCCAATAGAGGGTGTGTTGCACCATAGAGGACACTTCGGTGTCAACAGAGGGTGCGCTGCACCATAGAGGGAACTTCGGTGTCAACAGAGGGCACATTGTGCCAACAGAGGGTGCGTTGCACCATAGAGGACACTTCGGTGTCACAGAGGAGGACTTATTGTATAATGGTGGCCACAAACAGATAAAAATCATAAGTAAAAGATACTTAAGATTAGAGCATGTCTGTAATCTCATCCACGAGTGTGATGAGAGGAATTCATATAAGATATTTATGATCCAGACACTTTGGCAAAGGCCATGAGACCCAGATTATAGGTCTCCAAAAAAGATAGAATAGAAAATAAGAGTTTAAGAAATGAGAGATAATATGTTTCTAGATTTAATCAGAGTTAAATGTTCGTTTCATATTGATGATGTTCAAGAATCTTTTGTAATATTTTAGTTCTTTAGCAATGTATATTTTAGAATACTCATGCCACTTACTCTAACGACTATTTTTCCCAATGCATGGCTGGGGAAGCGATGTCCGCAGGTTTTGGAGCAATTGAAGGACAAAGGGACCAGCAAAGTCCTAAGAGACTTTCAAGTTTGCCTAGTGGGGTGTCATCTACCTAGACGATCCTGAGTATTGACATCTTTTTATTATGAACTTATGCATAAACATGATGTAGTTTTATCTTGACAAAAAGCTATGTATGAATCAGTTTTACTAGTTGTGCAAAGTGTTTCATTTACTTTTATTGCAATGGTTATCGTGTTTGTGACACTCTCAGAAAAAAAAGCTTCCGCTCATGTGATATAAAAATTTGGGTGTTACATTATGGTATCAGAGCAATTTGGTAAATGGCCACTAGGCAAATGTGATTCTCATAGTCACCCTAGAGTGAAGAGGTAAGATTAGGGTTTAGGGATAGATACTATAAGAAGAATACTATAACCTAGAGTGATTATGGGTCTTAACATTAGAATGGATATATATCTTTGAGGTAGAAGTCATCATTGTTTAGATCTAAATTAGTAACCTAAACCTAGCTATTGAGGTTTCTTCACCATTCTCAGTGGTTATGGCCAGCCAATTGAGAATTAAAAAGGAATTTCATAAGCACTATACTTTTATGCATCTCTCCTTTCTTACTAGCCCATGTGGTATGGGACACATGTGTTAGTTGGTTAGTGAGGGATAGCATGTCAAGATCTCACATTTCCGGGTATGTGCTTGATCACCACATATCTAGAAATGTAGGAGGTACCTGGAAGACCTAAGATTAGACGGTCAACTACACCTAATGTTTGAAATTCATGACAAGGTTGAGGCAGATGCCCTAAGTATAGAGCCAAGTTTAGTTTCATAAACTCTAAGTATGAGTTGACAAGTAGACCAAGGTAATAGATCATACTCACATTTTTTTTAATGAAAATACATTACATATCTCTTTTCATGTAAAAGTTTGAACATAAGTGTGCCTTACAATAAATGAAGAGGTAAGCATAACCCTAAGGTGGGTAGTAGCCTAGGGAAATTTTGAGGAAGAAATTTATTTTAAGGTGGGTAGAATTGTAACATCCTCAATTTCATAGCTAAATTAAGCCTTTAATGTGGGGTTTTCTAGTAAAGGCATGCCATGGGACGTAATGAACATAACCATGGCTAGGTACGTAATTAAGTTCACAAAATGTGTATTTCAAGCCATCTGATCAACCAATACACACATTATGACTTGAATGTGTATGATTATAATCGGTTGTATATGAATATAAATGAATTATTCCTATGGACAATAATGTGACAAATATCTAATATGATGAGTCCAGTTCATGGCTTGAGCCTTAGACCTAGCTTAGGTCTTCATGTTATGTAACTAAAGAAATATTGATCGCATGTGTCATACATGAGCTTCAATTGAGAAATTATATTGGTTGAAGACTTATTTTCATGATTTGGAATACAATTAAGCTCATGGACCCTTTGTAATATTAAGGGATGGGCCATGTACCCTAGAGCCCAAATTCCAACCCTGTTGGGCCAATTAAGTTTTACAAATAGGTTCTTGGAGTACAAATTGAAATTTAGTATTTCGTGGTCATAATGAATGCTCAAAATATTTTTAGTAGGATAATAATTAGAATATAAGATGGTGGGAGAAATTTTATATGATTTTGATTACTCGGAGGCCTAGGTAATTAAAATTGTAATTATTCAATAATTAACTAAAAGATATTTTTGGAGTGTCTTTATAATTAATTTGGACCTGATATGTTTTCCATAACAAGATAATGATGATATATCAATTATCCCAAAATTTGAGTTCAAACAAGGTCATGTGGTGGTCTGTAGAATTATTTCTATAGATTAGACTTTTATGCAAAAGAAAAATAAAATAAAAAGGGGGCGACTCAGTCCTTGCGGACTGAGAGCCGCACTCCTATTTTCATACCCGAACAGAGTCCCCCAAGCAGAGGATACTTGCCCAAGATCCAGAGGGCAAAAGCTTATAAAAGTCGCATTTCCTAGGCCGCGAGGGTTAGACGAACCTAGATCTAGGATTTTCGTGAAGCATCAGTAGAAGAAGGGAAGATCCATAACGAAGAAGAAGACCATGAGGGGTGGCGGCCGCAGCATGGTTGTGGTTTGGGGATCTTCAACCTCGTCCACCCAGGGCACACAGAAGGTGTCGTCCATGGAATGTAGACCGGGACAGAGTCAGGGAAGCTTTTACCTCACGAGTTTGTGGCCAAGAGAGGGGGCTCGACCAAGCCAGAGGTGATGGGCTGGCACTCTATTTTTGGAGTCCACACACATGAGAACTCAGATCAAAAGGGATGAAGCGTCGACCCTAGGCTTGAGATGCGCCTGATATGAGGGTCGCCAGATCAGATCTTGATGGTCGAGATTGGCTAAGGTTAGGTAAGCTTCTAAAATTCATATATTGGGATCTAGAGCTCAGATTTTATCAAATAAGGTACCCATAGAAATCTCTTAGAATGTACTATATTATAAAAATATATCCAGAATATGATTTGGATGTTTATTATTTATTATATGTTTGGTAGCCAAAACTATATGATTTTGATGTTTCATCAATTAAAAATAGCAAACGAACTTATAAATTCAAAATTTTTTACTGAATGTTTATCTCGATATGCTTAACATGATTTCGAAGCCTGATCTCTCTTATATGAAGTTTTATTGAGGTTTTGATATAAACCCTAATAAGGGTATTTTGGGTATTTCACCCATGATCTGATTTTTAAATGACCCAATATTTTAATACATGATCATTCCTACATTATATGAATACTTTTCTGGAGTTTTGATGAAGTTTCTCATGCTATTATATTAGTAGTTAGTTTTAGATGAGTAGCCATTATGAAAGAATAATAAATGATTTTCCTGACACAATAAGTGATATATGTATGCCTAATTAGGTCTGATATTAGTAACATGATGGTATTCTACTTTGATTTCCTGATTGAGTTAGTAAGTTTACAATATGTGACTATTTTTTAGAATCATTCTTGTTGTATGAAGTATATGTTCATATTAGTGTATAAGACGATTTATGTCTTGTTTGAGTATAAAGATAATACTAATTATATAGTATGAGTTTTATTTTATTTCAACACTAAGATTTTATGGTGATTTTAGATTAAAGTTATGTTTAGTCTAAATAAGAACCCTAAGTTGTTATATGTAGTTAGGAAGATGGGGTTTTGAGATTTAGAAATAGAAAGAGGGAATATAGGCTTAGACTGATAAAACTATGATGATATCCAGGTTATTCAAGTTATGGAACTTAGAATCAAGGCTTCCTTATCGATGCCATCTGTATAAAAGTTAAGTGGTCCATGCCCATGAGTACTCATGTTTTAAGTTCAATATGTTTACATGTCTCCTGATATGACTTTTATAATTTATATGGTTCAATGTTCTAAGATTTTAATGCAAACAAGAATATTCTCATATCTCCATCATTATGCAAGTTCAGATATCCAAAATCTCAAATAGATACATGTTGCTCAAAATAGTTGTGACCCATGGACCAAGTCCATGAGTAAGTTAAAGAATCACGTTCCTACAATATTTCTTAGAAATGTTCGAAATTAATGAATAAGATTGTAAGATAAGATATGCAAGTAATGTAGCCGTACTTAGTTGGTGATTTGTGATAGTTTTGTATTGAGAATTTAAGTACACATATGTTGTCAGGATTTCTCATATTTACAGGCATAACTATGTACTATGATTTCAAGGAGAAACATGCCATTACGATTTCATGCATATGTATAGATATAACAACTAGATTCCTTAGAATGATTAATATCTAGAATTTAGTTACAATATAAGAATATGAATTTTAGAATATTAAGACATGGTCTACTTTTAGAAATAAAGGTACTTTTGGGATCACAATGTATTTAAAAATGAGTTCATGATGGCATTATAAGATAGTGACACATTAAGTTGTGATTAGGTTGCAATACAATATTTTAGAAGATTTCTATTTTGATATTTAAGGTTTAATATGTAAGTTCGTATGCAAAGTTTCAAGGTAACATCATATCTTATAAGAAGGATTGAACCATCTTGTCAGAATTGATATTTTTGGATATGTTGTACTTATGATACTTTCATAAGCTTGAATTAAGATACCTTGTATACTTAGTATTTCTATATTCATGTCAGATCCTTTCTCATAAGACATTAGACTCATTTATGATATAATTGGTATAATGAAGTAATCTTACCAAATAAGAGATTTAGAACAAAGTTTACCCACATAATGAGCTACATGCTCACATCCAGGAATGAATTCAGTTAGAACTTAAGAATAAGAGATTTAGATTCAAACTTAGACTACTCATTGTGTGAGTAGCCAGATTTTGAATACAGATACATGATATGGGTTATAGACCCAATCTCAATTATGTTGTAATTTGGAATACATATCCAAATTCGATAATAGATTCAGTTCAGATGTGAAAGAGCAAAGATTCAGATTCAGATTTCATATTCAAAACTAAGTACATGCTTAGTACTCAGTTTTAGATAAGTTTAGATTCAGAGTTTAGTAAAGATAGACTTAAGATAATTAATTCAAAACCTTCACATAATACATTATATAATAAGTCCTCACCAGAGAGTCCCAGGAAGATTCAGAGGGCGCACTATGCCAGACACTGTGGGTGTCACAGAGGGCATGTTATGCTAATAGAGGGTGTGTTGCACCATAGAGGACACTTTGGTGTCAACAGAGGGTGCGCTGCATCATAGAGGGCACTTCGGTGTCAACAGAGGGCACATTGTGCCAACAGAGGATGCGTTGCACCATAGAGGACACTTCAGTGTCACAGAGGAGGACTTATTGTATAATGGTGGCCACAAACAGATAAAAATCATAAGTAAAAGATACTCAAGATTAGAGCATGTCTGTAATCTCATCCACGAGTGTGATGAGAGGAATTCATATAAGATATTTATGATCCAGACACTTTGGTAAAGGCCATGAGACCCAAATTATAGGTCTCCAAAAAAGATAGAATAGAAAATAAGAGTTTAAGAAATGAGAGATAATATGTTTCTAGATTTAATCAGAGTTAAATGTTCGTTTCATATTGATGATGTTCAAGAATCTTTTGTAATATTTCAGTTCTTTAGCAATGTATATTTTAGAATACTCATGCCACTTACTCTAACGACTGTTTTTCCCAATGCATGGTTGGGGACGCGATGTCTGTAGGTTTTGGAGCAATTGAAGGACAAAGGGACCAGCAAAGTCCTAAGAGACTTTCAAGCTTGCCTAGTGGGGTGCCATCTACCTAGACGATCCTGAGTATTGACATCTTTTTATTATGAACTTATGCATATACATGATGTAGTTTTATCTTGACAAAAAGCTATGTATGAATGAGTTTTACTAGTTTTGCAAAGTGTTTCATTTACTTTTATTGCAATGGTTATTATGTTTGTGACACTCCCAGAATTGTTTTTTGCTTCCGCTCATGTGATATAAAAATTTGGGTGTTACACATTATATGTTCAACATGGTACAAACAAACATGTCAGAGTATACTCTTAACCTTGTTTGGTAAATTCTAAATATCTAAGCAAACTATCCTCCCTTTCATGTAATTTGGGCTTCTAAAGTCGGAGTAGCCAAATCTCGGTATGTTTCAAGTTCTCTATCTATTGACTCTTTATTCAAGAATCTAGAAATAGAAAAGATAAGGCAGAGGTACATGTGCATCATACAAGTAGTGGAGCTAGTCATAGGGGATCATGAAGAAGTGCAAGGGAATGACCAACCCAATCGACCTAGACCAAGACCTCTTCATGATCACTTCACTCCAGAAATTACACTTCACCAATTGAAAGTAGATTTGAACAAATGCTCAGTCAAGTCTTATTCATTCCAATAGCCCTTGTAGGATTACTCCCTAATTTCCATGGGCTGAAAAATGAGACTCCATACAAGCATATAGACACCTTTTTAGAGACATGTTCTACTACCCTGGTACCACCATCGATGACTAGGTTCATCTTGACCTCTTCCCAATTTCATTGAAGGACAAGGAAATATGGACCTGATGACTTGGAAGGAAATGAAAAATGAATTTCTGAAAGAAAAAATATCCAATAGCAAACTTGACCCAAAAGAGGAATGTCACTTCTTTTATACAAATGGGTCACAAACAATACCATGTGGTTTGGGAGAGGTTTCAAAAACTTCTAAGGGGTTGTCCTCATCATGAAATACCACTATGGTAGCAAGTTCAATCCTTCTACTCTAAGTCATCATAAATGGGGAAGACAGTAGCAGATCTTCTTGTAGAGGTATGGTAAAGGCCCCAGAAGAGTTGTGGCCTCTCTTTCAGCAATTGGCTAAAATTTTAAGGTATAGACCCTCAAGTGCTTCAAATGACTATGATAGAAGTGTCAGAACCTTCACATATACTCCACATGCCCCTCCTTCAAATAAAGCCAATCCACAACTCAAAAATATTCATTCCAACATGATGAATTTGATTAAGAGTCAAGTGGGAAAAAATGATACTCACTCTGTACAATTCCTAGATTCCATTGAAGAAGAATCGAGGAAATGCAATCCTATGTAAAACACAACAATGGTCCCATGTCAAACTCTTACACACGAGAGTGGAGAAATCACCCAAAATTCTCTTACAAGCAACACAGTGATGATGTACAAGTCCAACTAAGGCCAAAGATATAATTTAGGATTTGAAAGTATGACGCCCCAATGCTGCAAAATGATATTACTCAAAACAAAGCATAGAATTATCACTAAAAACCATATTACCATAAAATAGGATAAATTAAAACTGATATTACACATCCACCTCAAGTAGATCATGTCACATATGAGTATGCAAAATACACTTATATATATCTTATACCAAAAGATTATTACATCACTTTGTTCACAGGCTCACTAGCCACAACCTGTTACATGTGATGGCCTATTCATATACATGCATACCATATATGTACAACAAAGGCATATAGATGAAATGAAGTCTTGACATACAACATCTACAAAACTCCCCCAAGGACTTGAGAGTATAGGTACGACACATAGGACTCTACTACAAAAGACAAACAACTTATCCAACCATTACTCAACTATTGTTCCTCTTGCAGCTCAACCTCAACATCACGATCTCTACCTCTTCGTGCTCGACCACCTAAAAGATGTGGAAACCCACAGGGTGAGACCAAACGTCCCAATGAGAGATATAACTCTCCGCCAACATCTATTAAAAGCACAACTAGATTATAGTAGATAGATAACATTATTATCAGGTTGAGCAGATTCAACTAAAGATATGTATTAACTGATAACACGGGTTAAGAAATTAAAGCAACTACCACTGAGTAGTAGAACAATTAATATTCTAAGAAGGAATATGAAGAACATGTATAACAGTTGATTTCTCTTACTGCATTATTATTCAATATATTAGTACAAAGATAAGGCAAAGGGTCATCCAATGTGAAATGCATTTAACCCTAAGAGAATATACTACATGGATGTATTACGTCTTTTTTATGTCCTAAGGAGATGAGATATACCACTCATGCTCCAACTGACCACTACTAAGTCAAAATAAGTGCCATACAAGATCAATGGAAGATTCGGAATCCATGATCTTTCCACACCCTCAGTTAGTCTGAGTTCGCCGCAGTGACATATCCAACTACAAAACAACCTAGCCCACCTTGGTATATAGGTCACAACACCAGTGAACTGAGATATGACTGTAACCGTTCTCCTACCAGGGTATGAACATAGTCATCCTCGTAAACATATCACATCACATGTAGTGAATCACATCATTTGAGATACGATCTAAACCATTCTCCTACCAGGGTATGACCTCAGCCATCCCAGTATATTAAGGATACAAGGAGATACCTTGACTTGCACCCTGTATATTCAACAATAGGCGCTCCAAGTTTCTCACAAGAATTTCTCATTTCACCATCCAGCCAGTACTGACGCTAAAGATGGATCTATGGCACAAGACAACTACATGGCTAGGGTTTCACTTGATTATTTAAGTCGATTGGGTATATTTTAGCATCAATCGAGTTAAAAAATACAAACCCTAAACAAACTCTACCAAGATAAGGGCATAAAACAACTTTAGAATATATAAAACGTTTGAAATATAAACTTGTCTCATCATCACATGATACCACTACCATCATATAGACACGCAAGGATATCACCATAATCACATTGTCATGGGATATCAATACCTCATCGCATCACCAGAGGATAACACCTCACACTAGGCATAAAACCTCTGCCAGGTCATAAGACCCAATCACATATCTCTATGACACATCATTACCTCATCATGCCTCAAAAGGCTCATAATAATTACTACAACAATCACAAGCTATGTCATCTATTTCACCTGCATGGTTAGCTTCATACAAATAGGAGAGATAAAGTACAATATCATGCTATATATCCAGGCAAGTTCTACAAGTATAGCATAACCTAGAAGTAGGGTTGGGAATTTCACATACATATCCGATTAGGGTTTCATATCATGATTCAATCCCCAAACCCTAGTTTTGTCATATCCCGCTTTCTTGGAACCGATTAGGGTTGAGCATTATTACTTTATCATGATTAAACTATTATATCAACAACACTATTAACATCATTCACATGTACACGTGTAACCATCTCACTATGTTATACATATGTAACGACCATATATCATGTATGTGTGTCGATCATGTGTTACAACCCACCTAGCCAAACATGTGTCAGACCCATCACCCATACATGGGTCTCAACCAACTATGAAAACAAGTATCTAGACCGAAACATAACATCAAACAAAGCATATGTATCAACCCTTAGGTGTCAGGACCACACTCTATTGGGGTTAGGGGTTCGACCTCAACAAAGGTGTCCCATGTGTAGCGACCCACTACACTCCACCATGTAGCCAAAACATACAAAGCTTATGTCACAACCAAAACAAAAGGGAAGTCTCAACCATCCAACCCAAAACAGGTGTACAACCATCAAAACACAAGAGTGTAATGACCCAAGGTACAAAGGACATATGTTTCAACCGAAAAAAAACCAAGCATCATGACCATTACCCACGGTCAAAGTGTATCGACCAAAACCAAAACAAAGGTGTAGCGACCACTAAGGTCAAGCTACCACAAAGGGCACATACCCATCCTCAAAATAGGGATAAATAGAGATCAAAATAGATGTAAACGTTAAGATACTAAGCACCATTAAGGATATAAAACTCCATACAAGATGAATGCTAAAACCCTAAAATTGATTTCCAACATGATCCATCAAGAAATCAAACTAGGATAAATATGACCAAGCTTCAACCTTAAGAAAAACCGATCAAAAACCTCAAGAAAACATGAAATTTGAACCATAACATGGTGATACAAACAATGATCATGATGCATGTATCAACTTCACTTCATCCATCACTTATAAAATGGGTTCATGGAATTAGGGTTTAATAAAAGAGCATCTACATGAGAGTACTACAAATTCATAAACCCTACAATCATAAGAGCATCATCAACCATCTTAACATCATGTTTTATATATGAAATTCGTATCATGCAAGCACAAATAAGGTGCCATAATAGAAGAAGGTAGAGAGTTATATAACCTGTCGTATGGAGAGATCAAGCTCCAAAGATCACGAGCTCTAAGGAAGAAGATGAAGCTCCAACCAATCAACACTTCAAACACAAGATCAGCTCCAAAGAGAAGAACACTAAGGTCAAGGAAGACTCAAGAAAGAGGGTGAAAAACTCTAGGACGAACCAAAGAAGAAGAAAGGAGAAAGAGAAGAAAGCTTCATTTCACTTAGGTACCACCATGTCAAAACATAGTCTCCGACCCTTGTAATGAGGAGTTTCTCTCAGACCACCATGTATGATCCACAGTCTCATGGCCGAGAAGGAATGAAGAAGGAGATAGGTTGCAAAGGAAAATGATATCTAGGGTTCAAAACCACTTACCAAGGAAGAAGATTACCAAAGATCACCACCAAGGAGATGATCAAGCCCAAAAGCACCACATGCAAGGTTGGTCGACCACCAAAGCACCTTGATTAGAACCCTCTAGATCCACCAAGATATAAGGTCTACCAAGAAAGGAAGGAGAAGGAAACAAAGCAAAAGGATTGCTTGCATGAAGAAGAGAGAGGTTGTATACCCAAGGGATGAGAGAGGTAAGGTGGGTATGAGGTGTCAACACATGAGAGTGTCAAAAGGACACTTTTACACCATGAAAACAACCATGTAACCACTAAACACTTCAATGCAACACATGGTGATACAACCTAGGTGGGTTATTGACCACATGCGCTAAGAATGCATCACAACCTTGCCTCATCAGTTTTTCTGTCATCATTGCTGACACCAAACAAGTAGGGAGAATCTTCCTATCACCTTGGAAGACCCACATCACATCACCATCGACAAACATCGCCACTTTAGAAATACAGTCCAATACCACCTGATGCTTTTTCAAGGTATCCATTCTAAGGATCACATCAAATCCATGCATATCAAGTGGTATAAGGTCCAGTTGAATGCTATTGATAAATGTGTATTTATCCCTTTTATTTACATATTTTTGATATTTGTTTAGGATTGTTTTGTTATTTATTCTCTTAGTTTCATAATTAATTATGTTATTTTAGATTTTTCTCTTTAATTGGAGTTTTAATTATATTTTCTTGGGTTTTGTTAGAAAATTACACAATTTGCAGCAATCCTGAAATTCATGTATACCCGTCACCAAAAGTGACATAACTTTTGCGTTCAAACTCCAAATTGAGTATACAAGTATTCAATGGAAAGGAAATTTAATTTTCTAACAGAAAATACTATTATTTAAACCGTTTTTATGCTTTTGACAGAAAAGAAATACATTCTAAATCACTACTGCGAGAATATAGATTAAAGAGAGTTACATGATCAAGATAATTAAAGACAGTCAACTTTATATTTGACCAGATCTAGAAAATTCAAAAATCAGTATCCCTCTATCCCCCCCCTATTTTTATGGCAGCCTACCCCCTTCTCTTCTTATAAAATGAGGGACTCTCTACTTACATTCTTCATTCCATTCTTCATTCCATTTTATCCAATTTTTAGTTGTAGACAACATCTTGTATAATGTTGGATCTCATTTTAGTTTATATTTCTTCTAGTCTCATTATGTCTGAGTAAATCTCTCTGGGATATGGGAGTAGCCCCTTAGCCCGGTTCTATTCAATATAATCATTTATATTTCTCCATCGAACAAATGTCTTCTCTCTATTTATGTATGGTTATTTGGATGATCTAATATATTCTTATGGAGTGATATGACCGTGGATCTCTGTAAGAATGAAACAATAGTCCCTTGGTTGCGATTATCATCTTTTCATCTTTTTAATCTTATTCTCGTTATAATCCTTGGTGATGAGACCACTTGAGTCTTGGGTTTGAACGCCAGTTTGAATTCACATACTTTTTGATATAACCGTGGATAGTGGCATGTTAGACAGTTGGTCAATGATCTGTGAACGTCGGGACCAATGGGTTCATGGGAAGTCCAACCCTTGTAGTTTGTCCATAAGTACATATAATCACAAGGTCCTGATTTGATCCTTGGAGTTTAGAATTTGATTAATTGAATAGAAATGTGGTTTTGGTGGTGATCTTTCAGACCCCTAGATCTTTATTTCTAGATTAATTGAACTTTATTTCAGCACTTTTATTTTTGTTCTTAGCTTTAAACAACCTTATCATCTAAATTTATTTTCTCATTTTAGCAATCGGAGTTGGATTTCAACTTTTCTTTTCTGCCATCCCTTGGATCGATACCTATCTATACTAAGTTGACTTGTTGTTCACAACAAGTTGACAACTGAGTTAGAAGGTTAAACTCCAAGACTTTTCCTAATGATTGTTGTGTGTACAATGACACACATCAATTTGGTACCGTTTCTGGGGATGACACAGTTATTTTTCAGATCTGATTGCCTGTATATCTTGTATAATCCTTGTTCATATTCTCTAACTTTCATTACTTTAGTTTTTTTATAATTTCTTTTAGATTTTTGTAATTTCTTTTTGCCTTCCGAGCACAATTCCAGAAGTGTATCTCCTCTTTCTGCTGAGTTTCCATTCCAGTAGTGTACTACTTTCTAGTTACTTTTTTTATAGTTTTAGTTTATTTCATAATTTATTAGATTTATAATTTGTTCTCTTTGTAATTTTTTACTAACCTCTTATCTCGTAATCTTTCTTCTCTCATTCGTTGATTGACATATCTTTCAGGAACTTTTATTTTCAAATGGAGTGGGCATCCCAATATTCCCCACAATGTTATTGTTGTGGTCTTTACCACCATGTATCTCTTGCCTGCTCGAATCTATCCCATGATTATGATAGCACCCCTTTTAATTGTGAGCCCTTTCATCCTGGTGGCTACAATGTGAATCTACATTTTTCTGAGCACCATTATGGGGAACCTTGCTATCCATATTCTAATGGGAGATATGATCAAAAAAATTTTGTGGGGTGTAACCGACAAAACCTTAGGGGTTATGAACATGTTTATGAAACCCAATGTAATCCTCAACAAGAAGAGAGACTTGAAGCCCTAGAGAATATAGTAGTAGAAGGAGAAACAAAACTCGAAACAAGCCAAGCCTTCTTAACCGCCCTGTTAGAAGCCCAAACCCAAATATAGATTGTTCAAATATGTTTCTTCATGATTTGGTGACACCTTATAATATTGAATCTTCCTACCAAGATGGACGCAATGGAAATTACAATCCACCATCTTCTGGAGATTATTACGAGGAGCAATGCCACCCAAAATAATATGAGGGGTACTATGGCCAAGGACACTATGGGGAGTGTGGAGAGGATGGTCAAAATTTTGGGGTGTATAAATCCTATGGTGAAACACAATTTAATCTGGAACTGGAAGAGAGACTTAAGGCCCTAAAAAACATGGCAGCAGAAGGACAAGCAAAACTTGAATCCAGTTAAGCCATGTTAGCTACCTTACTAGAGGATCAATCACAAACTCCCCATATAGAGCTTGAGCAACCCAAGATGGTTCTTCCTGATGATGACGACCCTATTTTTGTGTCATATATGTCAGATCCTGAAGAAATGGCACAAACCATGGAGCCATATTTTGCTTATGATGAGGACGTTGGTATCCCTGCATTTCCTTTTGAGACTCTATTACTTGAATATGAAATGTCAAAGAAGGAGAGTCATTCTGAAGATCCAACAACTCCTCGCATCCTTAACATAAACCCAATTGATATCAAAGACCAAATTCCTTTTTTTGAGTCAATTTTAGATAATGAACATCCAACCCCCTTTGACAAAACAATTCCTCCCATTTTGACACAACCAATTCTCATTCTACATAAGGTCGACTTAGAAGGGGATACACCCTTGGAAGAAGCCCACACACCCCCTTCTATTATTTGCAAGGAATATGTCCTCATCCCTCCTGAATCCTTGGGGAACCCTTGTACAAAAGAATCAGAGCCATATGTTATATCAACAATGAAACTTACCAAACCCAATGTTGATGACATTATTTTTGAGGAGAAGCAAAACACTTTTGTAAATAATTTGAAATCTTTTGTATCACCACCAATTCTTCTATATGCAAGTCAATATGACTGGGGGAAACCCGAGCCAGATCCTTTACCTGACTTTGCACATCTGACATTGCATGTGTTACCAGTCATGTATACACTAACCTCCCCCAATCCACATCCATCTTCAACACTACCCTTGCTATTGAAGGAAAATTTGTGGATCTTATTGGAGGGAATACGAGGTGAAAGAAAATATGAACACCCCACTGAGCTTCCACGACTGTCCTATAATCATGTACACTATGAAGCTCCTCTGATAAAGGTCTCATCCCTCATACACATCCCCTTCGGCTGGATGTTTTTTGAGCTACCAGGACCTCCTGGTGAACCTAACGATTTTCTTCCCTCCATCTCGGGTTTGGGTTTTGCTCGGGACGGGAAAAAATCTAAGTCTGGGGTGGATGTGGGTGGTATGTTCCTGTTCCACCCCCTTATCTTTTTTATTCTTGCATTATTTCTACCTTTTTTTTGCATATAGTTGCTTTGTTCATGGCCATTATCTAGTCGGCCATGTTTTTATTTCTTTTGTTGCAAAATGGCTTTTATCTAGTAGGCCAATATGAATAGATGTTTATCATTGTAACTCTTTGAATTTAGTAAGTATTTTGCAAAAATAATCATAAATTGCCAAGTCTGAAACCACCATGTCACCTAGGACCCCAAAATAGCATCACTCCTTGGAAAAGTTGGCAAGCCGTATGGAATCAATCAAAACCAAACACAAAATTTCTCTATTTTTAAACTGTGTATTAACTTGATATAAATCTTGTAAAATGTGATTAACATAAATGTTCTTTCTGATGTAATGACACTTTAAAAAAATGTGTGAAGTTATAAGCATAAGGACACCTGACACCTTTTGTTTCCCCCTTAATTTCTTTCCAAAAAAAGAGAAGCAAAGAATCACCACTGGACAAAAATGAAGTCCGGGGTGGCATGCTTCCCATATCAAAAATTACATACCCCACAAAGGGGTGTACCATCAAAAGATGCCAAAAGTGCGCATGAAAAAATTATGACCAATGTAGCCACAACTCCACAAATTTAAATCCTGAGTCAAATAGAGGAGGGATAAAAAAATCTCACTTCCTTCTTTGTTTTCACACCCCCAATTTCATCATGTTCTTGTGCAAACAACTCACATAAAAAATACAATAATAAAATGAGAGTGTCAAAGCAAAAGTAATATGAAACATGTTTTTCTACAAAATCTTGATTTAGAAACAAGATATGATATTTGTTATCAATAGAGAATATAGAATTTTGTGTTTTGTGGTTTTAGGTGATTGAGTTTCTTGGCCAAATTTAGAGGTAAGGAATAAAGTGATGTTACAAGGGCGAGGATAGACATGTTTTTAATATAAATTAGAAGAATTTGTGATTTTATTTGTTTGAGGACAAACAAGGATTCAAGTTTGGGGTATTTTGATAAATGCATATTTATCCCTTTTATTTACATATTTTTGATATTTTTTAGGATTGTTTTGTTATATATTCTCTTAGTTTCATAATTAATTATGTTATTTTAGATTTTTCTCTGTAATTAGAGTTTCAATTATATTTTCTTGAGTTTTGTAGGAAAATTACACGATTTGCAGCAGTCCTGAAATTTATGTATACCCGTCACCAAAAGTGACATAACTTTTGCGTTCAAACTCTAAATTGAGTGTACAAGATTCAATGTAAAGGGAATTTAATTTCCTAACAGAAAATCCTATTATTTGGACTGTTTTGTGCTTTTGATGGGAGAGAAATATGTTCAAAATCACTGTTGTGAGAATGTTGATTAAAGAGAGTTACATGACCAAGATAATTAAAGACAATCAACTTTTTATTTGACTAGATCTAGTTCAAAAATCAGTTTCCCTCTCTCTCCCCCCACTTTTGATGGCATCCTAGCCCTTCCCCCTCCTATAAAATGAGGGACTCTCTACTTGTAAAAGCATTCCATTCTTCATTTCATTTCATTCAATTTTTAGTTGTAGACCACATCTTGTATAATGTTGGATCTCATTTCAGTTTGCATTTCTTCTAGTCTCATTATGTCTGAGTAAATCTCTCTGGGGCATGGGAGTACCCCTTAGCCCAGTTCTATTCAATATAATCAGGTATATTCCTCCATCGAACAAATGCCTTTTCTCTATTTCTGTGTGGTTATTTAGATGATTTGATATATTCTTATGGAGTGATATGACCGTGGATCTCTGTAAGAATGAAACAATAGTCCTTTAATTATGATTATCATCTTTTCATCTTTTTAATCTTATTCTCATTATAATCCTCGGTGACGCGGCCTCCTGAGCCTTGGGTTTGAACGCCAGTTTGAATTCACTTACTTTTTGATATGACCGTGGATAGTGACATGTTGGATGGTTGGTCAATGATCCGTGAACGTCGAGACAAAGGGTTCACGGGAAGTCCGACCCTTGTGAGTTTGTCCGTAAGGACATATAACCACAAGGTCCTGATTTGATCCTTGGAGTTTAGAATTTGATTAGTTGAATAGAAATGTGGTTTTGGTGGTGATCTTCTGGACCCCCAGATCTTTATTTCTAGATTAATTGAACTTTATTTCAACACTTTTATTTTTGTTCTTAGTTTTAAACAACCTTCTCATCTGAATTTATTTTCCCATTTTAGCAATCAAATTTGGATTTCAACTTTTCTTTTCTGCCGTCCCTTGGATCGAAACCTATCTATACTAAGCTGACTTGACTTGGTTAGAAGGTTAAACTCTAGGACTTTTCCTAGTGATTGTTGCGTGTCCAACAACACACATCAATTTGGCATCGTTGCCGGGGACGACATAGTTGTTTTTCATATCTGGTTGCCTGTATATCTTGTATAATCCTTGTTCATATTCTCTAACTTTCATAACTCTAGTCTCTTTTATAATTTCTTTTAGATTTATGTAATTTCTTTTTACCTTCTGAGCACAATTCTGGAAGTGTATCTCCTCTTTCTATTGAGTTTCCATTCCAGCAATACTGCTTTCTAGTTACTTTTTTTTGTAACTTTAGTTTATTTCATAATTTCTTAGATTTATAATTTGTTCACTTTGTAATTTTTGACTACCCTCTTATCTCGTAATATTTCTTCTCTCGTTCGTTGATTGACATATCTTTCAAAAACTTTTCTTTTCAAATAGAGTGGGCATCCCAATATCTTGTAGTATTTACCACCATGTATCTCTTGCATGCCCGACTCTACCCCATGATTATGATAGCACCCCTTTTAATTGTGATCCCTTTTATCCTAGTGGGTACAATGTGAATCCACATTTTTCTGAGAACCATTATGGGGAACCTTGCTATCCATATTCTAATGGGGGATATAATCAAAAAAATTTTGTGGGGTGTAACCAGCAAAACCTTAGGGTTATGAACATGTTTATGAAACCCAATGTAATCCACAACAAGAAGAGAGACTTAGGGCCCTAGAGAAGATAGTAGTAGAAGGAGAAACAAAACTAGAAACTAGCCAAGCCTTCTTAACCGCCCTACTAGAAGCCTAAACCCAAAATATAGATTGTTCAAATATGTTTCCTCATGTTTTAATTATACCTTATAATATTAAATCTTCCTACCAAGATGGACGCAATGGAACTTACAATCCACCATCTTCTGGAGATTATTATGAGGAACAATGCCACCCAAAAAAATATGAGGGGTACTATGGCCAAGGACACTATGAGGAGTGTGGCGAGGATGGCCGAAATTTTAGGGTGTATAAATCCTATGGTGAAACACAATTTAATCTTGAACTAGGGACTTAAGGCCCTAAAAAAGATGGCAGCAGAAGGACAAGCAAAACTGGAATCCAGTCATGCCATGTTAGCTACCTTACTAGAGGATCAATCACAAACTCCACCTATAGAGCTTGAGTGACTCAAGATGGTTCTTCCTGATGATGACAATCCTATTTTTGTGTCATATATGTCAGATCCTGAAGAAATAGCACAAACCATGGAGCCATAAGCTTATGATGAGGACGTTGGTATCCCTACATTTCCTTTTGAGACTCTATTACTTGAATATGAAATGTCGAAGAAGGAGAGTCATTCTAAAGATCCAACAACTCCTCCCATCCTTAACATAAACCCAATTGATATCAAAGACCAAATTCCTTTTTTTGAGTCTATTTTGGATAATGAGCATCCAACCCCCTTTGACAAAATAATTCTTCCCATTTTGACACAACCAATTCTCATTCTGCCTAAGGCTGACTTAGAAGGGGATACACCCTTGGAAGAAGCCCACACACCCCCTTCTATTATTTGTAAGGAAGATGTCCTCATCCCTCCTGAATCCTTGGGGAACCCTTGTACAAAAGAATTAGAGCCATATGTTATTCCAACAATGAAACTTACCAAACCCAATGTTGATGACATTATTTTTTAGGAGAAGCAAAAATTTTTTGTAATTAATTTGAAATATTTTGTATCACCACCAATTCTTCTATATGCAGGTCAATATGACCGTGGGAAACCCGGGCCAGATCCTCTACGTAACTTTGCACATCTGGCACTGCATGTGTTACTAGTTTTGTACCCACCAATCTCCCCCAATCCACATCCATCTTCAACACTTCCCTTGCTATCGAAGGAAGATTTGTGGATCTTATTGGAGGGAATGCAAAGTGAAAGAAAATATGAACACCCCACTGAGCTTCCACGACTGTCCTATCATCGGCTACACTATGAAGCTCCTCTGATAAAGGTCCCAGCCCTCATACACATCCCCTTCAGCTGGATGTTTTTTGAACTACCAGGAACTCATGGTGAACCTAACAATTTTCTTCCCTCCATCTCGGGTTTGGGTTTTGCTCGAGACAAGCAAAAATCTGAGTCTGGGGTGTAGGTGGGTGGTATGCTTCTGTTCCAACCTCCTTATCTTTTTTATTCTTGCATTATTTCTGCCTTTTTTATGCATATAGTTGCTTTGTTCATGGCCATTATCTAGTCAGCCATTTTTTTATTTCTTTTGTTGCAAAATGGCTTTTATATAGTAAGCCAATATGAATAGATGTTTATCATTGTACCCTTTTGAATTTAGTAAATCTTTTGCAAAAATTGTCACAAATTGCCATGTATGAAACCACCATGTCACGTAGGACCCCAAAATAGCATCACTCCTTGGAAAAGTTGGCAAGCCGTATGGAATCATTCAAAACCAAACACAAATTTTCTCTATTTTTAAACTATGGATTAACTTGATATAAATCTTGTATAATGTGATTGACATGAATGTTCTTTCTGATGTAATGGCACTTTTAAAAAAAGAGAAAATAAATGTGTGAAGTTATAAGCACAGGGATACCTTTTGTTTCCCCCTTATTTTCTTTCTAAAAAAAATAGAAGCAAATAATCACCACTGGAAAAAAAACAAGTCCCGGGTAGCATACTTCCCATATCAAAAATTCCATACCCCACAAAGGGGCGTACCATCAAAATATGCCAAAAGTGCACATGAAAAAATTGTGACCAATGTAGCCACAACTCCACAAATTTAAATCCCGAGTCGAATAGAGGAGGGATAAAAAAAATCATCACTTCCTTCTTTATTTTCACACCCCCAATTTCATCCTATTCTTGTACAAACAACTCACATAAAAAAATAGAATTATAAAATGAGAGTGTCACAACAAAAGTAAGATGAAGCATGTTTTTCTATAAAATCTTGATTTAGAAATAAGATATGATATTTGTTTTCAATAGGGAATATAGGATTTTGTGTTTTGTGGTTTTAGGAGATTGAGTTGCTTGGCAAAATTTTGAGGTAAGGAATAAAGTGATGTTACAAGGACAAGGATAGACATGTTGTTAGTATAAATTGGAATAATTTGTGATTTTATTTGTTTAAGGACAAACAAGGATTCAAGTCCGGGGTGTTTTGATAAATGTGTATTTATCCCTTTTATTTACATATTTTTGGTACTTGTTTAGGATTGTTTTGTTATTTATTCTCTTAGTTTCATAATTAATTATGTTATTTTAGAATTTTCTCTTTAATTGGAGTTTTAATTATATTTTCTTGGATTTTGTAGGAAAAGTACACAATTTGCAGCAGTCCTAAAATTCATATATACCCGTCACCAAAAGTGACATAACGTTTGCGTTCAAACTCCAAATTGAGTGTGCAAGTATTCAATAGAAAGAGAATTTAATTTCCTAACAGAAAACCCTATTATTTGGATCACTTTTGTACTTTTGACCGGAGAGAAATACGTTTGAAATCACTGCTGTGAGAATGTGGATTAAAGAGAGTTACATGATCAAGATAATTAAAGACAATTAACTTTCTATTTGACCAGATCCAGAAAATTCAAAAATAGGGCTCCCTCTCTTTTTCCTCCCTCTTTTGATGGCAGCCTACCCATCCCCCTCCTGTAAAATGAGGGACTCTCCACTTGTAAAAGCATTCTATTTATCATTCCATTTCATCCAATTTTTAGTTGTAGACCACAACTTGCATAATGTTGAATCTTATTTTAGTTTGCATTTCATCTAGTCTTGTTATGACTGAGTAAATATCTCTGGGGCATGGGAGTACCCTTAGCCCAGTTCTATTCAATATAATCAGTTATATTCCTCCATCAAACAAATATCTTTTCTCTATTTATGTGTGGTTATTTGGATGATCTGATATATTCTTATAGAGTAATATGACCGTTGATCTCTGTAAGAATGAAACAATAGTTCCTTAATTGTGATTATCATCTTTTTATCTTTTTAATATTATTCTCATTATAATCATTGGTGACGCGACCACCTGAGTCTTGGTTTGAACGCCAGTTTGAATTCACATGCTTTTTGATATGACCGTGGATAGTGGCATGTTGGACGGTTGGTCAATGATCTGTGAACGCCAGGACCAATGGGTTCATGGGAAGTCTGACCCTTGTGAGTTTTTCTATAAGGATATATAACCACAAGGTCCTAATTTGATCTTTAGAGTTTAGAATTTGATTAGTTGAATAGAAATGTGATTTTGGTGGTGATCTTTAGGACCCCCAGATCTTTATTTCTAGATTAATTGAACTTTATTTTAGCATTTTTTATTTTTATTCTAAATTTTAAACAACCTTCTCATCTGAATTTATTTTCCCATTTTAGCAATCAGATTTGGATTTCAACTTTTCTTTTCTTCTGTACCTTGGATCAATACCTATCTATACTAAGTTGACTTGTTTACAACAAGTTGACAACTGGGTTAGAATGTTAAACTCTAGGACTTTTCCTAGTGATTGTTGCGTGTACAACGACACACATAAGCTATATCCTAAAAAAGTAAGGACACATGAAGGACACATGTCCTGTAACTCTGCAGAACCAAACAACATGATTTCTAAATAAAGACTATCACACCTACAACTAACAAGCAAGGAACACCTAGCAATAACTTCTCAAGTGATAAAAAAGTATGTAGCAACCAGGTCAATCAAAATAGATATAAAGCAAGAAGACAAATCAAAATGAAGTAACTCCATATGACCTGTCATGACTTGTGGGTTGACCACTCCTTCTGAATGACTCATAGCATAGAATCGAGTCGTTGCATGTTGTCATCCCCATCCTCTACTGGCATGTCCAGAAGAACCAACTTGCAATGCCCGTCCACGTCCTTTGCCACTGCCATTATTGAGTTGTTGCTGCTGCTGCGACCCTTGCTGACTCTGTCTTAGCTGTTGGGTAACTTCCTCATCTCTCACATGGTAGTTCCATTTGATATATCCCACCTGTCCTGTAAAGACTCGATCTTTACGGTCGAATATTTACAAAATAATATCACAATCATAAACAATCTTTATTACAATCATGCTTGTACATCAGAGTCGCGGAAGCTTACAAGTATGATTACAAGTTTAAGAAATAGAATTCATTCTATCTAGTCTTCAACGGAGGACTACCCAGTGCATGTCTCTTCAAGCTCTTCCATCTATTACCTGCCCATGAGTTCCCGGGGGGAACAAAACCACACATGGACCCCATTGAAGGTAAAATAAAGGGTCAGCAAAGTTGGTACTAAATCCAAATCATTGAACTATGTACGAAAAAGGTTTAGATGTATAATAAAAGTTAGGAAAGGACTATTTGGTGGACTAAAGGCTAACAAAAAGAAATTCCATTATCAACTTCAAGATAGCAAATCTTTCACAAGAATATCATTAAGAAAGATTCAATAATTCAAATATGCAAAATTTATCCAAGCTATTCACAAGGTATATCAATTTCAAGATATTCTATTTGGCAAGTTTTGGCACCTTCCTATCATATCTTTTCTAGGGCTAAGTGCCTTGTGTTCTCACACTCTAGGAGAGAACGACACTAGTGCCTTATTAGCTATTCCAGTTAACTGGGGGACAACTAATCCCTATCCACTGCGCAGGGTTGTGGGGTACTTGGCCCACTCAAGTGAGCCAAAGCTCTAAAGGGCCAAAGCCCAAGGGACCAAAGTCCACAGGGAGTCAAAACTCCAAATAGATCAAGTCCAGTGCCAAAATAATTTATCAACAATATTTCATCTATTGTAAAATGAGAGTGGTGAACTTTCAAGAATAAATAAAGGTTTCAAAACTATATGGAATTCACCACGAATCAAGATATATGTATGTCCATCAAGAGGGAAAATAGTTCAACAATGAAATAGAGGAATAGTACCTCAATTATTCAGGTCTCCAAGGATTGCATAATCATAATGTGTCTCCAAGAATTTATGAAGAGGTAGCTACAAAGAATAATAATCTGGTCACCATTTGACTTGGAATCAATGTTGTTCAATTTTCTATTTAGTGTTTTCTTCCTTATTTTAGGGTATTATTATTTTATGGTTTTTCAATGTTAATTTCTACGAAATTTTTTATTTATATTTAAGCATTTATATTTGGTTCTAAGGGACGTATTAATTCATATTAATTCTCCATACTATCCATTTGTATGATGTATTTTATGATTATATAAATCTATTATAATTAATTAGCTATCCAAAATTATATATCGCTTTCTAAGTACTATATTGCACTAATATATATCACTGTGATTAGAATATAGGTGTAAATTATCCTTAGGTTCACCAAAATAATAAGTCACCCATATTAAGATTCATAAGCCATCTTTCTCATTATGGTACCTTCTCAAATAGGTCAAACTATATAAGAATATTGGCAATTTTATTTGTTTATTTCTAAATACCAAAATTCTTATATATGTGTGTACAACTAATGTATATGCATGTATGTATATATACCTTGGTCTTTAATTCGCTTGTAACTAATAGTAGGATAATGAATCCAATCGGTTAGATTGTGATTATAATCATGCTTTACATATCACATACTTTGATCTATAATGAACTTCATGCCTAACATGTCTTAGTAATGAATTTTCTGAGATTAACAATTACTAACCTTCTATTTATAAGTAATAATGTACTTGACTAGTTAATGTGTGTCATAATCACATTTTAGCTTACTATCACCTATTGGCTTTTGTAACCAAATATCCCCATATAAGAACGTTTAGTAAACCAAACGAAAGAATAGTTCCAGATTTGTATTACCAAAATAATATGCCGATGTCTATGCACAAATGCTTAATCTCATGATGGATCCTCTATCTAATTTATTATACTAGTTTTCTTAAATATCAGTTACTATTACGTGATTGTTAACTATTAGTATCGGTGTATTAATATATATATATATATATATATTTTAATATTCACCCATTCATCGACTGAAACACCGTAGAAGATACCAATATCTTTAGTATATTTAATTCATTAGTACGATCCTTTGCAATTTGCATTGTAGAATTTATCAATAGAATAGGGGTTTAATGCATATTGTATTATAGACGTACCAGTTGAAGCAGAACTAATTTCTGGTCGGTTCCCATTCGATCTCTCGGAGATAGGGGCTCATCGTGACTCGGTGTCCACGCCTTCTTAATCCTGGCCGGCGGAGGTGTTTCTAGCATGCGAGCATCTTGGAGAGATATTGGCTCACCACAACTATCCTAAGGTTTCTGGAGACAGGCCTTCTCTCTGCTATGGATGGATCACCAGCGGATACGAAGGTGATCGTGACTGGAGTGTCGATGGAGTAGGCAGCGCTAGGAGGAGGATGTCTGGTCTCTGACGGCTAGTTGTCACAGTGTTGCAAGCAGACAGGTGTCCCTTCCTGTAGACCACGGCTGGGTCTGGTACTAGAGTTGGAAGACTTTGCTGTTGGCGCCGACGGTGGTGAGGAGGCGGTGGAGAACCAGCATCACCGTACAGATCGGCAGCTGGCGTCGGGCCTGGGGTGTGCAGGTTGTTACGATGCTGCCGGTGAAGACGGCTCCGGTGAGTTCCAGGTCGTAGAGGGTGGCCGCGAGGGAGTGATGGTGGCGGAAATCCACAGTTCTGTATAGACGGCAGGAAGATGGAGGAGGAGGCGTGTCTGCGACCTGGTGTTGTGTGCAGGCAGAGTATGATCAGGCTAAGAATCTGTGGTGGCGAGAGAAGGTTGGTGACGACCAGGGTTGTACTCAACAACGTCGATGGTTGCAGGGGTGTCGAGATGGGGAACATGTTCGGGGAGATGTGCTGGATCCAGGTGGTCCGGACGATGGGAAGAGAGCACGGCGGCGGTGGTGGTCGTTGTTGCAGGTCTTTCAGGCACAAGGGTCCCGACTGGAAGGTCATATGCGGGGGGTGGCTTGATGGATGTCTTCTGTAGGTCATGGGCAATAGCGGCGGCCTCATCGGAGGGGTGTAGAAGACACAAAGTAGGTCGGCAACCAGGGATCAGAGATAGCGGAGATGAGGACTGGCACTATGGTAGGGTTTCCGATTTGTCCCTCCAAGGTCAGGTGTGTGTAGCAGTTTATGTATTAAGGAAAGGGGTGCTTAGGGTTTTCAAGGTGAAGGGGATGAGAGGACGAAGAGGAGAGAAGGTTTTGTTCTGTCGAAACGGGCGACGATGGCATTATGTTGGTGGGGAGCGCGAGGGTTCGCGTGAGAGAGACTTGCGGGAGGAGCGTTACCTCTCTTATTAAGATATCAACGTATGACTATAATGAATATCCTATTTAATTGGTTACTAACCCTCGTATAACAATTAATTCCAAATTTGATTAACTGCTATAATATAATGCTAATAGTATTGAGAATTTGACCAGTCATTCCGTACTTATGGAGATATATTCTAGAAATATAAATGCATATAGTTCTATTTCTAGCATTGAATATTTAGGTTATCATCATAATAGAACTAAAAATGGGTATTTTACTACAATTGATATTTTCCATTAATTCCAAACAGCTATTATAAAAATTGAGAGTTCCCCATGCATGTGAGGCTTAAAACAAGATATCTAGGAATTAGTGATTCCATTTGACATTGGAATGATTCATGAAGAAAGTTGAGGGAGCATTTTGTAAATATATCTCAATCAAAGATAATGAATGCAAGAAGCTCAAGAGGAGGCTAATTTGTATTAAGGACCGTGAAAAATAATTTAAAAGGATCATACTAGTTTGGAAGGAGGACTTGGTTGTAACGAAATTATTATTTAGGAAAATTTGTGAACTATACATCCAAATAGACTTTGTACCTAGAATCCAGTATGTTACAACTCTTCCACCCTTAAAAGAGATTTCGTCCTCGAAATCAGTTCCTTAATAATCTTATTCTTACTTGAGTTTAATCCAATATTTCTCCACCGTACTACACTTGTTTGATTAGATCACTTCATCTAATTATCTTGTCCTAATTCTCCCGCCACTAACATAGCTCCAACAAAGGATGACCAACCAATTCATGTACTACTCTATCTTGGAATTTCTAAACTGATTTAGGTGTAGATGTTATTTGGAAAAATGTATCTATTATTGAAATTGATGTTTTAATTACGATTAGTCTCTAAGACTTCTAACGTCATATCCTAATATGAGAGCTTGCATATTTAATTTTGTGGGTCTTGACCATCATTATAAAAATTTGCAGTATGTCACAAGATTATCGGTTAAGCTATAGTTATTAATACTTCATCAACTTTAATCCAATATACTTATCACTAATGTTTGAGCGATGTTTATTTTGTGTCATAATTTATATTTTATTTTTAGGGTCTCGCTACCATATTGTTTCCCCAAAATTGTATATGTAGTTGAGGGTCTAATATATCAGTCCTATATTTTTTTTCTTTCTTTCCAACAATTATTAACTACAACTTAACCCCAATTGGATTCAAATTTGGACTTTTTTTTTGTACTTCTATCTTCAATTTCAACTAAGGTAGGATTTTATTTTCTCTATGATGTCTAGGTTGTATTTGTTATCTATTATATGTACCTGGAAATTACTAGTTCACAAAAATATTGAGTCCATCATTTTTATCGTAATTCGACATAAAAGTAATTGTCTTAACCCATTGCAACTTTCCTTTTTTTTCAATTCCCTACTTATGTGGATCAAGTGTTGAATTTATTCCAAGTGTCATATCTCCTTTAGGTAATTTTTTTTTCCGAAAGGTGTAACTAGATATTTATAAAAGGAACTATACTAATAATTTTGTTTTCCAGATTGTCCACATTTTTTTTCTTTATCAAGTCTTAACACATTTTAATTTATTTTCTCTCTATTGAAGTTAATCTTCCATACTTGTATATTTTTTTGTTAAAATATATTTTTCCTTTATATGTGTCGACATATTAATATTTCTTATATTAGTGATGACTGTACATAGTAGTTTCTGTTTGAGTTGAGTCTTCCATTCAAGTATTACGGTTCCAAATATAAGTTGTGAAATTTAAAATTCTAGGGTTTGCTATTTTTTTCTTCTTTACAATTACTTTTGGTTGTACCTGGCTAAAGAGGGACACTACGGTACCCTTCTCATTTGTGCACTTATAGTGGTAATTTCAATGTTACAAGAGATACATTCTAAATCTTCATATATGCATCTCAAATACTACTTTTTCGATAATGTCCATGCCTAGGAAAGTCCAAAAGCTAGAAAATGAGATAATATGTTTCATGACATTCTATTGAGGTACATACCCCACATCCTAAACTCTTAATCAATCTTGCATGTAGTCTAGGTATATCCTGATAATTGAGAAATGTATAAAAGGGTTTGTTGTCAACTATTTTCTAGGTTATAACTACTCTATTGGTGTTCCTACTTAACCCTAATTTTCTGAGACATACATGAGTGCCGACCGTTTATGGCTCTGATACCATGTTGTAAAGACTCGATCTTTACGGTCGAATATTTACAAAATAATATCACAATCATAAACAATCTTTATTACAATCATGCTTGTACATCAGAGTCGCGGAAGCTTACAAGTATGATTACAAGTTTAAGAAATAGAATTCATTCTATCTAGTCTTCAACGGAGGACTACCCAGTGCATGTCTCTTCAAGCTCTTCCATCTATTACCTGCCCATGAGTTCCCGGGGGGAACAAAACCACACATGGACCCCATTGAAGGGAAAATAAAGGGTCAGCAAAGTTGGTACTAAATCCAAATCATTGAACTATGTACGAAAAAGGTTTAGATGTATAATAAAAGTTAGGAAAGGACTATTTGGTGGACTAAAGGCTAACAAAAAGAAATTCCATTATCAACTTCAAGATAGCAAATCTTTCACAAGAATATCATTAAGAAAGATTCAATAATTCAAATATGCAAAATTTATCCAAGCTATTCACAAGGTATATCAATTTCAAGATATTCTATTTGGCAAGTTTTGGCACCTTCCTATCATATCTTTTCTAGGGCTAAGTGCCTTGTGTTCTCACACTCTAGGAGAGAACGATACTAGTGCCTTATTAGCTATTCCAGTTAACTGGGGGACAACTAATCCCTATCCACTGCGCAGGGTTGTGGGGTACTTGGCCCACTCAAGTGAGCCAAAGCTCTAAAGGGCCAAAGCCCAAGGGACCAAAGTCCACAGGGAGTCAAAACTCCAAATAGATCAAGTCCAGTGCCAAAATAATTTATCAACAATATTTCATCTATTGTAAAATGAGAGTGGTGAACTTTCAAGAATAAATAAAGGTTTCAAAACTATATGGAATTCACCACGAATCAAGATATATGTATGTCCATCAAGAGGGAAAATAGTTCAACAATGAAATAGAGGAATAGTACCTCAATTATTCAGGTCTCCAAGGATTGCATAATCATAATGTGTCTCCAAGAATTTATGAAGAGGTAGCTACAAAGAATAATAATCTGGTCACCATTTGACTTGGAATCAATGTTGTTCAATTTTCTATTTAGTGTTTTCTTCCTTATTTTAGGGTATTATTATTTTATGGTTTTTCAATGTTAATTTCTACGAAATTTTTTATTTATATTTAAGCATTTATATTTGGTTCTAAGGGACGTATTAATTCATATTAATTCTCCATACTATCCATTTGTATGATGTATTTTATGATTATATAAATCTATTATAATTAATTAGCTATCCAAAATTATATATCGCTTTCTAAGTACTATATTGCACTAATATATATCACTGTGATTAGAATATAGGTGTAAATTATCCTTAGGTTCACCAAAATAATAAGTCACCCATATTAAGATTCATAAGCCATCTTTCTCATTATGGTACCTTCTCAAATAGGTCAAACTATATAAGAATATTGGTAATTTTATTTGTTTATTTCTAAATACCAAAATTCTTATATATGTGTGTACAACTAATGTATATGCATGTATGTATATATACCTTGGTCTTTAATTCGCTTGTAACTAATAGTAGGATAATGAATCCAATCGGTTAGATTGTGATTATAATCATGCTTTACATATCACATACTTTGATCTATAATGAACTTCATGCCTAACATGTCTTAGTAATGAATTTTCTGAGATTAACAATTACTAACCTTCTATTTATAAGTAATAATGTACTTGACTAGTTAATGTGTGTCATAATCACATTTTAGCTTACTATCACCTATTGGCTTTTGTAACCAAATATCCCCATATAAGAACGTTTAGTAAACCAAACGAAAGAATAGTTCCAGATTTGTATTACCAAAATAATATGCCGATGTCTATGCACAAATGCTTAATCTCATGATGGATCCTCTATCTAATTTATTATACTAGTTTTCTTAAATATCAGTTACTATTACGTGATTGTTAACTATTAGTATCGGTGTATTAATATATATATATATATATATATATATATATATTTTAATATTCACCCATTCATCGACTGAAACACCGTAGAAGATACCAATATCTTTAGTATATTTAATTCATTAGTACGATCCTTTGCAATTTGCATTGTAGAATTTATCAATAGAATAGGGGTTTAATGCATATTGTATTATAGACGTACCAGTTGAAGCAGAACTAATTTCTGGTCGGTTCCCATTCGATCTCTCGGAGATAGGGGCTCATCGTGACTCGGTGTCCACGCCTTCTTAATCCTGGCCGGCGGAGGTGTTTCTAGCATGTGAGCATCTTGGAGAGATATTGGCTCACCACAACTATCCTAAGGTTTCTGGAGACAGGCCTTCTCTCTGCTATGGATGGATCACCAGCGGATACGAAGGTGATCGTGACTGGACTGTCGATGGAGTAGGCAGCGCTAGGAGGAGGATGTCTGGTCTCTGACGGCTAGTTGTCACAGTGTTGCAAGCAGACAGGTGTCCCTTCCTGTAGACCACGGCTGGGTCTGGTACTAGAGTTGGAAGACTTTGCTGTTGGCGCCGACGGTGGTGAGGAGGCGGTGGAGAACCAGCATCACCGTACAGATCGGCAGCTGGCGTCGGGCCTGGGGTGTGCAGGTTGTTACGATGCTGCCGGTGAAGACGGCTCCGGTGAGTTCTAGGTCGTAGAGGGTGGCCGCGAGGGAGTGATGGTGGCGGAAATCCATAGTTCTGTATAGACGGCAGGAAGATGGAGGAGGAGGCGTGTCTGCGACCTGGTGTTGTGTGCAGGCAGAGTATGATCAGGCTAAGAATCTGTGGTGGCGAGAGAAGGTTGGTGACGACCAGGGTTGTACTCAACAACGTCGATGGTTGCAGGGGTGTCGAGATGGGGAACATGTTCGGGGAGATGTGCTGGATCCAGGTGGTCCGGACGATGGGAAGAGAGCACGGCGGCGGTGGTGGTCGTTGTTGCAGGTCTTTCAGGCACAAGGGTCCCGACTGGAAGGTCATATGCGGGGGGTGGCTTGATGGATGTCTTCTGTAGGTCATGGGCAATAGCGGCGGCCTCATCGGAGGGGTGTAGAAGACACAAAGTAGGTCGGCAACCAGGGATCAGAGATAGCGGAGATGAGGACTGGCACTATGGTAGGGTTTCCGATTTGTCCCTCCAAGGTCAGGTGTGTGTAGCAGTTTATGTATTAAGGAAAGGGGTGCTTAGGGTTTTCAAGGTGAAGGGGATGAGAGGACGAAGAGGAGAGAAGGTTTTGTTCTGTCGAAACGGGCGACGATGGCATTATGTTGGTGGGGAGCGCGAGGGTTCGCGTGAGAGAGACTTGCGGGAGGAGCGTTACCTCTCTTATTAAGATATCAACGTATGACTATAATGAATATCCTATTTAATTGGTTACTAACCCTCGTATAACAATTAATTCCAAATTTGATTAACTGCTATAATATAATGCTAATAGTATTGAGAATTTGACCAGTCATTCCGTACTTATGGAGATATATTCTAGAAATATAAATGCATATAGTTCTATTTCTAGCATTGAATATTTAGGTTATCATCATAATAGAACTAAAAATGGGTATTTTACTACAATTGATATTTTCCATTAATTCCAAACAGCTATTATAAAAATTGAGAGTTCCCCATGCATGTGAGGCTTAAAACAAGATATCTAGGAATTAGTGATTCCATTTGACATTGGAATGATTCATGAAGAAAGTTGAGGGAGCATTTTGTAAATATATCTCAATCAAAGATAATGAATGCAAGAAGCTCAAGAGGAGGCTAATTTGTATTAAGGACCGTGAAAAATAATTTAAAAGGATCATACTAGTTTGGAAGGAGGACTTGGTTGTAACGAAATTATTATTTAGGAAAATTTGTGAACTATACATCCAAATAGACTTTGTACCTAGAATCCAGTATGTTACAACTCTTCCACCCTTAAAAGAGATTTCGTCCTCGAAATCAGTTCCTTAATAATCTTATTCTTACTTGAGTTTAATCCAATATTTCTCCACCGTACTACACTTGTTTGATTAGATCACTTCATCTAATTATCTTGTCCTAATTCTCCCGCCGCTAACATAGCTCCAACAAAGGATGACCAACCAATTCATGTACTACTCTATCTTGGAATTTCTAAACTGATTTAGGTGTAGATGTTATTTGGAAAAATGTATCTATTATTGAAATTGATGTTTTAATTACGATTAGTCTCTAAGACTTCTAACGTCATATCCTAATATGAGAGCTTGCATATTTAATTTTGTGGGTCTTGACCATCATTATAAAAATTTGCAGTATGTCACAAGATTATCGGTTAAGCTATAGTTATTAATACTTCATCAACTTTAATCCAATATACTTATCACTAATGTTTGAGCGATGTTTATTTTGTGTCATAATTTATATTTTATTTTTAGGGTCTCGCTACCATATTGTTTCCCCAAAATTGTATATGTAGTTGAGGGTCTAATATATCAGTCCTATATTTTTTTTCTTTCTTTCCAACAATTATTAACTACAACTTAACCCCAATTGGATTCAAATTTGGACTTTTTTTTGTACTTCTATCTTCAATTTCAACTAAGGTAGGATTTTATTTTCTCTATGATGTCTAGGTTGTATTTGTTATCTATTATATGTACCTGGAAATTACTAGTTCACAAAAATATTGAGTCCATCATTTTTATCGTAATTCGACATAAAAGTAATTGTCTTAACCCATTGCAACTTTCCTTTTTTTTCAATTCCCTACTTATGTGGATCAAGTGTTGAATTTATTCCAAGTGTCATATCTCCTTTAGGTAATTTTTTTTTTCCGAAAGGTGTAACTAGATATTTATAAAAGGAACTATACTAATAATTTTGTTTTCCAGATTGTCCACATTTTTTTTTCTTTATCAAGTCTTAACACATTTTAATTTATTTTCTCTCTATTGAAGTTAATCTTCCATACTTGTATATTTTTTTGTTAAAATATATTTTTCCTTTATATGTGTCGACATATTAATATTTCTTATATTAGTGATGACTGTACATAGTAGTTTCTGTTTGAGTTGAGTCTTCCATTCAAGTATTACGGTTCCAAATATAAGTTGTGAAATTTAAAATTCTAGGGTTTGCTATTTTTTTCTTCTTTACAATTACTTTTGGTTGTACCTGGCTAAAGAGGGACACTACGGTACCCTTCTCATTTGTGCACTTATAGTGGTAATTTCAATGTTACAAGAGATACATTCTAAATCTTCATATATGCATCTCAAATACTACTTTTTTGATAATGTCCATGCCTAGGAAAGTCCAAAAGCTAGAAAATGAGATAATATGTTTCATGACATTCTATTGAGGTACATACCCCACATCCTAAACTCTTAATCAATCTTGCATGTAGTCTAGGTATATCCTGATAATTGAGAAATGTATAAAAGGATTTGTTGTCAACTATTTTCTAGGTTATAACTACTCTATTGGTGTTCCTACTTAACCCTAATTTTCTGAGACATACATGAGTGCCGACCGTTTATGGCTCTGATACCATGTTGTAAAGACTCGATCTTTACGGTCGAATATTTACAAAATAATATCACAATCATAAACAATCTTTATTACAATCATGCTTGTACATCAGAGTCGCGGAAGCTTACAAGTATGATTACAAGTTTAAGAAATAGAATTCATTCTATCTAGTCTTCAACGGAGGACTACCCAGTGCATGTCTCTTCAAGCTCTTCCATCTATTACCTGCCCATGAGTTCCCGGGGGGAACAAAACCACACATGGACCCCATTGAAGGGAAAATAAAGGGTCAGCAAAGTTGGTACTAAATCCAAATCATTGAACTATGTACGAAAAAGGTTTAGATGTATAATAAAAGTTAGGAAAGGACTATTTGGTGGACTAAAGGCTAACAAAAAGAAATTCCATTATCAACTTCAAGATAGCAAATCTTTCACAAGAATATCATTAAGAAAGATTCAATAATTCAAATATGCAAAATTTATCCAAGCTATTCACAAGGTATATCAATTTCAAGATATTCTATTTGGCAAGTTTTGGCACCTTCCTATCATATCTTTTCTAGGGCTAAGTGCCTTGTGTTCTCACACTCTAGGAGAGAACGACACTAGTGCCTTATTAGCTATTCCAGTTAACTGGGGGACAACTAATCCCTATCCACTGCGCAGGGTTGTGGGGTACTTGGCCCACTCAAGTGAGCCAAAGCTCTAAAGGGCCAAAGCCCAAGGGACCAAAGTCCACAGGGAGTCAAAACTCCAAATAGATCAAGTCCAGTGCCAAAATAATTTATCAACAATATTTCATCTATTGTAAAATGAGAGTGGTGAACTTTCAAGAATAAATAAAGGTTTCAAAACTATATGGAATTCACCACGAATCAAGATATATGTATGTCCATCAAGAGGGAAAATAGTTCAACAATGAAATAGAGGAATAGTACCTCAATTATTCAGGTCTCCAAGGATTGCATAATCATAATGTGTCTCCAAGAATTTATGAAGAGGTAGCTACAAAGAATAATAATCTGGTCACCATTTGACTTGGAATCAATGTTGTTCAATTTTCTATTTAGTGTTTTCTTCCTTATTTTAGGGTATTATTATTTTATGGTTTTTCAATGTTAATTTCTACGAAAATTTTTATTTATATTTAAGCATTTATATTTGGTTCTAAGGGACGTATTAATTCATATTAATTCTCCATACTATCCATTTGTATGATGTAATTTATGATTATATAAATCTATTATAATTAATTAGCTATCCAAAATTATATATCGCTTTCTAAGTACTATATTGCACTAATATATATCACTGTGATTAGAATATAGGTGTAAATTATCCTTAGGTTCACCAAAATAATAAGTCACCCATATTAAGATTCATAAGCCATCTTTCTCATTATGGTACCTTCTCAAATAGGTCAAACTATATAAGAATATTGGTAATTTTATTTGTTTATTTCTAAATACCAAAATTCTTATATATGTGTGTACAACTAATGTATATGCATGTATGTATATATACCTTGGTCTTTAATTCGCTTGTAACTAATAGTAGGATAATGAATCCAATCGGTTAGATTGTGATTATAATCATGCTTTACATATCACATACTTTGATCTATAATGAACTTCATGCCTAACATGTCTTAGTAATGAATTTTCTGAGATTAACAATTACTAACCTTCTATTTATAAGTAATAATGTACTTGACTAGTTAATGTGTGTCATAATCACGTTTTAGCTTACTATCACCTATTGGCTTTTGTAACCAAATATCCCCATATAAGAACGTTTAGTAAACCAAACGAAAGAATAGTTCCAGATTTGTATTACCAAAATAATATGCCGATGTCTATGCACAAATGCTTAATCTCATGATGGATCCTCTATCTAATTTATTATACTAGTTTTCTTAAATATCAGTTACTATTACGTGATTGTTAACTATTAGTATCGGTGTATTAATATATATATATATACTTTAATATTCACCCATTCATCGACTGAAACACCGTAGAAGATACCAATATCTTTAGTATATTTAATTCATTAGTACGATCCTTTGCAATTTGCATTGTAGAATTTATCAATAGAATAGGGGTTTAATGCATATTGTATTATAGACGTACCAGTTGAAGCAGAACTAATTTCTGGTCGGTTCCCATTCGATCTCTCGGAGATAGGGGCTCATCGTGACTCAGTGTCCACGCCTTCTTAATCCTGGCCGGCGGAGGTGTTTCTAGCATGCGAGCATCTTGGAGAGATATTGGCTCACCACAACTATCCTAAGGTTTCTGGAGACAGGCCTTCTCTCTGCTATGGATGGATCACCAGCGGATACGAAGGTGATCGTGACTGGACTGCCGATGGAGTAGGCAGCGCTAGGAGGAGGATGTCTGGTCTCTGACGGCTAGTTGTCACAGTGTTGCAAGCAGACAGGTGTCCCTTCCTGTAGACCACGGCTGGGTCTGGTACTAGAGTTGGAAGACTTTGCTGTTGGCGCCGACGGCGGTGAGGAGGCGGTGGAGAACCAGCATCACCGTACAGATCGGCAGCTGGCGTCGGGCCTGGGGTGTGCAGGTTGTTACGATGCTGCCGGTGAAGACGGCTCCGGTGAGTTCCAGGTCGTAGAGGGTGGCCGCGAGGGAGTGATGGTGGCGGAAATCCACAGTTCTGTATAGACGGCAGGAAGATGGAGGAGGAGGCGTGTCTGCGACCTGGTGTTGTGTGCAGGCAGAGTATGATCAGGCTAAGAATCTGTGGTGGCGAGAGAAGGTTGGTGACGACCAGGGTTGTACTCAGCAACGTCGATGGTTGCAGGGGTGTCGAGATGGGGAACATGTTCGGGGAGATGTGTTGGATCCAGGTGGTCCGGACGATGGGAAGAGAGCACGGCGGCGGTGGTGGTCGTTGTTGCAGGTCTTTCAGGCACAAGGGTCCCGACTGGAAGGTCATATGCGGGGGGTGGCTTGATGGATGTCTTCTGTAGGTCATGGGCAATAGCGGCGGCCTCATCGGAGGGGTGTAGAAGACACAAAGTAGGTCGGCAACCAGGGATCAGAGATAGCGGAGATGAGGACTGGCACTATGGTAGGGTTTCCGATTTGTCCCTCCAAGGTCGGGTGTGTGTAGCAGTTTATGTATTAAGAAAAGGGGTGCTTAGGGTTTTCAAGGTGAAGGGGATGAGAGGACGAAGAGGAGAGAAGGTTTCGTTCTGTCGAAACGGGCGACGATGGCATTATGTTGGTGGGGAGCGCGAGGGTTCGCGTGAGAGAGACTTGCGGGAGGAGCGTTACCTCTCTTATTAAGATATCAACGTATGACTATAATGAATATCCTATTTAATTGGTTACTAACCCTCGTATAACAATTAATTCCAAATTTGATTAACTGCTATAATATAATGCTAATAGTATTGAGAATTTGACCAGTCATTCCGTACTTATGGAGATATATTCTAGAAATATAAATGCATATAGTTCTATTTCTAGCATTGAATATTTAGGTTATCATCATAATAGAACTAAAAATGGGTATTTTACTACAATTGATATTTTCCATTAATTCCAAACAGCTATTATAAAAATTGAGAGTTCCCCATGCATGTGAGGCTTAAAACAAGATATCTAGGAATTAGTGATTCCATTTGACATTGGAATGATTCATGAAGAAAGTTGAGGGAGCATTTTGTAAATATATCTCAATCAAAGATAATGAATGCAAGAAGCTCAAGAGGAGGCTAATTTGTATTAAGGACTGTGAAAAATAATTTAAAAGGATCATACTAGTTTGGAAGGAGGACTTGGTTGTAACGAAATTATTATTTAGGAAAATTTGTGAACTATACATCCAAATAGACTTTGTACCTAGAATCCAGTATGTTACATGTCCACACTTGTGGCAAGTTCTGGAGTCATATTGTGGCCTCGTCAGTCCTGTCATCGATACATGATGTTGTACTCTGGGCTCCTATTGGCGGAAAGCCACAACCTCTACCTCTACTAGGTGACCACTGTGACTAACTTGCCAATCTTTGTTGTGTTGGCAGTGTGGAAAACCTAGGCTTCTTAAAGCCACCCCATGATTGTCCCTGATACTGAGTAGGCCTCTTCTTGACCTTCGTCTCACGTTTCTCCACCATCGACCGTTCCACCCTTCTAATTGACTCCACAAATGTGGTGAACTTCTCCCTCATCTCTAGATATGACACTCTAGTCATTGAATCGATACTCAAACCTTTCTCAAACTATTTGATCCTCTCCTTGTCTGTCGCTGCCATATGTGGAAAAAACCTTAGAAGCTCCATAAACTTGGCTTCATACTCATTGACTGACATAGAACCCTACCATATCTTCTCAAGATGGTTGATCTTGTCATCAATATAGGTCTCTGGAAAGTACCAATTCACAAACTCCCGTCGGAACTCTTCCCAACTGATCACGACACGTGGTCTTTTCTCCTCATCAATGGCCCACCAATGGCCAACACTCCCTTTCAATAGATACTCAACATGCTTCACCTTATACTCCTTAGGAATGTTGAGGATCTTGAAGGCCTTCTCCAGCTTGGTCAACAATAGATCTACATCTGTCGGGTCTGTCTTACCCGCATACTCCACCGCCCCCTACACATCTCAATCTCTCAAAGGCCTTCCCCGATCTTGAAGATTCCACATTGGGGAGTGCCACTTTCGCTTGGGGTGGAGGCATTCTGTCCGCCATATGTGTCATCGTAGCCATGAATTGTCCAAACATGGACTGAAAAGCCAGATTGGGTACCCCAACGGGGTCAAATTGTGGCATCTCAGGCACAACCTCAACCCGATTTTGCCTCCTAGCACCACCACCTGGTGGAGTAACACTACTCTCGGTAGCATGTTCATCGTGTTATCCAACCATCTTTTCCTCTCTTCTTCTTCTTCTTCTGCATAAGCAAAAGTTATCATAAGACAGACGGGAGGATACTAGAACAAATACAAACCCTAGTCCTATATCCTTGTAGACTCAGCGGACCTAAAGCTCTGATACCAATGCGATGTCCTTCTTCAACTTCTTAATCCTCATTTTAGGATCAACACATGACCTTCCACATAGAATATGTCCTCATCAATCTCAACGTCCACTGGCTACAAAACCAACTCGGTATCTGGGTGACACTTCCTCAACATCAACACATGGAACAGTGGATGCAACATGTGAAACTCAGGTGGCAACTCCAACATGTAAGGCACCTTCCCAATACACGCACCCACAGAGTAAGGTCCCATAAATCGAGGAACCAACTTACCCTTCTTTCTAAAACCTCAAAACTCTAAGGAGAGACCTTGAGATACACTATGTCTCCCACTTGGAACTGCAATGGTTTACGACAATTATCTGCATACGACTTCTGCTTGCCTTGTGTTGCTTTCAGCTACTGTTGAATCACTCTGATCTTTTTTGTTGTCTGGTGCACAAGCTCAGGATTGAAAAGCTGATATTCACCGGCCTCGTATGAGCATAGCAGAGACCTACAACATCTCCCATACAACACCTCATAGGGTGCCATATTGATGCTCCTTTGGTAATTGATATTGTAAGCAAACTCTATTGGACTGAGATGGACATCCCAACTGTCTAAGAACTATAAAACACAAGCTCTCAATAGATCTTCTAGAATCGAGATCGTCCTCTTTTACTATTCATCTGTCATTAGGTGAAATGATGTACTGAACTTCAACTCAGTAGCCACCGTTGTGTGCAGACATTCCCAGAAATGATTGGTGAACTAAGGACATTTGTCAGATACGATGGTAGCTGGGATACCGTGCAACTACACTATCTCATCAACATAAATCTGGGCAAGCATCTCTGTTGTGTATGTGATCTTTATAGGCAAAAAGTGTGTTGCCTTTGTCAACTTGTCAACTATCACCCAAATGGAGTCATGACCTTTGGCTGTCCTAGCCAGACCAACCATAAAGTCCATCGTGACATGATCCAACTTCCACTATTGTATGGGCAATAGTTGTAAAGTTCTTGCAGACTTTTGATGTTCTGCTTTAACCTGCTGGCACACAGGACACTTGGTGACAAACTCATCCATGTCATACTTCAAACCAGGCCACCAATACAAATCTTTAAGATTGTGATACAACTTTGTGCTTCCTGGATGCATAGCTTACATTGAGGAGTGAGCCTCCTACAAAACCAACTTCCTCAGGTTGTCAACATTAGGAACCACAACTCTACTATGGTAACACACTGTCCCATCCTCTGTCTCTTAGAAGCCATCATGCTTCTTGCTGCCAATCTCTGATCAGATCTGTTGTATCACAATATTGTCCTATTGTGCATCTCTGATCTGTTGCCTCAATGTAGGCTTTACGTGTAACTGAGCCAATAACCATGCTAACATGGACACTTCCAACTTCACATTCATATGACGTAAGGAGACCAACATGTCTCTCTTATGGCATACCAAGGAACATAACTGCACCTTATTAGCAGATGATGATGTAGACTTCCTACTCAAAGCATCTGCCACTATGTTTGCCTTCCCTAGATGGTAGGCTGGTGCAATCATAGTCTTTAATCAGCTTCATCCACTGTCTTTGTCGCATGTTCAACTCCTATTATGAAAAGATGTACTTGAGGTTCCTGGTATCAGTGAAGATCTGACACTTCTCACGATAAAGATAATGCCTCTAGATCTTTAAGGCATGAACCACCGCTGCAAGCTCCAGATCATGGGTGGGATAGTTCTCTTCATGTTTCTTCAATTGTCGTGAAGCAAAAGAGATCACATTCTTGTCTTACATCAACACACAACCCAAACCATTCATTGAGGCATCACAAAAGATGATATAGCCTTTTCCTTGCTCTGGCAGCACTAGAACTGGTTCACTTGTCAACTTCTTCTTCAATGATTGGAAAGCACGTTGGCACTTGTCATCCCAGACAAAAGGTACACCTTTCCTTGTAAGCTTCATTTGGGGTAACACTATGGCACTAAAGTTCTTGATGAACCTCTTATAGTATCCTGCTAGTCCAAGGAAACTACAAAATTTTGTGGGCGTCTTTGTTTGCTCCCACTCTATCACAAATTCAACCTTCTTGGGGTCCACACGAACACCCTCACCAAATATCACATGTCCAAGAAAGGACATCTCCTTTAGACAAAACTCACATTTGCTGAACTTTGCATACTACTGATGTTGTCTCAACAAGGTCAACACCTGACGCAGATGTTACTCGTGATGCTGGCTATCCCGACTGTAGATCAATATGTCATCTATGAACACCACCACAATCTGATCAAGATAAGGTCTAAACACCTTGTTCATCAAGTTCATGAACGATGTTGGTGCATTGGTTAGCCCGAACAGCATAACCACAAACTCCTAATGTCCATACCGAGTCCTAAAAGCTGACTTGGGTATGTCATCCGCCTTGATCCACCACTGGTGATATCCCTACCTCAGATCTATCTTTTAAAAGACTTCAACACCCCTCAACTAATCAGACAGATCATCAATCTACAACAACGGGATAGTTGTTCTTAATCGTCACTTTGTTCAACTGTCCGTAGTCAATGCACAACCTCACATATCTGTCTTTATTCTTGACAAACAAAACTGAAGCACCCCACGAAGACATGCTCAGTTTGATAACACCTTTCTCAAGCAGCTCTTGCAACTATTTCTTCAACTCTGACATCTCAGCTAGTGTCATTTTATACGGTGCCTGAGCTATCGACTGCGTGCCCCGAACTAGATTGATCTCAAAATCAATCTCTCTGACTGAAGGAACACATGGGAACTTTATGGAAGCACATCCTTGAACTCGCAAACAACTGACACCTCATAGATACTCAAACTCCTTGCCTTGGTATCCACCACAAGATGCCACATCATCATCAACTAGGGTCCAAGCAAGATGCCCCTCTACATCATCTTCTCTCTCATGATGCCAAAGCACAAGGACACACTCTGAATGTGACAACTTTCAATTCAAACCCTCAACATGGCTAAATTGCAACTTGGTCCAAAATAAGGATACTCGCTCAAACATCATCCGAATAGGATCAAACCGAAAACATAAGCTTGTAACATGTCATAGAAGCATCTCAAGAGATTAGATTAAGGTTTAAGCATCTTATTAAGCAAAGAAAACAAGGTTAGCCCAATGTCTAGATCAGGGGCCTTACAGAAAGTGAGGTTTTAGGAAGATTGAGAAGCATTGATGAAGTGAAGAAAGATCTGGCTATGCATGGACAAAGCATAGAAAGGATTATATCATCTAGCCTTGACAATTGCTCACAAATAGGAGGTAATTCTTCCTTCCTAAACCTTGGTGAACCCCTACAATCCAAGTTGACAAGTATTGGCCCCTCTATGGTCCACCACCCATGCAAGTGCAATATGTTCAACAATACCAAGGTTCTCCTAGCCCATATACTCCTACACCACCACAACCTCCATTTAACTATCAATGCCCTCCTCCACCTCAACAACCACCACAACAACCATATCTCCCTCCACCGCAACCTTCACAACAAACCTACATCCTTCAAAATCAGTCCCACCAACAACAACATATAATAACACCACCTCCACCACCACCACCACCAGAAACGTCACAACCTCCTCCCCTCCCTATAATCAAAAGTGAATGTGGTGACTATTTCGAGGAGTAGAAAGACACATGAGCTGGCCAAAAGGGGCAATAAGGAAGTTTGTGACGACCATCGCCACACTAAACAAGATTACTCAAAACAAAGTGCAGAATTATTACTAATATCAATATTACCACAAAATAAGGTAATTTAAAACCATTGCAAGTAAACATCTCAAGCGGAAGTATTTTATAAATGAGCCTTCAACTCGTGCCAATTGTATTCAATATAACCAAAAGATCATAAATGTCATATTCAAGGCTATCAAGCCACCATTACTATACATATTACAACATGTACAATGAAACATGCCATTTCTGTAAAAACATGGCATAAAGCCAAAACTATGTGTCAACATACAAAACATAAAATCTTCTCAAAGAACTAAGAGTATAGGGATGACACTAGGACTCTACTACATAACTCTAGCAACAAATCCAACCTCTAGCCATCACTTCTCTCCTTGCTGCTCAGCACTTGCAGCACAACCTTGGCCTTTGTGTCCACGACCGCTAAAAATTTGTTGAACCCATGGGGTGAGGCCAAACATCCTAGCGAGAGATATAACTCTCAGCCAACATATATTACAAGCACAGTTAATAAAGCATGTAGAAAATTACTTAACAAGCTGAGCAGATTCGGTTAAATGATATGCATCCAATAGATAATGCAGATTAAACAAACTAGGTAGTTAACACTAATCAATAGATTAATTAATATTCTGAGAAGGAATTTGAGGAACATGTGTAACTGTTATAAACTAAATAGTACAAGAAATAAGGCATGGGGTTATTCAATGTGACTTGTATTTGAACCTAATGTATACTACATGACTATTTAACCATTTTTATGCCCTGAGGATTTGAGGCGTACCTCTCAAATCCAACCGACCACTGCTAAGTCAAAATTAATACCATACAAGATCTATGGAAGAGTCGACCTCCATGATCAGCACCAACACTACTCAGTCAGTTCAAGTCTGCAATGCGGTGACATATAGTCATACTACTACAGACAACAACTTGTAGTCAAGGCTATAGTTCTATAAAGACAACAACTCATAGTCAAAGCTATGGTCCTATAAAACAGCTAGTCTGCCTTGGTACATGGCACAACTGGGACAAAGTGGTTTTTGCTTTAATTCCGAGGACATAATTTTCTTTTAAGGTGTGTAGGATGTGATGGAGTGGACTTTTGGAATCTCAAAATGTTTAATGCCACAAGTGAATTCATGCATGTTGAGTTGTTTTGGGAATCCCAAGTGTTTTAGTAAAGTTGGAATGTTGATTGAGGTTTGTATAATTATTTGGATCCATAAGTTATGCCTATTTGAGGAATTTAATTGAATGGTCTAACAATTGAGTTTTGACACAAAATTTGAGTAGAAGGTATCACTAGATGTAAGGAAGCTATGGTTAAAATTTGGTGGCATTTGGATATTCCTAGAGGAAGTTATGAAGGTTTGAAACTTGAGAAATATGTGTATCTTTTGATGATTTGAGGACCTAAGTTGCTAATCAATATTAGTGTTACGCGCCCCTTAGTTGTGTTGGGGCTGCGTGGCCAGTTGTTGACCCTAGATCTTCGATCTAGTGGTGGCTGGCTGTAGCTTTGAGAAGCCACAGATTGCCCAGTAACGTGCATCGATCTAGGCCTTAGATTTCTGATCGGATGGTCGAGTCTTCATCCCTTACCTTCGGTCTAACTGGAGATCATGGGATAGTCAGCGGTGCTGAGTTCCGATTGCCCCCACGATGTGGTCATGGCCCGCGTGGGACGGGGATTGAAGGGTGCGGTTGTTCTTAGCCCGAGTAGAGGAGTACGGAGACCCCTAAAACGAGTTGTGAGATCGCTCCAGTAGGGAGAACTGAAGACCAATTTTCCCCCGTTCTCCATTGTAGCTAGCAGGTGGTAGTCGGAGGTGGAGAAGAGGGGTAGAGGGCCGATCAGAAGAAAATGAGAAAGGGAAAATGATTTGGGAGGCAAGACGAGCATGGAAGTGGAGTTTCCAGTGGGTTCTGTAGAGTTTTCCATGGCAGCCGAAGTCAAGGTAGGCCGGAGAAGAAGACCAACCTCAGAGGCTTATGCGCAGGGCTTCTCACTGACAATGAAGAACAGAGACAAGTTCAGTGAGGTTCTGAGAAGCTTTTTGAAGCATTGTATGGGCACGAGGAGGAACATATGCACTTTGCCTCTTCTCTCTGCCGCAGCCAACCCAGGCGGCGGCGCCCTAGTGGAGAAGGAACTCCACAGCCGACGACGAGGAGAAGAGCATCCGCGGAGGTCTCTGCATGGTGGACGAAGTGAACAATGACCTGTTGGACTAGTAGGGAGCACCATAGCGCCATCAGTTGCTCTCTGGAGCAGTTCCCAACAGCGGCGGCTCTGCTACGACCCTTGCAAGCGTCGGGTTCCTGGCTCTCACACGAGAGAGGAGAATAGGCGGCGGTGGTTTTGTGTTGGGAGGACTGAATTTGGGAGACGGAGCCATCAAGCGGAGAGTTGACGATCGTAGCAAGTAGCTGTGGTGGCGCTCTGTAGACACGAGAGGCAGAGCACAGCGGACGGGCTCTCACAGACGCCAGATCGCGAGGAGAGATCGCGAAGGAGAAAGGAGGGAGGGAGTAGACCGGGCAGGGCCAAACCTAGGTGGCCCAGGTCAGACCGGCCGGCTCAGCACCAAGCTCATGAGATGAGCCACGCCTCTCACAGGACACGTGGCAACACCTAATTGGACAAAAAGGTAAATAATCAGAAAATGCTCAGTTCTTGTATAATTCGTAGAAAATGCATCCTTTATCAGAAAAATACATATAATATACCAAATTGTTCAGAAAAATGCATAGAGTAATATGAAATCATAATATCTGGATTTTGATGCACTACTAACAGGGATATCATGTAAGTGGTGAAATTCTCTTATGATGGATAATAAATAGCAAATGATGACATAAAATCATGGAAAAATGTCACTAAGTCTATAATTATGTTTATAGTACACCTGATGTTAGTAATGATCATGTTGATGCACGAAATTATGTAAGTTTCTATATATGGCTAATTAGGGCTAATAACCCTAAGTGAAATGCAATAAATATATACATGCTCAATAAATGTTGAAATTTATAGAAAACTCTCATATATGTAACTGGGAGATATATATATAAATATGAGATCAGTTATATACATGGAATTCATGTTATATGAAGCGCACCCTTAATACATGTGATGTAACCCTAATATGGTTAATGAAAGTGACATAATGCTAAATATGTTCATATAATAATGTGACACATGAGTATATTCAGTTGAGGAACTATAATCTGGAATATGACATCAGTAATATAAATCTAAGACAAGAATACAAGTAATCATGAGAATATCCTAAAGAGATAAGCTAAACCCTAATTAACACAATTAGGGTTAAGATGAGATGTAAGATGATGAGAATTTGATGGTGATATGTAATTTTGTCATAATCAGGGTTGAACAAGGTTAGAATTGACCTGAGGAATACATATGTGATTAAGATGTCTCTTTGGAAGGTACGCCATTACCTCTTACTTAGCTTATTATACATTATGCTTGTGTTATATGGTAGTAAGGACTTGGCATATGGTATTGATTGAAATGATTGTTCTTGTATGATATGTTGGTTGGTTTTCTATACTTACTGTTATGAACACATCAAACATAATATCTCTATTCCATTATATGAAAGCACCAACTCTTTGGCAGTGTGCTTGGAAGTGACCGAACTCTTTGGTAGTGGTCACATTGTACATATGGAAGCACCAACTCTTTGGTAGTGTGCTTGGACACAACTCTTTGGTAGTGGTCACAGTGTACATATGATCCAACTCTTTGGTAGTGATCATAAAGGCCTTGAGATATAATGGAAAATAAGCTTAAAATATGTGTTCTATTTTGTTAATGAATATCTTTGTGCAAGCATACACTTTTCTTATATTCTTCTATTTCTGCCAAGTATTAGTTTTATCTTATTGCCAAGACATGATGAGAGGTATATAAAAGACATGTAGGCGTACTCAGTACAATATTCTTGAATATTGTGCTGACGTGTACCGCATGTAATCTTTTGTTTAGGTTGTGGTTATGCTTTTGAAGATTCATGAAAGTTGTGAGTTGTGTGGTGAGATGATGTACAGGTGGACTTGTTGTCTTAAGATCCTATAGTTTAGATGTAGTACATGTATATGTATAGTTTGTTGTTCAATATGTAATATCAAATGTTATAACAATTCATGTTGTAATTATATGTTGAATGGTGAACATGTGTGTATGGTTTTATTATTGCTCATGTACATGTGCTACTGATTGTTTCCTTTTGACTCCTTTGATTTTCTTCTTCTTAGCCTAGTGTGTGGTGTTTAAATTGGGATTCTCGCTGAGGTGAGGGTTTCAATTTAGACATCACACATCAGATTAAGTTTTAGAGAATATGGGGACGTCACAGGTGGTATCAGAGCATGAATAATAGCAAAGCCTAACATTTGCTCATTATGCAACTCAAAACCAAAGAACCTTGAACTTAATAATCTTTTAGGGTTAGATTAGTCATCTTTTAGGGACTAGATCTGACCTAGCCTCTAGGTTAGCACCTAGATGTCTAAGAACTAGGTCTAGGCTGGTTCTTGTTGAGTAGCAAGTCCTTAGATGTCTTTCTTTCCTTGTAGTGTAGCGGTATGGGACATTGCACTATTTGGAAATGATGTGCATCAAGGGAAGAGAAATCCTAGACATATAGTGCTCGTTGTCTAGGATAGCTACACTAGTCTACACCATGTTCTCACCCTTTTCACTAGTTTTCATGACACTGGACTCTCTACTATGTGTGGGACACTCGTTTCTAGTTTTGGTTTTTGATTCCAAACGGATTGAACCTCGATAGTTTTCTCTGACGCTTGTTTTATCAGAGAAAAACTATATAATATTTTATTATGTATATGTATTACAAAAATGTGTCCCCACACATGTACGAGTAGGAGGTGGTCTGCAACCCAAGTGAATGTGATGACATCAGTCTAGAAGAGAGAGTAGTTCTAGATTAGATGTCTAGAGCCTTGTTGGATATATATATGATAGATGGAATAGATGATATAAGTTTTGATGATATGATGTAAGTTGATAGAGATGATGTAAGACAGTCATGATGATTTATGTTTGTCTTTGATGACTTAAGTTCTGCTTGCGGATTTGAGATAAGTTTTGATGATGCAAGTATGAGTTCTTTTATGAGATGAGACAAGTTAAGTTAAGACTAGGTTGTGAGTCAGCATGAGCCTCAAGCTCTTTTACAAAGGAGGACCTCTTGTGTTAGGACCAGTTTTGGGGTTATCTCAAGAGAGAGTGAGACCCACAGGGAGAAGGTCAGAGAACCTAGACTCCAAGATATGAGAATTATGAGGTATGTGATATGATATGCCCTAAACTAGACTACTCTCGAGTGATTGAGTTGAGTCGCTCTATGTATGATTCCTATAGTTTTCTTGAACCCTAGATGTCCTTGGGAGGACCAGATCCTAGAGACAGAGAGAGGCTGGTTATATATGTACATGCGAACATGAATATGAGTGCCTACCATCTGGGTGAGGGAGAGAGCCCAAGACCCTGGAGGAGGTATCTATGTTAGTTGGGTGAAGCCTCATGCTCGGGTTGGTGGTTTACCACATAGGAATCTAGTAGTGTATATAAGAGAGTTTTGGGTAAGCATGTTTCATAGGTATAGATCTATGATGAGAATATCATAGCATGTTTTGGTTTGTGCTTACGTGGCTAGAGCTATGAAGCTATCACTAGTTCCAATGAGGTAATCTGATAACCCTAGATCACAGAGGAAAGATAAAGTATATGCATATGAGATACTCATTGAGTTGAGTTGGCTCAGAGAGACTGAGCATGGTATTACTCTCATGACAAGGGTTAGGACCTCAGTTGGACTAGATGAAGTTTTGATATATGTTTAAAGAGCAACTCACATAAGTTTGTTTAGCACAACCATGATATAATATATGTAAGGACGTGATCTAATCTCTAGACATGATATGATAGAAACCTAGTAATGGGTTAATAAATATCAATGTATAAATGGTTAACCATCTACATAAATAATGATGTTAATGTGAAATTGTTGGTTAATCTTGTGATAAAATCACTAGTTAATGTTGCAATTTATTATGAGCAATGAAATAAAATCATATGAATGAAACATGTTACATGAGGTGTTAATCTTAGTGCTTAATAAGGATGAAAGATATAGTTTGATAGTTAGCACAACATAACAATTATGACACCTTGATATGATCTAGATGGATAAAGTGGGTAAATTATAGTTAACTCCCTCCTAAAAGGCATATGTTAATGTTGAACTTGTTCTAACAATTCGCTCAATAAGATGTTGATGAAACCTTGACATAATGGGTTAACTTTAGTTAACTCCTTTAGAACATGGTAATATGATGTGGGAATCCTAATCCATGGCGCAAGATAAGGATGCCACACTAACATATAGATATGTAATGACATAACCTAAGTTTCTAAACCCTGAGTTTAACCTTGATGGAGTGTTTGTGCACCAAGATGGTTGTAAACCCCCCCCCCCCAATAGTGCTTTGGATACATGGTTCTAGGTAACCTTTGCAGATATGTTACACATAGAATAGTGCCTACATGTGGATGAAGACCTTTTGGTTTTTCCTTGGAGTACGTGAATGGCGTAATTTCGAGGACGAAATTTCTTTTAAGATGTATATGATGTGACAAAGTGGTTTTTACTTTAATTCCGAGGACGGAATTTTCTTTTAAGGTGTGTAGGATGTGATGGAGTGGACTTTTGGAATCTCAAAATGTCTAATGCCACAAGTGAATTCATGCATGTTGAGTTGTTTTGGGAATCCCAAGTGTTTTAGTAAAGTTGGAATGTTGATTGAGGTTTGTATAATTATTTGGATCCATAAGTTATGCCTATTTGAGGAATTTAATTGAATGGTCTAACAATTGAGTTTTGACACAAAATTTGAGTAAAAGGTATCTCTAGAGGTAAGGAAGCTAAGGTTAAAATTTGGTGGCATTTGGATGTTCCTAGAGGAAGTTATGAAGGTTTGAAACTTGAGAAATAAGTGTATCTTTTGATGATTTGAGGACCTAAGTTGCTAATCAATATCAGTGTTACACGCCCCTTAGTTGTGTTGGGGCTGCGTGGCCAGTTGTTGACCCTAGATCTTTGATCTAGTGGTGGATGGCTCTAGCTTTGAGAAGCCACTGATTGCCCAGTCATGCGCATCGATCCAGGCCTTAGATTTCTGATCGGATGGTTGAGTCTTCATCCCTTACCTTCGGTCTGACTGGAGATTGTGGGAAAGTCAGTGGCGTTGAGTTCCGATCGCCCCCACGATGTGGTCATGGCCCGAGTGGGGTGGGGATTGAAGGGTGCAATTGTTCTTAGCCCGAGTAGAGGAGTGCGAAGACCCCTAAAATGAGCTGTGAGACCGCTCCAGTAGGGAGAACTGAAGCCCAGTTTTCCCCCATCCTCCATTGTAGCTAGCAGGTGGTAGTCGGAGGTGGAGAAGAGGGGTAGAGGGCCGATCAGAAGAAAATGAGAAAGGGAAAATGATTTGGGAGGCAAAACGAGCAAGGAAGTGGCGTTTCCAGTGGGTTCCGTAGAGTTTTCCATGGCAGCCGAAGTCAAGGTAGGCCGGAGAAGTAGACCAACCTCGGAGGCTTATGCGTAGGGCTTCTCACTGACAATGAAGAACAGAGACGAGTTCAGTGAGGTTCTGCGAAGCTTTTCGAAGCTTTGTATGGGCACGAGGAGGAACATAGGCACTTTGCCTCTTCTCTCTACCACTTCCAGTGGAGAAGGAACTCCACAGCCTACGATGAGGAGAAGAGCATCCGCGAAGGTCTCTGCATGGTAGACGAAGTGAACGACGACCTGTTGGACTAGTGGGGAGCACCATAACGCCATAAGTTGCTCGCCAGAGCAGATCCCAACAACAGCGGCTCTGCTACGACCCTTGCAAGCGTCGGGCGCCTGGCTCTCACGCGAGAGGGGAGAACAGGCGGAGGCAGTTTTGTGCTGGGAGGACCGAATTTGGGAGACGGAGCCATCGAGCGGAGACTTGACGGCCGTAGCAAGCAGTTGTGGCGGCGCTCTGTAGACACGAGAGGAAGAGTGCAGTGGACGGGCTCTCACGGACGCCAGATCACGAGGAGAGATCGCAAAGGAGAAAGGAGGGAGGGAGCAGACCGGGCGGGGCCAAACCTAGGTGGCCCAAGTCAGACCGGCCAGCTCAGCACCAAGCTCATGAGATGAGCCGCACCTCTCACAGGACACATGGCAACACCTAATTGGACAAAAAGGTAAATAATCAGAAAATGCTCAGTTCTTGTATAATTCGTAGAAAATGCATCCTTTATAAGAAAAATACATATAATATACCAAATTGTTCAGAAAAATGCATAGAGTAATATGAAATCATAATATCCGGCTTTTGATGCACTAATAATAGGGATATCATATAAGTGGTGAAATGCTCTTATGATGGATAATAAATAGCAAATGATGACATAAAATCATGGGAAAATGCCAGTAAGTCTATAATTATGTTTATAGTGCACCTGATGTCAGTAATGATCATGTTAATGCACGAAACTATGTAAGTTTCTCTATATGGCTAATTAGGGCTAATAACCCTAAATGAAATGCAATAAATATATACATGCTCAATAAATGATGAAATTTATAGAAAACTCTCATATATGTAACTGGGACATATATATATAAATCTGAGATCAGTTATATACATGAAATTCATGTTATATGAAGTGCACCCTTAATACATGTGATGTAACCCTAATATGGTTAACAAAAGTGACATAATGTTAAATATGTTCATATAATAATGTGACACATGAGTATATTCACTTGAGGAACTATAATCTGGAATATGACATCAGTGATATAAATATAAGACAAGAATACAAGTAATCATGAGAATATCCTAAAGAGATAAGATAAACCCTAATGAACACAATTAGGGTTAAGATGAGATGTAAGATGATGAGAATCTGATGGTGATATGTAATCTTGTCTTAATCAGGGTTGAATAAGGTTAGAGTTGACCTGAGGAATACATATGTGATTAAGATGTCTCTTTGGAAGGTACACCATTACCTCTTACTTGGTTTATTATACATTATGCTGTGTTATATGGTAGTAAGGACTTGGCATATGGTATTGATTGAAATGATTGTTCTTGTATGATATGTTGGTTGGTTTTATATACTTATTGGTATGAACACATCAAACATAATATCTCTGTTCCATTATATGAAAGCACCAACTCTTTGGCAGTGTGCTTGGAAGTGACCGAACTCTTTGGTAGTGGTCACATTGTACATATGGAAGCACCAAATCTTTGGTAGTGTGCTTGGACCCAACTCTTTGGTAGTGGTCACAATGTACATATGATCCAACTCTTTGGTAGTGATCATAAAGGCCTTGAGATATAATGGAAAATAAGCTTAAAATATGTGTTCTCTTTTGTTAATGAATATCTTTGTGCAAGTATACACTTTTCTTATATTCTTCTATTTCTACCAAGTATTAGTTTTATCTTATTGCCAAGATATGATGAGAGGTATATAAAAGACACCTAGGCGTACTCAGTACAATATTCTTGAATATTGTGCTGACGTGTACCACATGTAATCTTTGTTTAGGTTTTGGTTATGCTTTTGAAGATTCATGAAAGTTGTGAGTTGTGTGGCGAGCTGATGTACAAGTGGACATGTTGTCTTAAGATCCTATAGTTTAGATGTAGTACATGTATATGTATAGTTTGTTGTTCAATATGTAATATCAAATGTTATAACAATTCATGTTGTAATTATATGTTGAATGGTGAACATGTGTGTATGGTTTTATTATTGCTCATGTACATGTGCTACTGATTGTTTCCTTTTGACTCCTTTGATTTTCTTCTTCTTATCCTAGTGTGTGGTGTTTAAATTGGGATTCTTGCTGAGGTGAGGGTTTCAATTTGGACATCACACATCAGATTAAGTTTTAGAGAATATGGGGACGTCACAACAACACTATAGAACAGGCTCACACATGGCCATTCAATAATAAATAATATACCACAATTTCAACAATTTAAGGATACAACGAGTTATCTCCACTGGTACCCCACATATTCAATAATATGTGCTCTGAGTTTCCTGTAGGAGTTATCATTTCACCATCTAGCTAAAGACTAATGCTGAAGATGGATCTATGGTAGATGGCAACTACATGATTAGGGTTTCACCTGATTAGATATACCAATTGGGTATCTTTTAATGCATCACTCAAGTTATAGCGCATTAACCCTAAACAAACTCTACAAAATTAAGGTAGGATGCCACTTCAGAAGATATAAAATGGATTAAGTGAAGACTTGATTCATCATCACATGGAATTTATAATATTGTCATTCACAATGTCATCACTAATATCACTTCACTATGGGATATCAATCCCTTAATTTATTGCACAAAATACTTGCTAGGTCATTAGATTAATTCATATAGTCATGTACATTCAATATCACATAAAGCCTCAACATTACTCATAATCGCAATCCTTTAATTCATAGGGATTAGCACAATATTCACACTATTATGACATTCATCTCACCTGCAAGTTAGTGTTTCACAAGTAGGAGAGAGGAAGTATTATCATGGAATAGCAATCTTCGAATCTAGTGAGTGTACTTATCATGTTATAATCAGATTAGGGATAGGGTTTATATGTACCCAAATAAGGTTTAATAACATCATACCACCTCTAAACCCTATTTAATCACTTCCCATATTGTTGGAAGGTTAAGCATTATTGTTGATGGTTAGCCATTCATAATCACAAAACTTTCAGGTAGACCATTACTCTATGTGTAGATCATGTTCATGCCCACATGTATGTGTCTTAACCACCTTTAACACATATGACTCAACCCCTCATAACACAAGTTTCTCGACCCTTCAACACATGGGTGTCGTCCTAACCAGCAATGGGGTGTTACGACCAAGACACAACACATGTGTTGTTATGGAGACACACTCCATGGTTACGACCACCATCTCACTTGATCTCGTCCATCACAACACATAGGAGTCTAAACCTCTTTACAACTGAGTTATGACCATGGCACATCAACTCTCAGTTATGATCGTGACTCAAGACAAGCTGAACGTCTCGACCTCTCAGTGATATGGCATTGCGATTGTGACACTAGGGCCATGCAACGCTACATCGTGACCACAAATTAAGAGGTGCGTACAAAAAGTAATAGAGCGTCACTCCCACTACACTAAGGAATGCATTGTGACCACGACACATGCAACCTAGAACACAACCCTTTGCATACCAAGCATTTTGACCCATCATAACCATGTTTTAACTGCAACTAATCTGACCTTAACCTGTTACAACCTTCACACCAACTAACCAAGTGACATTACCATCAAGATCAGTCATATTAGGCACAACATTAGTCGACAACCAAGTTTGACCCTACAATAGTGTTGTGTCGTGACCAAGCTCATAAGTAGCGACTAGTCTAGGGTTAAGGGAATGTCATGACCGAAACCACCCCACCAAAGAGTGTCAATCGTGACAAAATTCCAAGAGTTTATCTCGACCACCTGCACCACCCCGTTATAGATCTCAACCAAGATCATAATAGGCGACCAAACCAAGATCAAACTAGGATCAAATCAAGTGTCAATAGTGTACACAACACCCTATACTAAGGTGTTCAACAAACCCTAACATGATCATAGAAGATCATCAAAGGTGATATGTATATAGAGATAAGAAACTAAGATTCTTACATTTGTATAGTAGTTTAAACTTCCTATTTGCTCAAGTATAATGAACCATAGAGAAGGTAGTATGATAATAGGTTCAGATGCACATAATAGAGGTAGGAAAAGTTATAAAACCAGCCTATTTTGAGGAGAAAACAAACTCCTATGATCTCAAGCTCCAAAAGCTTCAACTAAGTTTCAGTACCTTAGATAAAGGTTCACCTCCAAGAAGAAGAAAGAGACCATCATCACAACAGAGTTCAAGAAAGGAGGAAAATAGATCTAGGCCAAACCCAAAAGAGAAAAGAGATGGAATCATCTTCTAAAATGACCACCATGGATGGTCCACATCTCATGATCGAGAAGGAGGAAGAAGATGAAGGTTTTAGGAGAGAGAAAATGTGATCAAGAGTAAGATCACATACCAAGATAGGAAATCTCCACAAAATCACCTCTAACATGTTGATCTAGCACAAGATCTCCAACAAAGATGGATAGGCCACCCAAGATCCAAGTTCCACCTTCCTTGCTCTTCAAGCTCCAAGGTGATATCAAGGTAGAAGAAAGAGTTGTGGACCAAAAACGATTTCTTGCTTATGAAGAGGATGGGTTATATACCCAAAGAGGAGAGAAGTAGAGGTGTTTGAGGTGTCAACATATTAGATCATCTTAGGGAGACATGCCCTTCAAGGAGATAATCTTTCCTCCACTCACATGCAAATATCCATGGTCATGTTATCCAGCAATGTCACGACCTACTAAGTGGGTTATCCTCTTTTCTCAGTTGAGACATCACCATCTTCTTGTCTCAGTCAAGACACTTCAAGGTTGAAATCCTAGGATACCATTATACATGGTCGAGACACTAGAAGACAAGGTGTTTCGACCTACCTCTCACAAGGTTGTCTCAGTCGTGACCATAGCATCCGATGCATGAGTCTCGGTTGCAACCCTCACCTCGAGTGGTGTAGGGTTGCAACACTCAAACCCTAACTTAAACACTTATCAACTATGCAAACCTATAAACCCTAATATTACATGATGATGTCACACCATCATCCATGATGCAAATAAGGAACCCCATTGCATCATCCTCTCTATCATGATGCCAAGGTACAACGAACACTCTCTTCATGTGCCATTTTGCAAGATAACCCTCACTTATGGATAAATTACAAATTAGCTCCAAAACTAGCACATATATTGCAAGATAGCTCAAATATTAATCAAATTGGACCAAAATGAAAATATACACTTGTTACATGATATAAAAACATATCAATAGCTTATATTTAAGGTTTAAACATCTCTTCATACAAAGTAATAACAGTTAAGCATTAATCTAGGTCAGGAGTCTTACAAACTTGGTCCAAGTTATGTTCATGTCCCATTTTCAGAAAGGTCTTATGATGGTGTGGAGAACAACAAAACTTTGGTCATCCCACCCTTTGTTGGTTATGTGACACTGAGTGTCCCACCTTCTTGTGAGTTTGTAAAACCAAGTGTAGCATCCTTTTTTGAAAATATAACACCAAGTGTTCCACTTATTGCACCAATGATTCACATTGTGATGACCCAAGATCCTCAAGTAACATAAAGTAAGGATGATGTTGTTGAGCCCTCACTCTTTGATGCTCTAGAAGATCCGTACATCAAGAGGAAGCAAAACTACAATGTTGACATTTTTTATATTATTAGACAAGTGAAGGTAAACTTCCCATTGCTTGATGCAATCAAGCACGTTTAAACATACACCAAAGTCCTTATTGATGCTTATACCTTCAATAGGAAGACTATGGGGAGGCTATCCGAGAATATCAAGTTTATTTAGAGCAAGAAAGTTCCATATTTGACAGTCCCTTGCCCCAAAAGAAGGGTGATTGGAGGATTCATCTAATCCCTGCTATATTGGTCACCACCTCATTGAGTGTTCCTTGCTTAATATTGGGTCTAGTGCAAACACCATGCCCTACAATGTATATGCAGCCTTGGGGTTGGGCAAGTTGAATCCGATCAACTAAATCCTATAATTGACCTGTAGATCTATCAATATACTAATGAGCATGGTAGGGAACATTTTGGTGATGTTGGACAAGGACATACAAGTGGTGTTCCTAACTGATTTCATTGTCCAAGACATGAAGCCAAAGAATGAGTCGATTCCTATCATATTAGGAAGACCATTTTTATATGTAGTCAATACTGAAATCAAGGTATGTATATGTACCTTGATGATTTCCTTCTTGAATAGGAGGATAAACATCTATATGTTCACACTATCGAGAGAGAAAATTTGATTAATGAGGACTGCTACTATAAATCCCCTGTAATGACCATAAAGTGGGGAAAGATGAAGAAGGACACTTTCACACAACCCTTGGTGTAATATACTAAATTTATAGTACTATTCATATTATGAGCTAAATTATAAAATTTTCCTTTTGAATGTCATTTGCAATTTTACACCTTGGTTAGAATTGTATTAGAATTTCCTTATGTATTGTACGTGAAAATATATTTCATACTCTTCTGGTTGAATCTAATTAGACCAAGACCAATTGTAAGTTTTCCTGACCCTATGGTGAATAATTGGTTGTGGAATCACTCAAATTAGTATTTTAGAATATTAGATATTTCATATTTGGATAATACATGAAGATAATTCATGAAGTGGAACTGAAAGGATATTAGTGTGAGTTATATTTTTATTAAATATTAGACACTAAAGTAGATCCACTTCAAAGATATCAACTCAAAATTATGTAATATGTGAGATATAGAAAATTTGCAAAAAATCATTTAAGGAGCCTTGTGATCCATCCATCTCTGATCGGACTCACATTCATCCCTGAGATGGGAAGGACCATCACACTTTGGGTCATCGTCTCCAACCCTATGGCAATCAGGCTCTCCATCGGCAAGCATTTTCTTCCTCCTCCCTCCACCTAGCATCTTCATTTTTTGCATTGGTTTGTATTGCCTTCCTCTACCTAAGCGACCATCTCTCATCTTCTTCCATCCACTAAATAAGAAACACCCAAGTGGGATGTGCTCCAGTGGCTAAAACACTGACAAGGAGCTAAGGCAACTTCCAGACTTCCTCAAACTTTATTGGAAAGCCCTAGACCTTCCCTAAGACTTCATAAATCCAACCCTACCCACCAGTTGATCCTACATAAGCCCAAGTATGTCTCATTAATGAGCTGTCAAAATTGCAGAATTATGACAAATTGTATGATCCTCCACTCTAGTCTATTGTGCTCCCATCCACTGCCCAATAATCTAGGCACATTCGCCTAACTCCCATAAAGCTCCAGATCATCTCATCTATTTCCAAGCAATTCTTTTGTGCCAAGTATGACTATGTCTTCCACATCGCTGATGGACTAGAACTTGTCAACAAAAGCCAGGCCACCATAGGACCTCCAAACTCCACCATGCATTTCCTCCCCAGCCCAGCTTTCTTCCTAACCATTCAACTTCAACCTCCAACCACCTAGGAACCATCTTATGAGACCACGACTATAATGTACTAGGATTTGAGGCATCAGATAAAATGATCTTAAAAGGAATGATTGGAGTACTCATATCACTAAGGTACACCTCCTTTTTAGGGAGCTCATCATTAATGAACTTTGTGGTTAAGCATGCTCAACCCATAGTAGTACTAGGATGGTTGATTAGTTGGGAAGTTTATCCCAGCTTATGTGTGAGTGAGGAAAAAGCATGAAGCCGCACCACAATGCCACCCAAGGATAGCCTCGAGCCCAACATGTGATAAGGAACCTTGATAGTCATAAGTCGAGGTGGGCCTATCTTTAGATCTCCCTAGGTTCTCCTGGTTCCAGGAATCTTCCAACTTGAATGATAGGTCTACCTCTCCTCCTGTTCCTGTATTCAAATTTTCAAATCGATTAGACAATCAATTAGACACACAAATTAACTATATAAATCAATATAATCATAGTGTGACAAGGGAAATAAAAATGTAGCATCAAATATGAGAAACTATGAGATATCAATACAATGAAAATAAATGAATTAGAAACTTAGAATATATGATTAACAAACTAGGGACATAGCATATCTAGCATATTTCATGATTTTGATATTAGGGAAATATAATGTACTAATATAATGTCTTATTATGAATGGGGAAACCTAATGGATCCTATTAATGATCAATAACTTTGGATGTGGTAAACATGTGACGTATAATCATCAATTCATATTAGTGATAAATATGATTTCTATGTATAATGTTAAATACTTAGAATTGCTTAATTTGACCGTTTAATTAGATAATTGGATATTTGATTATAAATAAGGTAAAAATTAAGAAAAATGGAAATAATAAGTAAATAATGTTGTATCACTTTTTCACCCAAAATTTACCATATTTAACCCTCTTTACTTAGTTAATAATGACCTAGGCCTGAGTACATGAGAATATAATTTCTTACTTCTAGGAATATGAAAGATGATGGACCTTATGAATATGTATATGTAAATATTGACATGTAAGTCATATGTTATGAACATGGCTAATTGTTAGTATATCATGTATTATATGAGAACTATAGTGAAGGAAATGAACTTGATGACTTATACTAAGACGTTATCACAACCAATGATAATTATTAAGCATCCCATATAATATGAGAAAAGTAGTAAATTCACATAATAAGAACTAAAGAAGTGATTCCCAAGCCACGTGACACATAATGACCCCATACATTATTCTTGCTAGATTCTTGGGAACTTGGTGTCTATGAGCTTTATTATGCATTTTGATTGTAAACTCTTGATTGGAAACAAGGTACTAGATTCTCAATTTCCTTTGAGTAATTTCTTATCCCTCTTGAAATCTATACATCTTAATTGGTGGTGAACCCTAAACTATTTTATAATCCATTCCCGCCCTTGAAGGTAGGGGTGAGCATCGGTCCAGAACCGGACCGGACCGGACCGGACTGAGGATCAAATTTCAATAAATTTATGGATCATGGACTAGATTGTTTTGAAGTTGGACCGAACTAGGATCATGCTCTATTAATGTTGGGCCGCACCGGGACCGGACCGTTTGGACTACAATCTGATTTTTTATGTATTCACAACTTATTTAATAGTAAAATGTATATAATCTTAATTATCTATAAAAATTAGATAATATTCATATCATTTATAGTAATAGTGTTTATATGTGTGATGTGTGTTTACTTATCACATAATATATATCCAAATATCAATGTATTTTACATATAAATCAGTCTGTAGTTCGGAATGCAGTATGACTGGTTTTAGACCGGACCGGACCGTAGACTGAACTTCCAAAATTTCTGGACTGTCACTGGATCAAACTCAGACTAGTCCAGGACTGAACCGGACCAAACTGAACAGTCTGGTCTGGTTTTGCAGTCTGGACCATTATTTGCTCACCCCTACTTGAAGGTCACCACCCCTAAATTTATAGTTGTTAGATTTTGATAAATATTAAGATTGCACTAGAGTTGATCTAGGAATTTTTTACTGCCTTTGGTCTTTGGCCCCTAGAGATTTGGCTCACTTGAGGTAAGATATGTCTTGCTGCCATGTACACAAGTTGTAATTGATTAGTTGCCCCCAGTCATTTGGTTAAAATCAATTAGGATATTGTGTCATTCTTTCGTAGGTGATTGAACACAACACTTCATCCCTTGAAATAAATAATATGATAGTGATAATCCTAATATTTAAAGTTGATTGTTGCAAATAATCTTGGTATTTTGATATTCTTGAAACTGGACTATCTTACATAGTTTAAAATCTTGTGGAATTACCATCTTGAATTAAAATCTTATGGAATTATCATATTGAATTGATACACCAAACCATTGATACTTGTTATCCTCATTTTTCTTAACTAAGTCCACCAAATAGTTCTCTCCTAGAATTGATATTACCTTAAAATCATATTGTGTGCCTACATTTTTTTAAAATAACTCAATGTAAGAATATAATATTGGAAATTATTGACCCCTTTTCCTCTTGGACCATGTCGTGGATTATTTATCCCTCTGGAATATTACATGGATAGAGGGACCTTCTCACTTGCAATCTCCTGGTGTGGATTACTAAGAGAAATCTAGGAGCATGGAGAGGTTCCCTTTGTGTGGCCATTTTATCTTTATAAGTCTTTCTTAGCATGTAGTCCCTCATGTGGACAATACTCTTTTCTTTTATCTTTGTTTTGTGATGAGAAAAAAACACTATGGTTTCATATTGTTGATATTTTTGAGAACTTTAGTATTGAATTATGTTGCATGTGGTTTGAAACTATGTTTTCACACTTGGGATGAGACCACAATTTGAAGACCCTTGAGAAATCTGCCTAACTTGAGGAAGAAAGTGCCTTGTTTGTCAACGGTTGATGGTAGTAAAGGAACTAAACCCAATGCTTTTGGGAGACAACTCACCACGGTTTTGAGTATCCTTTCACTCAAAGTCTCTTTTTTTTATAGTGTTGTTTTTAGACTTCCAAGAAACACACACACACGCTATACTTGATGATTTTTCTATTTGTGAATCATGTGAGAACATGTACATAGATGGAAGAATAAAGCATGGAGTTTCTAAGACAAGGCAAAGATCAAATTGAAGAAATAAAAATAATGAGCTTAATTGAAAAGGCAATAGGAAAGCAACTATCACAACCATTCCACACACCACAATCATTGTGCCAGCAACCCAAAATGGTTGTTCTCCATAGAATGATAGAGTTGAATATGACATGATTCCTTGAACACAATGGATCCATTATCATTACCCTATCATTCTAAGTTTCTATTTTGTGTTGGGGCATCCTGGTTTAAGAGGTTCGGGTGGTAGGATAGTAAAATATTATTTAGATCCATGTTCCTTATTTGAAATTATTTTCTACAATGACCAAATAGTTGAATAAATTGTATACTTTTCCACCATACTTGCTTGTTGTACCTCACAATTTGCATGTCATGTAATTTTCTTATTGGAAAGTTTTCATAATTTTTTCCAAAAAATTTGAACTGTTTCCTTGATACTATCTGCCTTGCATTGCATGTAGGTTTTTATGATCTATTTTGTATGATTATCTAGATTTTCTTCAATGCAATTTCTTTCTTGATAGCTTATGTCTTGCTGTGAATATAGGCACTTGACACCATTTTTCCAAGCATTTCCTAAAAATTAAAATGTCTTGCTCTAAAAGGTTGTTCTAGTTTGATCTATCTATTTCTTCATTTAGAACTAAAATTATATGAAATTTGATTACTATAACTCACCACTCCCTTTTGTATAGTAGTTTGACTAGTAAAGTTGCATGCTTGATTTTATACATATCTTTCACTTCTCTTAGATTGTCTGAATAAGGAACAAGTAAATCAAATTGTGGATAGCATTTTTTTTATCATGACTTGTGTAGAATATGTGGTTAATCCAACTGCTCAGTTCATTTTTATTTACTTTTATTTGTGAATTTTATGCAACAATTTTGCATGTAGGAACCTCTTTTGGGAAAAATCTACACTTTCTAACCCCTCTGCGATCCATTGTTCTTCCACCATTTCTTACCTCACTGCCTCATGAAATGATGCCAAAATATTAGATATTAAGTCTTGGCCACCCTCCACAAGCTTGGGCTAGTTAGTATCTCACTTCCAAACTTCTTCCTACCACAACATGCCCTAGATACACACGAGGAGGAGAAAAGAAAACAATGCAAAAATAAAATAGAATATGCTCCTATGTAATAGCATCTAATAAAGAAAAGATGGGCACTACCATGTAATAACACTCCAATCTCCGTTCATGACCCTTTCTTCTAATTTGATATCTATGATTCAGGAAACAACAACCCTAGACCTCCTTTCCCAAACATAGCCTAGTGGGATGTTGAATGTAGCTTGAACATTGGAAGAGAATCCATGAAAGTGAAAACCATATAATTAATGATTTGGGTTGAATATTTGAAACAAAATGAATTTACCCAGAGCCTTGTCAATACCACATCACTTGCATTAATTGTGATGCCTATATGGGAATTATATGTGCTTGTGATCCATTTGTTTCTAAACCATGGATGAAAATAAGAGAGAAGTGAATTATGTGTTATAGTCACGCTTGGACTTATCTAGTCAAACATCCATATAGGTGAGTGCATTTATCATTTCTTAACTGATTGAATTTAAGAGAGATTTTGTTGGAGAATACTTGAGGACAAGTATATCTTAAGATTGAGTATGGTGCTGGAGCTCTGGTTTGGGTCTCCATTTTGTGTCTTTATGTCCATTATTTTCAATGAGATATGTGCAATGTAAGCGTTTTCTCAATAAGTATCACTTTCTATCAAATGCAATCACGGATTTCTCTTGCATGTTTTATAGGTACTTTGGAACTTAATGGTGGAAGAGGGAGAGGAAGCAGTAATCTAATTCTTCTACAACCATGGAGGAGTCTAGGATATCCCCAAAACTACCCCAAAACCTACCCCCCAGTGATGAAGGGGAGATATGAAGCAAAGAGTACCCTTGAAATAGACTTAGAAGACTTGAGTACAAGGAGAAGCCCGCAAAACAACCATGGTAAACTAGCACGGTTGTTATACCAATGCAAATCTCACAATGATGATCCTAAATTGAAGCACCATGAGACAATTCAGCCATAGAGACTATTTCTACTACCCTAGATGTGGACCTAAGTCACCAACATGGTTGTGCTCTACATAATTTCCATTCCAACAAGCTCCTAAATCCTCCTCCTACTTTATCTACCATAGTCGTGCTACCCAGCATGATCATTCCACCATTAAGACATCATGAGAATTTTACCCAAAATGGTTGTGCTACCCCACCTTTTCCACCAAAAAATGTCTAACATCTTTTTCTTCCCATTACAGTCATTTTACACCAACAAGACCATTTCCATGCGTACCCACCACGATTATTCTATGAAAAATGGTTATTCTACCTATTGAATCATATCTCTACCTGCACATCATTTTATGAATTTACCCCCCCCCCCCTTAACATAAGACTTCATAGGCCACTATGTACAAACTAGTGGTGGTTGGGAGTCTAAGGTTATCCACTCCAAGTCTCTAAGTCTTCACCCTTGTTCTTTTCTCCATCCCACCTCATTTCCTTCATCCCTCCACCTCAAAATCCTAGTTTTCTAGGGGCTTGGGCATTTCTTTTCCACTTTCCATGCTATCTTACATCCTTGGAGATGGAGGACGTCCTTGGAGTTGTTGAAGGTGAAGACAAGATCTCCCTCATGCACACCACACCGACTTTCTATTCTCTTTTCCCCTTACTTTTGTAATTATTTGACTATGAGTAGCTAACCTCCATTATGGGTTGTTTGGGGGGGGGGACAAATATGTAAGTGTCACCAAACTGCCATTTCTTTTTCTAATGTTACGTTCTTGCTTGTTCTCCTTCCCTGCCTCTTGATAGGGTTGTTTGAGTTATGGAATCACCTAAGGAATAGGCTACATGGATGATTTTGGGCTTTTTTGGTAGAGAAACTCCTAACTCCTAATGGGATCCTTAGATATTTCTCCACCTTCTCCTTTGAATAACCATTATGTTACTCCTAGGTATGAGATCTCAGTAGATATATGTGTGTCCCATGTATACACTTAGCAAAATTGCTTGCTACTGGCTAGAAGAAACTAGAAGGGGATGTATATCAACCTTCCACTCTCCAAACCATTCCTTGCCTCTAAGTCTATTAGGAAACCACAACTATAAGCCTAAATTTCTCTCCTATATACCTATAACTATATATTCCTTAGTCAATGGAACCTTGGAAAGGGTGGATAACTAGTGATTGGGACTAGAACCCCCTACTCACCACCACTCCATTTATGGTCCACTAAATAGAATAGGACACATGCTCTAGTCTTATCCTTGTTGTTTGGTCTGTAACCCTATATCAAAAAATTGTGCATGGAAATAACTCTATACATGGTTGATTAGTACATACCCCCCAAACATCCCACTACCCCATCCACTTATTTAAAACATAGTCTTCATTCTTTCTAGCTAATTGTTTTTGTTACATAACTTGCTTGCATTGTTCATGTTCATTAGCTCTTTGTAGTGCAAGTAGTGCTTATTTAGTTGCTCGTCCTGGGATTGCTTAATTACTTACTTACTTTAGCTTTTTCTTACTCACTTAGTGTAATTTCTAGTTTAGCCTAGTTGTTTTCTCTTGCTTACTTTGTTTTTAGTGTTATATTAACTTAGTGAAATTGCTCTCTTTGAGCATTTTATTTGAATAGCATTGCTAAATTATGGTTAACCTGGGTTTAGTTATTATTTCATTTCCTTACTTACTTTGTCATCTTTAGTGTAATTGTAACCCTTAAAGAAAACTCTAAAACCCCAATCCCTTATTCTAGAGATCTAAAGAAACAACACTAGCTGGTCTTTCTCCCCCGCTCCTCATGAATGACCCCCATCTTTCCAACTCTCTATACTACAATACAAACCCCATGTGTTTGGGGGGTAGGTTATGTGTATATTTGAGAGAGACTCTTAGGACCCCTTCTAAATATCTATTAGTAGACCCCCACATAGGTAGGTCAATCGTCCACATGATCTTGTCCTTATTATCGTGCCTCTTTTGTTATCAATGTTTATGGGAAAACCCATTCCCATCATCCCTCTACCTCTAAGGGATTTCACCTGATTGTGGCTATCTATCTTGTTATTTTTTGTGTGTAAAGTTTTGTAGAGGTGTCAAGCACCAATAGTCAAGCCAAAATGTTATGTTTCCCATCCCAACTAGTCATTTATCATGGGGCATCATAGTTGGGAAGGTCTTCCATATAATTCTTTGGAACGGTGAAGGGTTAGATCCTAGTGCTAGGAAGTGGGTATGGGAATCGTCTAGAATCAGGAGGTTCCTTGCATACATGTGCATGTAGTATGAACCCTACATGAAGTCTCCGATATATATCTACCAACACACTTTCATTGCCAAAGCCTTATTAACCTCCTCAAGGTTAGATATGTCAAGACCCTTCCTCTTTGGTGCATGATATACTCCCTCATTTAATCCATTTCCTTCTATCCCATCCTTCTCCTGCCAACCATAAGAACTCAACAAAGATCCTCTCCACATCCTTAACTATATCTATTTGAGCAATGGCATTCATGGAATACAAAGGATTGAGGAGAGGACATGTTTTACATGGATCACTCTATACGAAAAGATAGTAACTACCTTTTCATCATGCCACCTTCCTTTTTATCTTCCTGATTAGGCCCTCAAAGTGATATTTTTTTATCCCCTCTTCACAATAACAATCCCCAAATATTTCCCCTTCTCACCCATGTCTTTAATACAAAAGACTTACTCATCTTTACTAGCTAGACTAGACTCTACAACCCCTACAATGATTAATGAGTTCACCTTATTTACCAACTTCTCTATGCAGACTCCGTACTCTGCCATTGGTTTCTTTAGGAAGATATAAGATTCTCAAGATGCATTAATAAAGATCACAATGGTATCAAAATACATCATAGTGGTTGGGGGTAAAATCCCTCCCCTACACTTGAGTCTTCCCATTATTCCCTCGGTGAGATCAAACTCATCCTTCTCCAAAGGGCCTCATTGGATGATATAAAAAGAGAAGGGGATAATGTGTTTCCTTGTTTGAGGCCCCTTCTTCTTTGAACAAAAACATATAAATTACTATTCATTGAATCTACGATCCAAGTCTCTTAAAATAAGGACAAGTATATCTTGATCATCTATTCTACCATGCCAAATCTTCTCAACACATCTTTGATCACCTTCCAGCTTGCCACATTGTATGTTTTTTTCATGTTGTAAAGTAAAAGTATAGGTATTCTTCCATATATGAATTTTCTTAGTGTGATAAGACCCACATTAGAGTGACATATGACAATGTATCTAAAGCCTCAAGCACACTCATGATCAAATAACTAGCCAAACCAATACATAATTCTTCTATATTTTATCATTAGTAAATATATTAGTGGTTTGGTGTGGTCTAGGTGAAACCAAGATCCCGTCTATGATTTATCTAGTATGAATTGTACCATATTGGTTATAGACTAGTTTGATATGTGGCTCAAGAAATTTCCTCTATTTGTATTGAGTCTGGTATGAGTTGGAAGGTTGTACAATCTAACATATAAGGGTGATTTTAGGGTGTCGAGCGGGAAACAAATATGACTCTGAGTACTATAATTTGATCTCTAAATGACTACAAGGATATGTATATTGCTTCCCCAAATTTTGAACATCAGGGAAGTTCTCAAATGCATGAGTCATACACTATGTGATTAAGTTTTCACTTATTACTTATTCTAGTTGCTCATATTTTAGGGTCTTCTTCACAAAAGGACTATTATCTTATTTAGTGTGATTCAACTAGGGATTTTTGGTTCATTAGTATTATGTCGATGCAATATAATGAGAAAAATAAGATCAAAGCATCCAAAAATACAAACATGTAAAAAAAGAAGTCACCTATACCATGTAATCTCATGTATTTCTCAATTACATTCAATTTATTATTAATATTCCACATGCCTTGAACCTTTTCCATGCTCATTTGGAGATTTCACAACTAGGGATTATCGTATGTACCAAACATTCCTTTATGTCGTGTATACTCTAAGGTTATCTTTAAACAAGGCATCAACATTGTATATGTAGACCATCTTTCATCTCCATAACTCATATAAGGATCCGACAACATAGTACCATTTTCTCATAGTTAGAAGCTCACATCAACTATAACTTAAATAAAGATAGAGAATATTAGAAAAATAATTATTTGCATTACTAATTTATGAAGAAACTTATAAATGAGCATTTTAGTGTAAGCTGTTCAAGAATCATGAATTACCAAAGCATATCACAGGCTTAAAAGTTTTCTCCAAACAAAATCTCAATGATCATATAATGCAAAGAAAGTTTTGAACATTTAGAGCACAAGCGTCATCTTATGATTTCTTTGGTTAATTCTCAAGCACCTTATTATTCAAAATTTCTCATATCTTTGTTATAGATCAATGATTTCTACTCAACCCTCTTATGTGATTCCACAAAATAGCCTCATGGCATAAACCTCACCACATTGGCCTCACAAACATTCTCTTGTAGTTAACACTTGATAAGGGTTTGTGGTATAATATTAGCCTAATCATCTCTAATCTTATCCATTTAAGTTTATATAAGTTGATAATGGAATAAAAAGCATTTATTTTTGTATTCAAGGGAGATTCCTAATTGTGAATAGTTATTGTGTAATGACATACCTCTTTATTAAAAACCAATGCATACATCAATACTAACCCCATCAATACTAACCCCATGGATAATCTTTGTTCTTACTGTCTAAATAATAATTTTAATTGTTCTCATTCCATATAAACACATATATACACCAATTTGTTTACATTTAAGCACAACGATCACATTTCATGTCTTTTTATCTTAGACATGATGAATCTATTATAGAGAATCCATGCTCATTTGATTCTAATATTTTAGCATGTCATGTAAAAGAAATAGATAACAACCTGTTCATACCGCAATCACTTTATTTCACCAATGAAGGATCGATTAGGATGTATTTTACCTAAGTATGAGAATGTGTGCCCAAAAATTGCCCAAATTTTTTATCTCAAGGAAGTTTAATCTATTTGGAATACAAACAGGAACATTGAACACATATAGAATAAAAGAAATATTAAAATTTTTAAGAATCCATTAATTTCTCTCACCTACAGAACATTGTTTCAACAACAAGGAGCTCAAAACTCTAGATCAAATTCTTCATTGACCAACTTCGCACATCCAATTTTTCATCAAATGAAGAATGAAGAGACTTTTATGTAAATGACCTAGTTTCATGATAGGTTTGCAAGAACATTGTCCAAAATCATGGATAAGAGAGGAAACTAAATAAATTTGAGAGCACAAAAACAAACATAAATTGATTCAACATCTACTAAGTGAGGAAGGTTATTTGAAACTTGGATCCTCCAAAAGATTGCTAAACTATCACCAATATGCAAGAGCTTTTCCAAGAATAATAACTTGTCACCTTCATGCCTATGGGTCATTGGATTCTATTTATTTAGTTCCATCACTTATGGTTTATAGTTTAGGCCAAAGAGATATTATTTTAGATATTAAACAACTTGCATCAGCAACAACTAGCTCACTTTGACCTTACTTTGGCGACATCAACCCAAAAAATTGGTCACAACAACTAACCTTTGGCTATTTCAACCCAAAACCGGCCTTGACTAACCCAAAGTGGGTCTCATTAATCTAATTCTGGTCGTTGTGCCCGCTCATCGACGTGGGTCACCCTCATTTTGACTATCTACAATTGTTGAAGTGACCCAAATTAGTCCACATGGACTCTCTCACAATGGTCTATGTGACCTGGCCTAGGTCTGCTCACCATGATGCAATCATGCCTATCATCCTCCCCATCGCATCGATCAGACACTTTGCTTAATGTAAACTGATAGACCATCTCTATAATTTTTAGGGCTCCAAATTTCAAATTTATATTGTTTAACCAAATACTTTCCATGACAAACCAGAAATATGTTTATTATTACATAATATCATTTATAAGTATGAAAATAATCCAAATAAGTCATATAATTAGGGATATAAAACACACTACAAGATAAGAATCAAACATGGTCTGACAATACACTTAATTTGTAATCCTTGTTTGTATGGTTTGATACATGCACCACAATTGTAAGTGGGTGACCCACTTACATGGATTCTTTTGAATTTATTCATAAAGATAGGAATATCTACCTCATTTTCATGCTATGCTACCAGATTGGTTGTGTGATTCATATCAGTAGCACATTCAATTTTTCTATCCATTCAACTAATAAGTTTGTGGATGGTTCAATTGAAATTTATTCATTTTGACTTTTAGAAATACATATCATATTATATTAGGTTGGTTTTGTGATTTAGATGAGGAGAAATTTGATTTTTTTTTTCTGTTCACTCATCCCATCAACTTTTTGCATAATCTTTGTACTTGTTATTGTTAAGTATGTGTTGGTTAGTTTAACTAAACTATTTGACCATGCCCTGGGCCCTAATTAGGTTTGGTTAGGTCTTTGAGAACATGTGGTGATGTTTTGTAGTTTTTGTAAGTTAGTCAGAATCTATTTAATCTATTGTATTAGTTATTTGTATTGTGTTACGTGGTTCTAAATTGGTTTCAATTGTAGGTTATGTTGTTGTAGCTTGTATTCTTCATTGCCAACAATACATGTCAATGTTGGTACCATCATTATTATCCCACTTTTCAATAAGAGATATGAAATATTTTCCACCACATGTACTCATGTCCATGTTTTTATAACCAATTATTACATAATTATTAGGTTTTGAAGTAACACTTACTATTCATATGATGATGTTTATGTTAGTGTATAGTTTATGTATATAGGGAAGGTAGGTTTTAATTTGACATTCCCAATAATGATAGGTTATTTTACTACAAGGGTAGTGTTTGACCCATTTGCATGGTTCAATTAGATTCTATGCATAAATATACCTACTCCTACATCATTTGCATCATGAGTTGTGTTGATTGGTTGTGATCATATTAGGAGTAAATTTACTTTTCCCAATAATCCACCAATCAAAAAATTTCATAGTGTTTCAAAATGTCCTTGTTAATTACATTTTGGTTCAACAACCTAAATTATAGGAGTCTTCCCCATTACATTATTAGGCTAAAGTTTGGAAATTTAATTTCACATGCCCATTGTATGCATTGCATGCCCATATTTTTGAGAAATCATTGACACTCATAGGTCAATTATGCATTCATGCAAAAAGAATAACAATTATTTACTTATTTACATGGTTCAATTGTGGGTTGTTTTATTAAACAAAGATTCCCATTCCATATAACACATGTCCATTTCTTACACAACACCTACCCCGATCAGGGTCCATTAACCTAATGTACTAGTTATTTAGTTGGATAAATTTTATTATGACATTTTTCATTTGAAACTAGAAAATAGTTGCATCATATGTATTCAATGCCATTTTTTCATAACTAGGGATTAGTGACATTAAAGTGTGTGCTCTAATGATGTTAAATCAGTGTAAAAAATTTATATCAAGGGATCATAGATTCATGCACCACAATGGTAGTTCTTCACCCATTTGCATGGTTTAATTGGAACTTATTCAAACACGTTGTTGTATCTATCTCACTCACATCATGTGTTATTGGGTTGGTTGCATCATTTCGATCAGAGTAAATTAATTTTTCCATTCATTAAACCAATTAACCTTTTCATGGTGATTTCTATTCTTGATTTAGTTGGAACTCATTCATGCAAATAGTCAGTCCTACTTCACTTGCATCATACAGTGCTAGTTTGGTTGTGTGAACCAAACTAGTGGAAAGTTACATTTGTCTTTTACTAAACCAATCAATTTTGCACTTTCTTTCCACTTGTTCATGTCTCCATCATAGATTGTTTTCTTCAACTAGTTTAACCATTCCAACATTAGATGTCCATATTTTACAAAAAAAAACTAACCAATAAGGGGTTCATTGGCATATTTTAATATCCACGAATTTGGGGTCATTGTTATTATGACATTTTTATTTCCAAACAGGTAGGAATTTCCATCATATATCAAATGTCATTTTTCAAAACCGAGAGTTGTGTATTTGTTAGTTCTAGAGTACATGCTTCATTTTTATACAATCATATTCATGTCTGTGTACAAATTTTATATCGAAGGATCATACATATTAATGATACTCAATTTGAATGGTTTTGTTGTAATTCATTTTTATATAATAATCCATGCATGCCTAATTTGCATCCTATTGTACTAGATTGGTTGTTGCAATTCATATAGCACTAATAGTATTGCCAATATACAATTGTAGGATGTTTTCTTCAATTAATATGGTAGTGCTTGATCAATATTCATGTTTTAGTTGATAAATACTCAAAAAAATTAAGGCCTAATATAGATGCATATTTGTATTGGATTCATTTTCCCATTCATATTATGAGAAAAAAATACTTTATCTATTGAGTAAGACAATTTTATTATGCATATTTTTTAATTGTTCCTATTTTGTACATTTTGGTTAGGTGAATTGACATGTTGTACTATACTTTGTGTCATTATTAGGTTGTAATTTGGTAATTTTATCATGCATGGCGTGGTTATTCAGCTTAGGAGAAAATTTCATTTGCCATTCATTTAGCTAATCATTTTTTAGCCATGCCGATTAGTATTTTGTTATACGTATAGTGAGACCTACTGGACATCCTCTTCATTATTCTTTATGTCCGTACTATTTGGAGATGCAAAATGTTTGTGCTAACCATTTTGGGTGTTGTATGGCCAAACTAAATGACTATTTTCTCAAAGTGTTGGTTAGTTTAAGTTTTTATTTACTTGGATAAAATTTTGCATAGTATGTTCATATCGTCAATGCTTAGAAAGTGGATTCCATTTTTTCTAAAATACTTCTTTTATAATTTTTAGGATTTTTTTGTAAATTTTCACTCAATAGACTACTTTTTTTGCACACATTAGATTCAAATGGAAAATCAAGTTGTGCTTTAGATTGTCTGAGTCTTTTATTATTGGGCATATGCAGTGGCTACTTAGTGCTTGCTCTAAAATATTAAACTTGTGTGAACAATGTTTCCAAATTTTGTTGTCGTTAGGACATGGAATGTAGAGCATTCAAATGCAAAACTATATCTCATATTTGGGTTGTCCCACATTGCATCTTCCTCTACTATGGATTTTATTTACCAATTCATTCATGTGCATATGTTGTTTCTACACATACAAATGTGACTATGTATATTAGTTCAAACTAAACGATTGTGATATGTAGCTATAATAGATAACATATACATGATTACCATATCTATTATCAATGTTGGGACTAAAATGAGTGTCTTATATGTAGTAGGGAAAATTATGCAACTATTACAATTCATTACACCACTAATACAATAATGGTAGTCCCATTGGCAACCAATTTACTAAACAAGATTAGAGGGAGGTTTGCTTGGATTTGAAGTCAAGAATGTACATTCGTGATAATATCATGGATCAAATTAAAACACACTCAGGGAATCTAAAAAGTATTATGTTAATATTAGTGCCCTAAAGAAGGATACAAGGACTTGCACAAACCCATATTAACAAGTACCTTGAGAATGGAACAAACAATCAGAGGTGAACCTTTTTTATAGTAACACACCCTTTATACATTTCCTTCATAGTATATACTTATGAAGAACTTAATATCCTTCACAATTTAACTCATAGAGAGACAAGAAACAATGCAAAGTTATTGAAAAGACCCAACTTCCATGATAAGGTATTAAGTTATTGACCAATCAAAACTTTGCTAGGGGAACCATGCATTTTCCTTGAATGCTATGATGCTCTCCCTATGTAACATTTTTAGAATATCCATTCATTCTTAATAAAGATTCATGTGATACCACGTCTTCTTCTTCACCTCCCAATACACGTGTGCACCCACCTGTGAGCATTGTGAGCTCTAGTGGCATGAGAAATGCAGCTTCAATGGTGAATCCTTCATCAATGCATACAACCTGAAGATTTATTTAGCAGGAAGAAGAAGCATACCTCCACAACACCGATCATGGTTTAAAGTGAACTATGGTTTCACAGTTATCTCATGCACACAAGAAGGTCTACAAGATTACTACTAGTATAGAGAATCATTTACTAGAGAATGAGGAGTATTAACATAGTTGATAACTTTATAGTGACTTTTTATGCATCATTTTTACTAGATTTTGTAGTAATAATCATCATGAAGGACACCACAAATCGATTCATCTACCTAAAAATTCAAAACTATCAAATACCATGGCTTACTTTGTTGCATGAACACCCATAGGTATAGGTTAATTTTTCACATGTGAAGGTATCAAGTTTAGCGTGGAAGGGGATCATATGCACTTGTATCTAATATAAAATTCTTTTAGATAGGCATGACTCCTCATATCTGTTAACCACCACCACAACCAACTACATGTATAAGAGAAATGCCATCTCAAGGTATGTCTCAGTACAATAGGATGACTAATACCAACACATCAATTGGCTCATACCCACTTGCAGGAGGCTTATGACTTTGTCGATATCATTGAGAAGGACATCCAACCAGAAACATATGTAGGAAGATGTCGATAACTAGCTTGTTTCATTGCTACATCTTTTGTTTAGATATGTATAACTCCATCATGACATTGCTTGTGCATCATGTCTACTTCTACATTATTCTATCATGTTATTGTATGATATTTTGTTTGAAAATATATATAGCTATAAAATTATTGCTTGGTTTAGTAACTAATTGACTTTTTTACTTAAGTTAGTAGTTCATTGATATTTTTTACTGTTGCGATGAAGCATACCTTTAGGAATAGTATATCATAATGGGTACAATTTATATGGGAAATGAGCACAAGAGCTACTACTATATGCAACATCAGGTAGTCACATCTAACCACAACTACAATAGCACACAATGTTGGATATGGAATGGTTGATAATCTTAATGATATACCTCCTAAACAACCATGTTTGGTAAATACTAGATCTAATAATCATAAAGACTTTGAACTTATGCAAGGTTATCCCAAAAAAGAGTAAGGCATATATGTGTTACAATAAAAGAGCCTAATAAAAAGTATACGGATAGTCTCAATAATGGAGAGGTGTCTTATTCTCTACAATACTTGGTATATGGTCATACTAACTACAATTTGGGAAAGCACTATGTAAAGTGATGTTATTAGCCTTCAGTTTAGGAAAGTGTTAAAGGATTATTTCCCTTACATGAAGATGTTTTAGTCTCTCGCAACTTCCCTTCCCCACACATCACACCAATAGAAAAAATCCTTGACCCTACCATCACTCCTAGGGGTTATTTTATTATTAGAAGAGACCACATTGCATATTTGATGCACATTGTTTGGAACAAGAATTCACCAGGGGTTTTAATCATATTGTTTAACCTCTTTTTTTTTTTGAAGACCGAGAGAACCCATCCCAGGCGAAGCCGACATGGTAAACTCTTGAGGCATGATAGGGTGTGGTCCGGTCACCCCCCTCCCACGCCTAATCAGCGTGAATTGCCGTTCGCAAAGTGCCTTCGGTGAGGTTTGAACCCGGGTCCTTCATTGAGACTTACCGAGCTCTTACCACCCGGGCTACTATTGTTTAACCTCTTGTTAACAACAAAACAATCAATTAAGGTTAATTTATTAGTATAGAGAAGGTCAATCCCAAAGGACAACGTGATTAATATTGCATTTAGAGCCAGATAACTTTGAATAATTATTGAAATAGGAAAGTAAATATCCATTGGTTGATGGTTGATCATGCTAGAACAAGTAATGAAAAGATTACCACTAAGAACAAGTAAATAAATGTTATACTAAGAACATATAAAGGTGAGAGTTATGCTAAGAACAAGTAAAAAGAGAGTTATTCTAATAACAATAAAGGAAATATTATCTATGAGCAAAATTAAATTGCAAGTAAAGAAAAGAGCGACTGGGAAACAAGCAATTGAGAAATGAGATTGAATCTATGATAAAAGATATTGGGGTTATGGGTTTTACCACCATATCCTCCATAAAACTAGATCAACAAAACTATGGAGATAAAACAAGTTAGATGAAGGTATGAAAAAACATTCTCAATGCATTTACAATAGTCAAACTTCTTACGAACCCATTGATCCTGGTGTTTACAAATCCTTTCCCGAACATTCCAATAAATGATCCTTTTGAGATCTCATCCAAGTCTTTGTGCATTTTTTGGTTGTTCCGAGTCTTAGGGTCGGAGCTCTCATCACCCAAGACTAACATTCAGAAAAAATAAGAGATCAAGTCATTTAAGTCAGCAAAAAAAAAACAAATAACAAGTATCATCATATAGAAATAGATCTACTTAACTATGGCTATGGGGCTACTCCCCATTCCCTGATATAGGAATCTACTAACAATCCATGGAATTTAAAGAAAGAACAATGGAAGGAAGAGAGGATGCCATAGACTAGATGAAGAAGAATGTGAAAGGATCGTGTCTAGGGACTATGAAATGGCTGCCCCTCTTAATTACTTGCTCCCAACAAGAAGACTAAGAAATAATGGGAAATAATTAGAAATCTTTATTGAAGTTCAAGAGTATGAGATGTGAGAATGAATAACAAAGTGCTGAAATCTAAAGTGCAAGTACAAAAACTAGGATCCCTTTACTTTTGAAGCCCCACTCCCTTTATAAGGTAAGGAGGGGAAGGAACTGTCCTAAAGAGTGAAGAGGAAAAGGAATGTTAGTGGCTACTTAAGAATTCATATTGCGTGTCACGAAACCTACTAGTTCACATCCTGAACCGATCGGTTCAAGTATGAAGAGGTGTGGGCCTAGGAAAAAACATAAGGAAGGGTGGTGGCACCATTTGAGCAAAACTTGGTCTCTAAGCAAGTTGAACCGGCTGTTTGGATATTGAAGTGCTCGATTCGCATCTGAATTTGCTTATCCCATGGAAGAGGGTCAAAATCCTAGAGATGGGGCAGCAACACCATTTGACCTTGAATTGGTCATTAAGAAAATTGAGCCGGCTGTTTGGAAGACTTGAAACACACGAGTGGGGAACTGAGACGAGCGTTGGGAAGAATGGAACACCCATTTTGGCTCTTGAATAGCCAGTGTGGAAGGGTAGAGCCAAGTAGTGAAATGACCATCTAAGGTCTGAAGTGAAGCTTCTTGTATGAATGAAATGACCAGTTCACATAATGAACTAATCAGTTCATTATTTGAGGTGGTCAAAAATTGTAATGAAGGTAAAATATGCAAAATATAAATGAAAAAGATAAGAATTTGCATTATTGGTCAAGTGAGAAAATTGCAACTATTTCTAGAAAATTAATAAAAGGGAAATAAACTCCTATGAAAATATTATGAAAGATGCATTTGCAAAAGGTAACAATATGCATTCATCAAAATACCTTGGACTTGAACTTTTGCTTGTCCTCAAGCCTTTAAGAATCACAAAAAATTCCAATTTGTATTGCAACAAGTCTATCCTCACCTTCATAGCATTACTTTGTTCCTTACCTCCTTTCTTGTCCAAGCAACCCAATCTCCTAGAGAACGAAACACAAAGTTCCACATTCCCTATTAAAGCATGTTTCATGACTTGTTTTGTGGCGCCCATTGCCATACAAAGTGAGATTACTCAAAACAAAGTGTGGAATTACCACTAATAACCACATTACCACAGAATAGGGTAAATTAAAATCGATCTAATCACAACATCTCGAATTGGAACATATTATGTATAAAGCCACAAACTTAGGCTGCCTGTATCTCATACATTCCAAAGGACATTACAGTTCACTAGCTCATTGGCTACAACCGGTTACATATATCAACCTACTCATATATACATACAATATTTGTACAACCATGGCATACATCCAAAAACTTCTATCAATGTACAAAACCACAAAAATATCCCCAAGGACTTCAGAGTACAAGGACGACACGTAGGACTCTACTACAAACAACTAGGAACATATCCAACCTTCAGACGACAACTGCTCAGCCTCAACCACACGAACCTCTACCTCAATGTGCATGACCACCTAAAAGATGTGGAAACCCATGGGGTGAGACCAAACGTCCCGACGAGATATATAACTACCTACTAACATCTATAATAAGCACCAATAAGCTAAAGTAGGGTGATAATATTATTATTAGAATAAGCAGATTCAACTAAATACTATAACCAAAGCCATTAACACTGTTTAAGCAGTTTATGTATCTACAACTGAGCAATAGAACATCTTATTCTTTTATAAGGAATATGAAGAACATGTATAACTATGATAAGCTAAATAACATAAGAAACAAGGCAAAGGGGTCATCCAATGTGAATTGTATTTGACCCTAAGTAAATATATTACACGGTTGTATTACATATTTTATTATTCTCATTTTAACTCTGATTGGTTCATTCTTTTTTTATTGGATTCATAATTGAATTTTCTACAATCCTACTATATTATTTTGATAATATTTTCAAGCGGAAAGTTATTTATTAATTATTATATCCAATGTCATTAACTCTCTTCTTGCATACATGTATGAGTTAATGCTATATTAACTCCAACTCCGATCTTTATAGTATGCATAAGTCATGATTATGAGTTTCCCAAACAAGTATTTAAGGTTACTAAAGTTAAGATAAAACACAACATAGAATATTACTAACAAAAACATGACAAGCATTAAGATTATCTTAAATCTCTAGGATTACCAACAAAGCTAGGAATGGGTTGTAACACCTGCATACAGCCGTGGGTACGCAATTGAGGTTCAATATGACATTTCACCCACACACATATGGACAATTTGAGAGGACTAAAGAGAATTTGCAAGATCTTTGGAGATCACGTGTCTTGTAGTTTTTGGGTAGTTGGGATATACATCTTAGTCTCATAGAGTTTGCATACCATAACGGCTATCAGAGGAGCATGATATAGCATCGTATGAGGATTGTATGGGAGATGTTACATGTCTCCATTATGTTGGTATGAGACAGGAAAATATCAACTTTTGGGTCCTAAACTTGTGCAGCAAACCACAAAGAAGATTAAGATGATACAAAAATAGTTGAAAGCAACCCAATACAGGAAAAAGTCTTATGTTGATGATAGTCGTAGGCCTTTGAAGTTCTAAGTGGGAGACAAGGTGTATCTCAAGGTATCTCCTTGGAAAGTTGTGCTAAGGTTTGGGAAGAAGGATAAGTTGGCTCACAGGTATATGGGACCTTACCCTGTGGTGGCACGTGTTGGGAAGGTGGCTTATAAGCTAGAGTTTCCACCTATATTGCATAGGCTGCATCCAGTGTTCCATGTTTCGATGTTGAGGAAGTGTCACCCTGACACTGAGTTGGTTTTGCTTCCAGTAGAGGTTGAGATAGATGATGACTTGTCATATGCGGAAGGTCTTGTGATGATCCTTGATAGAAGGGTGAAGAAGCTGAAGAAGAAAGATATCATTTTGGTTAAGGTTTTGTGTCATCATTGTGGCATAGAGGAATCCATGTGGGAGCTTGAGGATGAGATGCGTAGGAAGTATCTATCTCTTTTCATGTAGGACTTTAGGGACGAAATCCTTGTTAGGGGTTTATGGTTGTAAGATCCCTGACTGAGCTTAGTGCTTTATTATGTTTACTTTGCTTAATAATATGCTTAAACTTTAATCTAATCTTTTAAGAATCCTTAATATCATGTGACATGCTTATGTTTTCAATTTGATCCAGTTTGGTTGATGTTTGAGCTAGCTTTGCTATATATGTGTTTATTTTGGACCAAATTGCAATTTGCCCATGTTTAGGGTTTATAATGCAATTTTTCACATGTAGTTTCTCCTTGTTGTGCCTTAGCATCATGATAGAGAATATGATGCTGTAACATACTGAAATCAGGGTCTTCCCTGCAATTTACCCACTTTTGAGCTTTTCTTTGCTTTCTAGTCCATTTGGACCATTTTCATAAATTTCCCTTGTTTTATATTCTTTTTGGACCCCTTGTGCAATTTGAGCACAATTCAATGTTTAAAATTATATTTTTCCCTCATTTATGATAATGAAGGGATGTTTGCACAAATAACCCAATTAAGGAGATAAGTGAAGGTTAATAATGTAATTTGGTCATTAAGGAGGGATATAAGTAGATAATATCAATTTGGAGCTTTTTGGATAAATATATTAGTAACAATGTGCATTTGAATTAATTATGAGTATATTAACCTCTTTATTTTCTCTCTCCTCTTAAGTGGATAAAATATGTGAAAATGGGATAATATGGTGAGTTATTTCTCTTGAAATAATTAGGAGATGATTGCCTCGAAATATTACTCCCATATTTCAATTAATTAGTTTTCCATATTATTTCACCTCTTTTAATATATTAATACATGTAATAATGGACAACATATGAGTTATGAGCCTTAGTGAGCTTAAATACAAAATCTAATTATATAGCATGATGCTACACTTCAATGTGAACATGTGGTTAAAATTTGGTGTCATTTGAACTTCATTTGACCCTTCAAATCCATTTTATGAGCTTTTAATAAAGTATAACTATGGATTTTAATCGATTTCATTTATATCGATTTGTCACACTATTGTTCTGTTATTTTTCGCTGTCATGTGCCTCACCCTTCACCTGCTCCATCATCCAACAGACACGTTCACTCCCACTCGGATCTGACGGTCAGGAGGTCATCTTCCTCCTTCGGTCGTTTCAGGCTGATCGACTCTCCAACCCCCGCGACCGTTCTCTCTCTGTGGTTAATCGTTTCGCACGATTTCAAGTCCGTTGGTTTCGTCTCGACGAGCCGGTTCAAATGAGCCTTTACTCACCGCTGCCCCCTCACCTTACACAAAATTCCCAACCTGGGCCGCCTCCTCCTCTCCGCCAAGGAGTTGTAGAGCGAGCTTCGTCCTTCCTCACACCTATATAAGGCTGTAGAAACGACTCTCGGGCTTCATACTTTCTTCCTCTTCCTTCAATTTCTTCTCATTTGCCTCCGAAGACCCTGACCTGCCCGCTCTTCTTCTGTGGCAACCTCGAACCGCTGCTCGCAACTCCGACCTCTTCATTCAAATTAGGTGCGCTGTGAGCTTCCTTGACTCCTGTTCTTCATTTCTGGTGCATCTCTTCGCCTTGTGACGCCCCCGATTGCCATGTCCTATAGCCGCCGTAAAGCACCCTCCGACGCCCAAGCTTTTCTGAGCTTCCGTGCACCTCCGCACTCGTCGAAGCTTAGGTTCGACTCGCAACCCATCCACAAAGCTTTTCTGACCTTCGGTTAGCCTTGAGCAAGTCTGTTTCCCGATTAAAAACCCTCGAACCTCTCCCCTATTCTGGATGCCTGGGTGACCTGTCCTATGGCCACGACGGGCCTTTCACGTTTGCAATGGTGGATTTCAACCCAGCGCCTCCTCGGGGTTTCGCTCGAACGGTTTCCACTATCTTTACGGCCTCAAAACCTCAGTTGGTTGATCAAAGGTGGAGCGCTGGTGTATACCTCACGCCGTGGCCAAGGATGAAGAAGCCTGGTCGTGCAATGACGCCCGTGGTCATGCTCCTGCCATCAGGCCGTCACTTGCGGGTATGGGCATTCTCGTCTTTTTCACCTTTTGGTTTATTTCTCGCTGCAAGTATTCAATAGATACCAAATGACTTTATTACCCTCACAGTGCCAATCAATTCAATTAAACATCCATGGGCATTATCGTCATTCCGACCCTTGTTCTTCCTTGTGCAAATAAACGATGGTTCCAAATGACTATACTGCCCTTGCTGCTTAATTAATTTGATTTGATGTGCAAGGGTATTTTGGTCCTTTCATCTATTATTTACATCGATTTACATTTTGATTTAAATAACTGTCACGCTATGGTTTTCTTGCAATCTGATTGGTCAGATTTACTTAATTCATAGTAAATCAACCATTGGTCAGAAAAATGCAAATAAATAGTCAATGGAAAAGATTTTTCATGTAGAACCTGATTTTATGGTTTTTGAGTCATGATTACGATTCCTTTTTCAAAGTTTGTTTTGAATACCTTTTAAGTGTATAAAATGTTCTAAAATACATAATTAATTCATTTTGAACTCCAAATTGGAAAATAAAATATGTTTTCTTATTCAGGAGAATATGACCAATCTATTAGACTAGGTTTTAAACCTTAAATCGTGGTTTTGTAAAATTAGGGGTTTTCATATACTTTATGCCTTAATACATTCTAATGCATATGTAATGGTTACAACTAGGGAAAATGGAATGGTGATACAATTAGTTTGGTGAATGTGATGGTAAATAATTAAAACAGGTATGTGCACCCTATTTTGTATGTGGAGTCTATTTTAGTATGTGACATCCATGATGAATGTGTATCTATGTGGAATGTAATTGTGCAAACAATCCTAATCTCTCAGTTGGGACTTTTCCAACCCCACAATCATTATTGTGCTAGCCTTGTTATCCTTCTAATTGTATTTATTGGCTCTTTACTTATTTTATGCTTCTAATGCCATTGTGGCTCATTCATTTGAATTATGTGAATCTTGCTACTACATATGTTGCCTCATTTACTTGGAAATGCTTAATCTTGCTATTGCCTATGATGGCTCATCCTTTTAAAATACTTAGAAACATTGTATAATGTTGTTGCTTTGTTGGCTCCTTTATTTCTTGGAGTTCTTGGATATTGTTGTTGCCTATGATGGCCTATTTATTTATTTCTTGGGTTTTATTCCCAATGCTATGTTGCAATCTTGTTATATTTTTCACTCTACTGCCAAGTGAATGTTTATGCATGATATAGTTATTGGACAATTGACAATGTAGTGTACATGAGTACAACCAACCCACAGGGCACTGGGGTTTTAGTCCCCCTGCCGGGCACTGGGGTTTTAGCCCCCTGCCATTTTATATATTAGGCACTGGGGTTTTAGTCCCCCTGTCAATTTTTTAGGCACTGGGGTTTTAGTCCCCCTGCCATTGGTGAGGTCCGGTAGGTGCCTCACCCTACATTGAGATGATTTTTGAGTCATAATTTATATTCATGCAAATGTGATCATTGTTGATATTTAAATGTGAGAGTTTTTCTAAAATCTTATTAACTCATTTGTCTCTCTCTCCTTGAAATTCCTTAGTGGAATCTTTTGTTATGAAATGCTTAGCTTTATGATTGCCCTTATCCTTTTATTGACACATACCTTTTATCTTTCTCTTACTGGATGACCCCAACCATCCAGGCTAGGATCAGAGTGCGCATGGAAGCTTGGTGAACCTAAGGCTAAGGACAAGAAGAAAAGGAACATATATGATCATAGTTGCTTTTATGTTATAAGTTGTTTTGTTTGGAGACAATGTTTTATTAGTCTAAGTCTTCCTCTACCTAGATCCAAGTTTCTTGTATAAAGATGTACCCCTTTTGGGGAAAATTTGTAATGTACTCTTTATACATTTTGAGTAAAGTCAAGATTTAAATTTCTGCTGCTACACAATTGATGATTTTGGTTGTCATGGTTTATAGTAGAGACTTGGTCTTTACAGCATGGTATCAGAGCATCAAGGTAGTCGGATTCTTGACTAATTCAAAAATTGTCTCCGTAGAGTATATAGTTTCCCTTTAATTAGTTTTTCACCTTAGAGTTGACCTAGCATGAAAGTTTAATTTAGGATCATAATAATTTCATGTTAAAATAAAATTTGTCAACTTTTTGGTGAATTTTCTGTTGAGAAGCTACTAGAGCAAGAAGTTGAAGTGATGGTGTCTAGAAAGGGTCAGAGCTTGGGGGCTGGCAATATTTTCCTCCTCCCCACTAGCTTGGTAACGAGGACTCCTGAGCTCATATGACCTGGCCTGGCCTAATCTGATACAGACAGCTCGAAATAGTCTATCTTTGGGCATGTTGCCTAATTGTTGAATACCTTAGGAAAACCATAAGTGATGATTTAATCTCTTACACAACAAAAAAAATCATCCTTATATACCTTATGTTTAGGGTTTAGTGTACCCTATGTTACACCTTGAAGCTTGGTTAGTAAATCCTTATAGTGTTGATTTTTATGTACCTTGTACCCTTAGCTTATTTTGACTTAGTTGACCCTTTTAAGGGGTAGGATGAGGGCAATGGTGTTTGTACCCTATTTGGTTTTGCAAATCTGATTTCGAGGATGAAATCCCTCTTTAGGGGGATGGAATCCTAATTAAAAGCAAAATCAAATACCTTTGGAGTTAGAAACCCTATCTATGTGGACATATGTACATAATAACTTATGTGAACAAGAATTTACCAAACACATTATACTTGCAATCTAACTTGTTTGTTTATACACACATGAATATGTAGTAAGTCATATAGAGATAGTTCATATGTGTGAACCTTAATATAGGCTTGATGCGCATAATAATGAGTTACTCATACTAATGGTGAATATACATAACGTTGACTATGTCACCCTAATGATAAAATGTGTATGGATAATTTACCCTAAGGATGCTTTAACATGTAATGATCATGTTGACCTAAACCCTAATATGTAATCATATAGCCTTGACAACATATACATATATATATATATATATATATATATATATATATATATATATATATATATATATATATATATATATATATATATATATATATATATATATATATATATAACCTTAATGCCTTTCATGATACATTAGTGACATTAGGTGTCATCATCACATAATATACCTTAATGCATGTAAATGGATTATAGTCACAAAGTTATCGATATATATATATATATATATATATATATACATATATAAGGTATATCACCTTGTTCTCTAATGAACACTTCATCATAATTTGATATATGAATTAATTCATTAATATTTAATGTGTTACATCATATTCACTAAAATGCATATAATGACTCAAACATGATAATGAATAATTGGATTCACATAAATATTCATAAATGCCTAATGTGAAGTAAAACATGTATAATTTATAATACAAAGTATAATGGACGAAAATGATTAATGATGTCATTAATATGAGTATGAAAGATGATATGAAAATGTGCAATATGAACATTATTTGGAATTATAATAGGCTTAATAACTTGCTGGATAATATAAACCTTTTTCTACAAAATAATTTGTGATAATTTTACTTGATAGTTTTAAGAGGATAATGGAAAATGAATTCATGTTATTAAAGTTTTTGACCTAATACATTAATTAATGTTGAAATGGCTTCATAAACCCTAATTGTGCTTAAAACCCTTGAGGATGGAAATACACATGATATAATATTGAGATGTAATTGTTTTGAATAAAATGTGGCACAAGTGGTAGTATAATAAATATGATACCTCTTCATGTGGAGATTATGCTAATAAGGCAAAAATGTTAATTTGAGTTTGATAAAAGGTTATAGGTTTTGTGGAAACCTTAGTAACACCTGACTTATGTAGATTTTGTGTTGTACCCTAGATTAAGGGTTATAACCTATTGTTTAAGGTTGGGAGGTTGCACACCCACCCACTCTTTCCTCTAGTTGTGATTTCAGGGACGAAATCCTCTTTAAGGGGTGGTGTGCTGTAACATACTGAAATTCAGGGTCTTCCCTACAATTTACCCACTTTTGAGCTTTTTTTGCTTTCTAGTCCATTTGGACCATTTTCATAAATTTCCCTTGTTTTATATTATTTTTGGACCCCTTGTGCAATTTGAGCACAATTCAATGTTTAAAATTATCTTTTTCCCTCATTTATGATAATGAAGGGGTGTTTGCACAAATAACCCAATTAAGGAGATAAGTGAAGGTTAATAATGTAATTTGGTCATTAAGGAGGGATATAAGTAGATAATATTAATTTGGAGCTTTTTGGATAAATATATTAGTAACAATGTGCATTTGAATTAATTATGAGTATATTAACCTCTTTATTTTCTCTCTCCTCTTAAGTGGATAAAATATGTGAAAATGGGATAATATGGTGAGTTATTTCTCTTGAAATAATTAGGAGATGATTTCCTCGAAATATTACTCCCATATTTCAATTAATTAGTTTTCCATATTATTTCACCTCTTTTAATATATTAATACATGTAATAATGGACAACATATGAGTTATGAGCCTTAGTGAGCTTAAATATGAAATATAATTATATAGCATGATGCTACACTTTAATTTGAACATGTGGTTAAAATTTTGTGTCATTTGGACTTCATTTGACCCTTCAAATCCATTTTATGAGCTTTTAATAAAGTATAACTATGGATTTTAATCGATTTCATTTATATCGATTTGTCACACTATTGTTCCGTTATTTTTTGCTGTCAGGTGCCTCACCCTTCACCTGCTCCATCATCCAACGGCCACGTTCACTCCCACTCAGATCCGATGGTCAGGAGGTCGTCTTCCTCCTTCGGTCGTTTTAGGCTGATTGACTCTCCAACCCCCACGACCGTTCTCTCTCTGTGGTTAATCGTTTCGCACGATTTCAAGTCCGTTGGTTTCGTCTCGACGAGCCGGTTCGAATGAGAATTTACTCACCACCTCCCTCTCACCTTGCGCAAAATGCCCAACCTGGGCCGCCTTCTCCTCTCTGCCAAGGAGTTGCAGAGCGAGCTTCGTCCTTCCTCACGCCTATATAATGCTGTAGAAATGACTCTCGAGCTTCGTACTTTCTTCCTCTTCCTTCAATTTCTTCTCATTTGCCCCCTAAGACCCCAACCCGCCCGCTCTTCTTCTCCGGCGACCTCGAACCGCTGCTCTCAACTCTGGCCTCTTCATTCAAATTAGGCGCGCTGTGAGCTTCCTTGACTCCTGTTCTTCATTTCCGGTGCATCTCTTCGCCTTGTGATGCCCCCGATCGCCATGTCCTATAGCTGCTGTAAAGCAGCCTCCGGCGCCCAAGCTTTTCTGAGCTTCCGTGCACCTCTACACTCGTCAAAGCTTGGGTTCGACTCGCAACCCATCCATGAAGCTTTTCTGACCTTCGGTTAGCCTTGAGCAAGTCTGTTTCCCGATTAAAAACCCTCGAACCTCTCCCCTATTCTGGATGCCTGGGCGACCTGTCCTATGTCCACGGCTGGCCTTTCACATTTGCAATGGTGGATTTCAACCCAGCGCCTCCTCGGGGTTTTGCTCGAACGGTTTCCACTATCTTTACGGCCTCAACACCTCAGTTGGTTGATCGAAGGTGGAGCGCTGGTGTATACCTCGCGCCATGGCCAAGGCTGAAGAAGCCTGGTCGTGCAATGACACCCGTGGTCATGCTCCTGCCATCAGGCCGTCACTTGTGGGTATGGGCATTCTCGTCTTTTTCACCTTTTGGTTTGTTTCTCGCTGCAAGTATTCAATAGATACCAAATGACGTTATTACCCTCACAGTGCCAATCGATTCAATTAAACATCCATGGACATTATCGTCATTCCGGCCCTTGTTCTTCCTTGTGCAAATAAATGATGGTTCCAAATGACTATACTGCCCTCGTTGCTTAATTAATTTGATTTGACGTGCAAGGGTATTTTGGTCCTTTCATCTATTATTTACATCGATTTACATTTTGATTTAAATAACTGTCACACTATGGTTTTCTTGCAATATGATTGGTCAGATTTACTTAATTCATAGTAAATCAACCATTGGTCAGAAAAATGCAAATAAATAGTCAATGGAAAGGATTTTTCATGTAGAACCTGATTTTAGGGTTTTTGAGTCATGATTATGATTCCTTTTTCGAAGTTTGTTTTGAATACCTTTTAAGTGTATAAAATGTTCTAAAATACATAATTAATTCATTTTAACTCCAAATTGGAAAATAAAATGTGTTTTCTTATTTAGGAGAATATGACCAATCTATTAGACTAGGTTTTAAACCTTAAATCGTGGGTTTGTAAAATTAGGGTTTTTCATATACTTTATGCCTTAATACATTCTAATGCATATGTAATGGTTACAACTAGGGAAAATGGAATGGTGATACGATCAGTTTGGTGAATGTGATGGTAAATAATTAAAACAGGTATGTGCACCCTATTTTGTATGTGGAGTCTATTTTAGTATGTGACATCCATGATGAATGTGTATCTATGTGGAATGTAATTGTGCAAACAATCCTAATCTCTCAGTTGGGACTTTTCCAACCCCACAATCATTACTGTGCTAGCCTTGTTATCCTTCTAATTGTATTTATTGGCTCTTTACTTATTTTATGCTTCTAATGCCATTGTGGCTCATTCATTTGAATTATGTGAATCTTGCTACTACATATGTTGCCTCATTTACTTGGAAATGATTAATATTGCTATTGCCTATGATGGCTCATCCTTTTGAAATACTTGGAAACATTGTATAATGTTGTTGCTTTGTTGGCTCCTTTATTTCTTGGAGTTCTTGGATATTGTTGTTGCCTATGATGGCCTGTTTATTTATTTCTTGGGTTTTATTCCCAATGCTATGTTTCAATCTTGTTATACTTTTCACTCTACTTCCGAGTGAATGTTTATGCATGATATAGTTATTGGCCAATTGACAATGTAGTGTACATGAGTACAAACCACCCACAGGGAACTGGGGTTTTAGTCCCCCTGCCGGGCACTGGGGTTTTAGCCCCCCTGCCATTTTATATATTAGGCACTGGGGTTTTAGTCCCCCTGCCAATTTTTTAGGCACTGGGGTTTTAGTCCCCCTGCCATTGGTGAGGTCCGGTAGGTGCCTCACCCTACATTGAGATGGTTTTGAGTCATAATTTATATTCATGCAAATGTGATAATTGTTGATATTTAAATGTGGCAATTTTTCTAAAATCTTATTTACTCATTTGTCTCTCTCTCCTTGAAATTCCTTAGTGGAATCTTTTGTTATGAAATGCTTAGCTTTATGATTGCCCTTATCCTTTTATTGACACATACCTTTTATCTTTCTCTTACTGGATGAACCCAACCATCCAGGCTAGGATCAGAGTGCGCATGGAAGCTTGGTGAACCTAAGGCTAAGGACAAGAAGAAAAGGAACATATATGATCATAGTTGCTTTTATGTTATAAGTTGTTTTGTTTGGAGACAATGTTGTATTAGTCTAAGTCTTCCTCTACCTAGATCCAAGTTTCTTGTATAAAGATGTACCCCTTTTGGGGGAAATTTGTAATGTACTCTTTATACATTTTGAGTAAAGTCAAGATTTAAATTTCCGCTGCTACACAATTGATGATTTTGGTTGCCATGGTTTATAGTAGAGACTTGGTCTTTACAGATGCTATGGGCTGCCTTGTTTGGCTCTTGATTGACGAGGTAGCATCTTGAGGTGATATTAGGGTTTGCATGAGTTGCATGGATGGTGGTGATGACCATGTGTGTTCTTGAGTGTAGCGACCAGTGTTGTGACATTAATGATGTGCCTTCAGAGCGCTTCGAACGTTACACCATGGTTTGGATGGTTTTCTTCGACCTTGGTGCTTTGATCTTTGGTTTTAGTCGTTAGGGTTTTTCCTTGTGATGTGTTGCAATCACAACACTCTTGGTTGGCTTTTGTTGCAGACAATACAAGTGTTTTGAGGTGTGTTACGACCGTTACACCATGCTTTCTTTGACCATGATGTGTTAGGGGATCAAGTGGTCACTACACCACTTTGGTTTTAATATTTTCTTGCATGTGTGCATGAATGGTCAATCTTTTGGTGGACAAGTGTCCTTTTGATGCCCTAACATCTTAACACCTCATATCTTTCACTTCCCTCCTACCCTTTTGTATATAAGCTCTCTCCTTCACATGAAAGCAGTCCTTTTTTCTCTTTCTTCTTCCTCTCTCTTTCTTGAGTCAACCTTAGAGCTTGGTGGAGATAGAGAAGGGCTAATTTTGGTGCTTTGGTGGTCGATCACCTTTCCATGTGGTGATCTTGAGTTTGAACATATTCTTGGTGGGGATTCTTAGTGGTCTTTCTTCTTGGTAGGGGTGTAAACGGTGCGGGTACGGTGCGGGTCTGGCCATACCCATACCCATACCCATCTAATTTAGAGGGTCCGGTTCTGGTTCTTGACCCGCATAATACAAAACATGGACCCGCACCATACTCGTACCCGCAATAATAGCGGGTATGCGGGTAAGCAATTCTATAAAACATCATATTGTTTATGTAAGAGAAATGACTACGTTATATATATTTAACACAACAAGCTATTGTTATTATATAGTATATTAACATGTAATAGTTATATTAGACAATGTTATATTCTATAAAATAAAATTAATTGAGTAATTATTTACATATTTGTAGTCATGATCATAACATTTAATTTATGTAGAAAGTAATGTAGATTAGTAGACATTTTGATTTTAAGTTTACATATGATGTTCGTTATTGTAACTAGAACAGATAGTTATATGACTAGTCTCAACCTTAGAGTAGGATCTCAATAATTATATTAATTAGACTAGTAAAGTATGATATATAACATATTATTTTAGTAGTTACTTATGTATAGCGGGTACACGGGTCTAGCGGGTCTGGGTCCAAGCATACCCATTATTAGACCCGCGTATATGCGGGTCCAAGGATATACGGGTCCAAGGGTATGCGGGTATGAAAAATTAGACCCGTGATGAGTTTTTTAAGGGTCCGGATTTGCGGGTCCGCGGGTCTACCCGTACCCATTTATAGCCCTACTTCTTGGTAAGTGGTTCTTCACCTTTGATCACATTTTCATTTAAAACCCTACCTCCCCTTCTTCCTTTCTTGGTTGTGAGCTATGGTGCAACCATGGTGGATACCTTGAGGATCTTCTTTTCACAAATGTCAGAGACTATGGTCTAACCATGGTGTTGCCTAGTGAGATGAAGTATCCCTCTTTCTTTCCTCTTGTTCAGACTACAATTTTCACCCTCTTTATTGAGATTTTCTTTGACTGTGACATTCTTCTCTTTTTGAGGTGTCTTTTGGCCAAGGAGTTGATTCTAGTTGGAGCTTCTTTCTCTCTCTTGGAGCTTGGTCTTCTTTCTAAGGTGGGTTATATAACTTTCCTCTCTTCTATCATTTCACTATTAACTTGCTTGCATGTTATTAGTTTCATATCTAAAACATGATATTAAGATGCTAGATGATGTGATCATGATCTAGGGTTTATGATTTTGTAGTATTCTTACATGGATTACTCTTTCTCTTAAACCCTAATTTCATGTACCCAATTCTAATTGATGGAGGAGTTGTTGATTCTTCATGCAACATGATCTTTGGTTTCAATCACCTTGACGATGTTGCAGCCATTCATATTATATGGTGGTTTTGGTTATTGTAAAACATATGTGCCTTGGTGACGTTGATTTTAGGTTTTTGATGTCCATCTTTGTATGGAGTTTTCCTCTTAATGATGCATGATTTTCTTGATGTTCATCAACTATTTTGATCATGGTTCAACTTTGTTTTGAGGAGAGTTATATGTTGTTTGTTATAGCTTGACCTTGAGGTCACTACGCTTTCCTTAGTGCCATATTTTTGAGTTGATCGATACATGTAGTTGATGGGTTGTTGTGGGCGCAAAAACCCTAACCCTGGTAGTGGGTTGGTCGCTACACATGGATACCTTTATTTGGTCGTAATGCTATTTTGCTTAGTTTGGTCACAAAAACATGTTAACCTAGTGGGTTGCTACGTGAGTACATCTGTTTCGGTCGCAACAAGGGTTGACACCTATGCTAATGGTTGCTACCCTGACAAAGTGTTGTGGTATCTACCCTTAGAGGGTTAACCCTAACGGTCGCAACACATGTGTGTGAAAGGGGTCTCTACAATACCCTACCTATGTAGTTGGAACATGGTGTTATGTATTTGTTTAAGTAATGATGATGTGAGTGCTAAACCCTAATATGTTCCAAGAAAGTATGAGATGGTGTACCTAGGGTTCAATGATGATTATTGAAATAGAAACCCCAATTGTCTATATGAGAAACCCTACCCTACTTCTCAAGTGTATGATGTGCTTGTTGACCTTAATTGAATGAATAGCTTGTGATTATGTTTTCTCTCCCCTACTTGTGTAATCCTAACCTTGCAGGTGGAATGAGTATCATAGCTAGTGACTGCTATGGTGTGTTCGACACGACACAGGGTAATGATTGTGAGCCTTTATGAGGTATGATCAGATAATCATAATGTGCAAGAACTATGTGATTGGTCTTATGACCAGGAAGATGCTTAATGCCTAGTGTGAGGTGATATCCTCCAATGATGAGATGAGGGATTGTCATCCCCTAGTGATGTGATTATAATGTTGGCCTTGTATGGCAGTAATAACATGTGATGATGTTAATGTCCTTGACTAAGACGGTGAGACAGAGTTGTCATAAGATGGTGTGACAAGCTTATATCTATTACGTTTTATATCTTCTGAGGTTGTTTTACAACTATGCTTGCTAGAAAGAATTAGGGTTTGTATGCCCACTTGTATGATGTAGTCTTAATTCACCCAATTGGCATTACTAATAAAGTGAAACCCTAATCATGTAGTTGCCACATACCATAGATCCATATTTAGTGTCAGTACTTGATGGATGGTGAAATGAGTCATTCCTTCAAGAAAATCACAGCGCATATTGTTGAATATGCTCGGGTGCAAGTCGAGTATCTCCTTGCATCCACAATTTTGATATATAGAGGATGGCTGCAATCATGCCTTGGATTTGTGATATGTGATAGGCAGTAGTATAACTGTATTGATGCCTCTTTTTAGAACGGCAATGTGTAATCCTGTTATCTAGCATCGTGCCATGTATCAAGGCAGGCTAGGTGTTTATCATCTTGACTATGTGTCATTGTTTGCAATTGATTGTTATGTCTCTGTGGTGTTTTTCTCAAACTGACTGGGAGGTATTGTATGACAGGTTGTGAATCATCATGAGCCTCAAGCTCTTTTACGAAGGAGGACCTCTAGTGTTAGGATAAGTTTTAGGGTTAACTCCAGAGAGAGTGAGACCCATTGAGAGAAGGCCAGAGAACCTAAACTCCAAGATATGAGAATTATGAGAAATTCGTGTTATGATATGTCCCAAACTAGAATAATATTGAGTGATTGAGTTGAGTCACTTTATGCATGATTCCTTTAGTCTTGTTGAACCTTAGATATCCTTGGGAGGGTCAAACCCTAGAGTCAAAGAAAGGCTGGTTACATATGCATATTTGAATATGAGAACCTACCATCTGGGTGAGGGAGAGAGTCCCAAGACCCTGGAGGAGGCAACTGTGTTGGTTTCTATGAAGCCTCATGCTAGGGTTGATGGTATCTTGTAGGAATCTAGTGGTTGCACATATATAGAGAGAGTTTTGGGTAAGCATGTTTCATGGGTATAGACATGTGAAGAGAATGTATAACATGTTTTGGTTTGTGCTTATGTGGCTAAAGCTTGTGAAGTTGATCACCAGTGCCAATGAGGTATACTTGCGAACCCTAGACAAAAGAGGGAAGATAGATATTATGCATATGAGATACTCATAGAGTTGACTTAGCTCAGAGAGACTGAGCATGTCACTACCCTCGTGATATGGGTCAGGAGAACCTCAATTAGAATAGATGAAGTTTTAATATATGTTTGACAAGCCACTTACACAAGTTTGTTTAGCACAACCATGATATAATATATGTAAGAATGTAATCTAACCTTAATATGTGATAGTGGATATGACATGATAGAAACCTAGAGATGGTTTAATATATATCAATGCATAAATGGGTAACCATATAACTGAATAATGATCATAATGTGATATTGTTGGTTAATGTTGCTATGAAATCACTAGTAAATATTGCAATTTATTTTGAGCAATGAAATAAGATCATATGAATGAAACATGTTACATGAGGTGTTAATCTTAGTGCTGAATAAAGACGAAAAAATATTGTCTAAGAGTTAGCACAACATAATGATTGTGAAGCCTGGATATGATCTAGATGGATAAAGTGGGTTAACTTTTTTTAACTCCCTCCTAAAGGGCATATGTCAATGTTGAACATGTTCTAGCAATAAGCTCAATAAAATGTTGATGACACCTTGATATAATGGGCTAACTTTAGTTAACTCCTTTCGAACATGGTAATATGATGTGGGAACCATAATAATGTAGGGGTAAAGATGAGGATGCAACCCAAACATATGAGATATGTCACGACATAACCAGAATTTCTAAGCCATTTTTTCAATCTTTTATGAAAGGGTGATTCACCTTAGATGTTTTAAATCTCTGAATAGTGGCTTGGATATGATTATGGGCTTCATTTTTGGATATGTTGTAGAAGACCTTTTGGTTTTTCCTTGAAGTAAGAGGATGACTTAATTTCAATGATGAAATTTCTTTTAAGATGTATTTGATGTGATGGACCAGATTTTTGGCTTAAATTCGAGGAAGGAATTTGTTTTAAGGTGTGTAGGATGTGATAAAGTGAAATTTTGGAATCTCTATTTTTTAATAAGACAAGTGAATCATGTGTGTTTGATTTACATTGAAGTTTCTAAGTGTTTCATGAAGTTTAAGTGTTGATTGATGTTGATATCATGACCGAGATTGTCCTCTCCCTGGATTCTTTAGTTCTTGAGTGGTGATGCCCAAAGCCAGTTGCCCCATTGTTGTATTTGGTTTGGATCACTTTTCTGCCATTCGCAGTCCTTCTCCACATGCCCGAGCTTCCCACACCTGAAACAGAAGCTGCCCAGGCACTCGTATTTCACCTCAACTTCCATCATCATGCCTCCCTTCACCCTGAGTTTCAACATTCATTTCAAGGGGTTGGTGACGTCGATGAGCACACATACCCTAATTGAGGAATCCCAACCCAATTCATCGTTGTCCACCTGCAACACCTCACCTACTCATGCGGCCACCTCTCTGATCATCTTCTCGCTACAATATCCCAGGGGAATTCCGTACAATCTCATCCTGGTTGCTCTTCCTTGCACACTTCCTTGAACAACAACAACTTGTTCTCGAAGTTCCAGGGTGCTCCATCAATCACCCATTATTTGTCTTGCCAATGGGTGAACTGGATTACAAAGACTCTGTCCCCGAGCTATTTAAAGCTTGCTTTCTCCTTTAGGCACCCCACTTGCATTAGGGTTCATTCAAGCACCCAGAAATTATATGCGTGGCCCATCAGACGAGCTACGAGGGCCAACTCGGTGTGGTCGTACTCTTTGTTGCTTCCCCCACTGTCAAGGTCGATGGGACATTTAAATACATGCATATTTCTACCAGATCTTCCGCCATCGTGGAGCTTTGACTAGGAAGATTAGCAGTCGCCTTGGACCTACAAGAGAGAGATCACCCCGAAGGGTAAGAGGGAAACCCGAACAGGTAGAAGAATGTCTACAGTAAAAAACCCTAACCGCCAAAGTGAAGAGGGGACGGGAGACAAGTATTCTCTGATTGCCGCCTTGATTACAAGTGGTTTATAGATGGTACTTCACATTTCTATTAAGTGATTCCATAGGCTTTAAGCATTTGTAGCTTGCTCAATTCACAAAACAACTGAAACTTTCATAATCTTGAGAGAAGTGGTGCACATCTAAAAAGTCAACAAACAAGACCACATAGCAATAAACTCTAAGAAAACAACATGCATTTGTTAAAGGATTACAATTTTTCATTTCAAACAGTGGAGATTAAGTCATAACTTGCTTTTTGGGCAAGGACATTCAAGTTCGGGCAAAATTGGCCAAAATGGTGCCAATTTTCCTTCAATCACATCTAAACATACATTATTGAACTTAAAATAGTAAAGCAAGCAAATCCTAGCTAAACATGCAAAAATTACAAAAAATCTACATGATATGCAATGAATGGCAAAAAGGAGCATTTTTTCTTGAAAAATTAGGCAAAAATGCAAGAAATTAACTACATGCTATGCAAAAATGCAATAAAAAGAGAAAGAACATGAAAAATAAACTAGATGGCAAAGGTGGAACAAAATCACTAAAAGAGAGACACAGTGGTGCATACCACCCTACCCAACCCAGGGGCATGCCGTAGAATCTCATCCTCACTACTATGGCTACTGGTCGGGCGTGTGAGGAGGATCTGGAGGAGTTGAGCCTATATGAGGTTTCTAGTAGTAATGCCCCCCGTAGTCATCCTGGGGTGGAGGGTATGTCTCTGGGTATCCATCTATGCCACCCCAAAAAATCTCCACTGCATTTGGGGTTTCTTGCTGCTTGGGCATGGTGGTAGTGATGCATGTGGTTGACCTGGTGGTGCATTTGTTGTTGGTCTTGCCACATGTATTACTGGATTAGATGCATGTCACTCTGTGTTTTCTGAATGCCCTCAAGTTGCACCTGGATGGTGGACATGTCGTAGGCGTTTGTTGAGGGCTATTGTAGCTGGGATGTTCCTTCATCCCTCCTTCTTGTCCTTCGAGACTGCTTGTGTCCTTCACTTTCTTATTCCTGCCAATGCACATTTGATTCATCTATCTATTCTTGTGCAGTAGTGGCTCCCCTAGTGCATGTCTCTCGTGGATTTTCTTACTGCCATTTCAACAATCTTTCCCTCAGTCTATAGAAGATCCCCAACACGGATAGAAGTGGCACCGTGTGGTAAGGCAGCTCAAGCTCAATGTCGGGCACACTACTTGTGTGATATATCATCCTTTTGTCCTTCATCTTGATAGTGTGCGAGTGCATAAGATAGTTTGGGTCAACAAACTCTGCCTCATATGTGTCTTCAACCCCATAAAGATCATACCCCAAAGCGAGTGCAATTGAGGTTACAAACCCTCCCATAACAAAAGGTGTTTTACTCTTGAAGGGTATGGACCTCATGTGATCAATAGGTAGCACTCCAAGGTCTATATACCATTTGTGGTTCATTGCCATCAAGACAAACATATATTTTTGAGAAATGGAGCCTTGGTTATCATATCGTCCCACAATGGTATTTGCTAAGACCTTTTGCACATAACGAAGTAGGGGTTTCTTATAGCGGTAGTTTTGGACCTCCCTGCATTGTAATCACTAATGCCTGTCAGATTCTTCTAGAAATGTGCATAAATAAAATCTACCTCTTTATCTAACAGGCTGTCATCCATATTCTTGGCCTCTTCAGGATTTGTAGTAAAAACACAGTTCAACTCAGTAGCTGTGAGGGTGTGCATGTTGCCCATCATGGAAAACTTGATAGATTCACTGCACGTCACCTTTGTCTTCTTAAGGGTGGCAAAGAACTCCTTCCACCGCTTCTTTGATTCTGAGATCGTCAATGACCTTCTCACAACCATATCTAGTGGGGATGACTCTCCTTGCCATGCACTCTGGGTATGTGAGAGAAATCTTTATTGGCATGTGTCCTCTACCATAGGACACTCCTACAGGGGCCTTTCCTAAGGCCTTCAATCTGTCTGCCTCCAAATGTGCCAAAACATCCTCTTCTCAGGCATCAGCTCTACCTCTTCCTCATCACTACCATCTTCATCTTCCTCCATTCTATAAGATTGGGACCCCAAACTCATATCGAGGTTGTACCACTATACGAAATGTTCTTCATCACGACGCAATTGCCGTGTAGATTACAGCTGCTCACTATGCTTCGCCTCCATGTGAGATGTCGAGTGGCGTGCTGGAGTAGGCTCTGGCGGGCATTTTGATGAGGACGGTGCTGCTTTTTATCTTTGGTTTCTTTTGGCTGCCACCAGATCGACCTCATCAATGATGTTATCTAAGTTGACCTCCTTGGATTCCTCCTCTTCTTCATCATCTCCCTCATATGTAGCGTCAGTGATGTGGTGGTTGTCAGATGAATGAGAGTGGGATGCACTTACCGATAGTGAGCGACAGAGGGATTGGGGTGCGGAGTTGGTTGGGGTTGGGTATGTGAGGATATGGAAACATTAGAAGAGGCATTTTTTTGAATGTCGCTTTCCTCCGGTGATGATGTTGGCCCCCTTTGTGATTGCATTTCCAATTTTCTTCATGGTTGGGTGTTGGAATGGAGGGTGAAATTCGGATTTTTGTATAGGGGGTGATATGGGTGTGGATTTAGGTGTAGAATGGAAGGAGAAGGAGGTTTATATGGTGGATGTGGGGTTTGGTGTGGATTTGGGTGAAAAGTTGAGGGTTTAAGTGGAGGTTTAGGAGAGGAAGGTTGTTGGGCGGATTGGAGATGAAGGTGGATATGGAGGGTCAATTGAGTGAGGAAAGGTGGTGGAAATGGATGGGGGATGGCTGGGGAGTGATTTGGTATCGACTAAGGGTTTATTGGGAGTGGTTTGAGGTGTTAGAGGTGGAAAATGGTGGATCTCAGAGTTGATGTGTGCCACCACAATCATGCGCTTGAGGAAGAAGAGGAAGAAATGAAGAAGGGGTCGGGTTGATGTGTATATAAGCTATTTTTTTCCTGAACTGGGTCGGGCCACGGTCGTGGCCAGGGTTTGGTAGCATGGATGTGGCGGGGTGACACGGTCATGTTGTCGATGAAGAGCGTTTCCCTCTGACCTTGGCACGGTCATGGTCATGTGCAACGGTCGTGGCCATGCATCTTCGACACGGCCGTGGCCATTCGTCCAAAAAACCCTGACATCTTTGCAACTTTGATGAAATAAAACCCACGGCCATGGAGATAGGCCATAGTCGTGTTTGTCCATGTATGTCACAGCCGTGGCCGAGCTCCATGGCCATGTTGGGGGAAATCCTTCAACTTTCTCAATTCAAAATCAAGAACTTCATTTTTCTTTGGCATTCTACCACAAATTTTCCTTAATGACCATGACTCAATTTTGATCCCTCTCTCTCTAGTGCCTAACACCTTCCGTGTCATCAAAACTCAAAGAAAAACTATTAAACACAAGTGTGTGTGTATTTTTGGAAGATAAAACAAAAGTATCAAAAAGTAAGGTTTGGGAATCTCAAACCACGTGGGTTGCTTCCCACTAGCACTAAAATTTATGCCTTCAGCCGAGCTTATTGATTCTTGACTTCTTTCACTTCCTTGGGATTATCAAGGCATCCATGTAGTATATCTCTTTTGTTGGGTTTTAGGGGAGGCAGAGAAGGTAGCGAAAACAAAATTTTCTCCTCCAAACCCAGAACAAGGAAACGCGTCAACGTCTATACAATAGGAAATGATGGTTTGTGGAATCATACCTTGTCCCGAGGCTTGCTCGGAGACAATACCTCGCGCCTTGCGCGATCTTCACCTCCGGTCTTGGACGGTGTCTGTGCAGCTCCTGGTCGCACTGGTACTAAAGACTCCTGGTCTCACCGGGACTGTCGGGATTGACAGTTGTCCTCCTAAGCGGAAGAAACCTCCCGCCTTTGAAGTAGTCCACACGGACCACCTGGAACTCCAATCTCCTTGTCCCACAAGGAATTGGAAGGAGTTGCACCCTCCTGTTGGCGTGCTAATCGCTAACACACTCTCCTGCCACCAATTGCTTTCTGCAGTTGTCTTTCCCTTGCTGTGCCTCCCTTATCGGGTAGCAATTGCTCGGGCTCTCTCTCGGTTACCAAAACCAGAGAGAACGACAACTTCACAGAGCAACTGGTTGCACTGAGTTGTCCTTTGAGAAGCCCCCAATACCCCTATATATAGGAGGGTCATGGGACAAGGTTCTCCATCCCGGGCAATGCGGGACTAAAAGCAGGAGTAGAAGGGTTCGAGATTTTCCACAAAACAACCAACTGGCAACCTGAACCGATCGTTTCACAACTGAAATGGTCGGTTGGGGACCAGAACCGGTCAGTTGACATCTCAACCGATCGGTTGGGACCCATGAGCTGATCGGTTCACTTCTGAACCGGTCGGTTCATGGTCCTGATCAGTTCCCGATTGATTTTTCATCTTTTATTTCTAATTGGTATCGAATACCAATCCCTTTTCCAATCAAATTGGACAATTGAAACGCAAGGAAAATTCTCACCAATCCTACTTTCCCAACTTGCCCAGTTGCACCAGTTGAATCGATCATTTCAACACTTGAAGTAATCATTTCACCCTGATCATGAGCCGATCAACTCACCACCTGAGCCGACCGGTTCACCAAGATGAGCCGATCGGTTCATCTCATGAGCCGATCGGTTGGGAGTGCAGATTGTGCAGAATCAGTCAAAAGCGGTTTCAATCAATCTGATACTCCAATCAATGTATCCAACACCTTGAACATTATGATATTGAGCTATCAATTAATTGAGTGTTTAATTGAACTACTAAACTCCTTTAGTAATCAATCTAAACATTGTTTGTGGACAAAACTCCTCTTCCAAGTTAAATCCTATGTGTGTGACCCTGCAGGTCCATTTCATGTTGGCAGTGAAAGTCCATAACACTTATGAATTCACAAGCAAAGAGCGGTGCCTAGTCACACATCAGTGCTACCCAAGTGAAAGTAGAAAGTTGGAGAACATCTTTCAATCCTACAATCCGTGAATGGTGTTACAGCGAATGTATAATTCCTTTGTCACTGATATCCCGAATGAACTCGAGGCATGGAACAATCATCCTGTCAACGTTCATTCACTTTCTTGATCTCATAGTCGATTGGAAGAGATCTATATGACATCAATATCACATACTGATTCACACATGCGTGTTCACGCCTATTTCAATCCTACTCATCAAGTGGCCTTGGATATCAAACTCCCTCATGAGGGACAAATCCCATATCTATCACTCACCCCTCAAAATCCCCATGTGTCAAAGCCACCCAATCATCACCTTTATAACAACCCATGTTTCAGGACTGTGTTTGATGATGTCAAAGTGTGCCCAACGACATGTGTTGAGTGTAGTGATTTTAGGTCAAAGAATCACACTCACCACCATCACTATGAGTACTGAATGTGACTACCATGTCATGGTTCCATGTGTCAAACTCACGGTGGGTCTGTCCGGTACACTTGTTCTCAAACAAGTACCTATGTGTTTGGTTTGATATCTCTATATCATGACTAATGAGATTCTGTCATCAACCAATACCACAATCTAGTCTTATGTGTCATTGCTGTCTATCTACCTTCTGAAATGACATCTGACTAGGGACATAACAAGAATGTACAAACTCTTAGCATCCGTATGATCTCATCGTTTAGTTCCTTAACCTGAAAGCATACGTCATTGAGTACTGTCATTCTCTAGACATTCAATCTGTTCTATCACTATCTCATATGACTGAACCAGAAAGAATTGGAAGCTTTCCTTTGATGTTTATCAAATCAATCTTAATGTATCCTACCAATCATCCCATGATTGGCTCTCAGGGCATACATACTAATAGACTCCCACTTGCACTGCGAGCCAATCACCCTTGAATCATATTCATAGTGATCTTCAAACATGTCCCACATGTTACTGTGCTCTAGTGCGAACATAGTGAGTTATGGCAACACCTTGCCAAAGTCAGTATAAATTGCATGTCTCACATCTCTTTGTTGTACGTCACACGTATGAGATGGAGTTGCCGTAATATGCGATCTAGTATTCCTTTGCTAACCTTTAGCCACATTGCATGATCAAGGATTCCATACTTATCATCAATGATCGGAATATATATAAGTTCATCTCATGAACTTCCAAATCCATATAGTATCCACTGATGTTCTCTAACACATAGATACTCGGCATTTCCTTTTAAATGATTTATTGGAACACTTCCAATTATCAACAAACTTTCATTTTTATATATCCTATATATATTCTGCGATCAATTTTCTGTCCTTTTGAAAGTTTGCATCAATGTAACTCTTTACATTGAAATCTTCCTTATCTCCATAGAACTAGTACTTCTCAAGTACATATCAAGTTCTCATGGCATTCCAGTAACCCTTATTGGAAGTAGATAGACATCCACTCGTCATGTCTCACATACGAGTTATCAGGATGAGCACGTCATATTGACATGTCCTACATACAAGATGATGAATACATTTTGTTCTTGACATGTCGATACATGCAAGATAATGGGATAATTACATACATGATAGATCCATATCTATTCTTAGTGTTCCCATTCTTCATAAGAATTGGACACTTGGCCTTGGGATACTAACTCCATGTAGCATGGACAAGTTTTCTCCCACTGAATTTGTGCATACTGAACACTTCAGTACAGATTGCCAATGTATGCTCTCTTTTTCAGGTCAAGAGATTTTTCGAGAACTATCTCTATAGATCCCTATTCCTATCACATAGGAAACATCTGTCTTCCTTAAAGATAATTTCCACTTTTGGATTTCCATTCTAGAACATTTCCATTTCACATCAACATGTGGAATGTGAACACGCTCCCACTAAATCACAGATCCCTTCTTTATCTATAACATATCAGTCAAACCCTTTGACTATATCATCAAAGTAAAGATCCAATTCTGAGTTGCTTGTACTCAATCAATCACATTGATTACTCCATTGTAACTTATAGACTTCATTTGCATTAGTGGATTCATAAACCTTATAGGTTGTGTCACGTACACATCCTTGTTTTATTCCTCATAGGAATGCAGTTTTAGCATCCATATGCCAAATGTCTTAGTCATTAAGTTGCAATCAACAAGCATCATCCTTCTCAAAATGTTATCCATGTATCTTAACCTTTAAGATTCATTTGCACTTATGGATTTCATCCAATGGGTGCTACCATCAAGGTCATACTTTATGGTTCACATGGATGTCATTTAGGATGTAATGATCATAAACCATAACTCAAAATTTGGTTCCTCATATTCATCTAGATAGTTGACTCATCACATGAACAACTCATCAAATAGATAATTGAGGTGTATCTGTTAAGGATATAAGAACTCACAACTCCTTGTGATTCTTAATGTCCTTTACTAGTGTGGGGTATTCTTTTATTAAGAAGAATTTAGTTATTTGATAATCATTCTCTAACTCCTTAGAGTATGATTCCTTCTTGATTTAGACATCACCATGCCTTAATCATGAGTTCACTATGATACACTATCATAATCACTCATAAGGATCTCAAACATTTGGCCCAAGTATTTCATTCATTGATCTCATCAAGAATTAACACTTTACCAAATTTGTACTTTAATTATGATATTCTTGAACACTTCAAGATATTCATATTGGTATTTCTCTAAACACCATTTGAAGTATTAGCATTTGTTCCAATAGGTATGTAAATACATCACATGTATTATACCTAATAGGATAATATTTCTCCCACTACCATTAGTGAAGATTGATTAATCATGTCCAAGATATTCATGTCTTTTACTGGTTCTCTAACCAAAAGAGTCTAGATTTATCCATCACATGGAAACTAGAAATGAATTTCTCATGATTGATGCTAATTTGATTGTTTGAGTTATCTATAACTTTTAGGTATCATTTTATCTTATGCATATCAAATATCACAAGATAAACAAGGCATTGCCACAAAGATCATATCTTTTAGAAATTGAAACATCTCTTTATTGATTGCCATCATTGTCATACAATATGCAAAAATAAAGTGTTTCATTCTATTGGCAAATATGAAATAGCAGTTCATAACTGTATTACATGCCTTTTAGGCTGAAAATAAACTATAGTACTCCTATCAATGGCGGAAACACTTGCCCCATTTATTGAGTGCTTTAAACTTTACATCTTGGTATCATATACCTCAAAAAGTGTTACAAGTTTACTTTCATGACACCTTTAAGTAGAGACGGTTGTTGCCTCCTTCTTCTTTTGTTCTTCCAGATAGAGAGGACAATTCCTTTTCCAATGTCCTGGCTTTTGACAATGGTGGCAATTTCCTTTCTTGGTCACGCCTCCCTTGGCCTTGAGAGTTGAAGATGACTTGGGCTCCTGGCTAGCATTAGAACCTTTCTTAGCTTTGCCCTTTCCCTTGCGCTTGGACTTGCCTTTCTTGCTCGTGATCACCATCACAGACTTAGGCTTGTCTTTCTTCATCTATGTCTCGGTTGTCCTCAACATGCCCAACAACTTTGACAGTGGCCTATCAAAGTTGTTCATGTTGTAGTTCATCACAAACTGACTGTAGGATTCTAGCAACGATTGCAGTATCACGTCAGTAGCCAACTCTTGGCTCAATGGAAATCCCAGTCTTTGTAGGTTCTCCACATACCCAATCATCTTGAGTGTGTGAGGACCAACTGGATCTCCTTCTGTCATGACGCACTTGAACAATGCCCTTGAGACATCGTATCTCTCTTGCCATGCTTGATCTTCATACATGTTCCTAAGATGCTGAATCATCTCAGTGACACCCATGTTCTCATGTTGTCTCTACAACTCGTGGTTCATAGATCACAACATCAAGCACTTTGCATCAATGTCATCATTAGAATGCTTCTTGTAAGCGCCCCTTTCTTCCTTTGGTGCATTAGGAGCAGGTTCCTCTGGAGTTGGAGTATCCAGGACATAGAGCTTTCACTCTTGAGTGAGAACAATTCTCAATGTCCTATACCAGTCGTGGAAGTTTGTCCCATTTAGCTTGTCCTTTTCAAGGACCGATCGCAAAGAAAAGTGATTGTTGTTTGTTGTCATTTGTTCTACAAAAGGAAATATGCAATTTTTAGTCCAAAAACTCATTTTTGACTTATTTGATTGATTTGAAAAGTTGACGATATAATTAGGCCTTTAATTAATTATCGCTCCCACTATTTTACTTCAAATTGATAGCCCTCACCATCAATTTGGAAGATTGCAGCGTACAACCTTCTAGTGGGCAAGATCCTGAAATCCTCTAAGCCATGGACCAGCTAGGGTTGTCACCCACAACATAGATCTCTCAGGTAGGCAACTCTTGCCAATTGCATCATATGCAACTCTTGATAAGATGTCATATGCAACTCCTTGCCATGATCATCTCCATTCCTCAAGGTGCTAGATCCTATTTAGTTCACCTTGTTAAGTCTGACCCAAAGCAAACACGATGAATATGCACCCTGCTTGGGTAGACCCACACATTCATCCTTCACGCTTCCACGAGATAGACGTTGCACCACGCTTGGGCGTGCCCACACTTGGTCGATCAAGCTTTTCACGTGTGTCACATTTGGAAGGCATCTAAAACTTAATATTTAATGAGGGATTTGGTTTTATATACATATACATATCCAATCACCACAATATATAGTATGTATCATATACATGCTATATCCCACAGAAAACATGCAAAACGATAAAAGCGATGATTATGGCCATCCTAATGTGATTCCTCAAGCCAAGAGGAATCACAGTCATCTAGGTCTACATCACATGCAACCTGTACAAGATGAACTCTGTGCTTTGCCTTTCTAGGTTTGATCAACTCATCACATGAATGATCGTCATCAGACTGGTCGGCTGGGTGCCACCAGCTGATCGGTTGTCTCCTCCAACTGATCGATTCACCTAGTCGTCGTGCATCTCATCATGGCCACCACTCGCTCGTCTCGCTCCTCGAACCGGTCATCAACCGATCGGCTCACTCCTTGAACCAATCGTCTGGAATGTCAACCGATCGGTTCACACCATGAACCGATCTTCTCAGCTGTCGTCAGGATGTCCTCCGTTCTTTGACATAACAGAAAATAAAATTCTATCCTATTTTATATTGTAAAAAGAGAAACCTCGAGTTACATTCGAGAGGAGAAAAGGTAGGAGAGAAATCTTGAATTATTTCGAGTTACATCAGGAATAGGAGAAGGAAGATCAGTGTGCAGACCAAGATGTAAGCAACCACATACAACCATACACAGATAGGGTTTATTGGCCATAACCACACTATGCATCCACCACAAAACTCGTTTAAGGGCGACACGTATCGAGTGCATTAATAATACATATCATATATGAAATTTGGGATTTGTGGATTTAGGATTGGACATGCATAAAGCCAATTTTATTCGCATCGTATGCAATAAATAAAGGCGGCAAACTAAAATCGATCATATCGATAATCCCTAAAGTATAGAGCAGTTGACGTGGCTCTGATACCATTGTTGGGTTTTAGGGGAGGCATAGAAGGCAGCGGAAACAAAATTTTCTCCTCCAAACCCAGAACAAGGAAATGCTTCAATGCATATACAATAGGAAAGGATGCTTTGTGGAATCATACCTTGTACCGAGGCTTGCTAGGCGACAATACCTCGCGCCTTGTGCAGTCTTCACCTCCAGTCTTGGACGGTGTCTGTGCAGCTCCTGGTCGCACCGGGACTGAAGACTCCTGGTCTCACCGGGACTGTCGGGATTGACAGTTGTCCTCCTGAGCGGCAGAAACCTCCCGCCTCTGAAGTAGTCCACATGGACCACCTGGAACTCCAATCTCCTTGTCCTACAAGGAATTGGAAGGAGTCGCACCCTCCTGTTGGCGTACTAGTCGCCAACACACTATCCTGTCACCAATTGCTTTCTGCAATTGTCTTTCCCTTGTTGTACCTCCCTTATCGGGTAGCACTTGCTCGGGCTCTCTCTCGGTTACCAAAACCAGAGAGAATGACAACTTCATAGAGAAACTGGTTGCACTGAGTTGTCCTTTGAGAAGCCCCCAATACCCCTATATATATAGGAGGGTCATGGGACATGGTTCTCCATCCCGGGCAATGCGGGACTAAAAGTAGGAGTAGAAGGGTTCGAGATTTTCCACAAAACAACCAACTCGCAACATGAACCGATCATTTCACAACTGAAACGGTCGGTTGGGGACCTACACCGGTCAGTTGGGGACCTGCACCGGTCAGTTGACATCTCAACCGATCGGTTGGGACCCATGAGCCGATCGGTTCACTTCTGAACCAGTCGGTTCGTGGTCCTGATCAGTTCCCAATTGACTTTTCATCTTTTGTTTCTAATTGGTATCGAATACCAATCCCTTTTACAACCAAATTGGACAAGTGAAACACAAGGAAAATTCTCACCAATCCTACTTTCCCAACTTGCTCGGTTGCACCAGTTGAATCGATCATTTCAATACTTGAAGCAATCGTTTCACCCTGATCATGAGCCGATCGTCTCACCACCTGAGCCGACCGGTTCACCAAGCTGAGCCGACCGGTTCATCTCATGAGCCGATCGGTTGGGAGTGCAGATTGTGCAGAATCAGTCAAAAGCAGTTTCAATCAATTTGATACTCCAATCAATGTGTCCAACACCTTGAACATTATGATATTGAGCTATCAATTAATTGAGTGTTTAATTGAACTACTAAACTCCTTTAGTAATCAATCTAAACATTGTTTGTGGACAAAACTCCTCTTCCAGGTTAAATCCTATGTGTGTGACCCTGCAGGTCCATTTCACGTTGGCAGTGAAAGTCCATAACACTTATGACTTCACAAGCAAAGAGCGGTGCCTAGTCACACATCAGTGCTACCCAAGTGAAAGTAGAAAGTTAGAGAACAACTTTCAATCCTACAATCCATGAATGGTGTTATAGCTAATGTATAATTCCTTTGTCACTGATATCCCGAATGAACTCGAGGCATGGAACATACATCCTGTCAACGTTCATTCACTTTCTTGATCTCAGCGTCGATTGGAAGAGATATGTATGACATCAATATCACATACTGATTCACACATGCGTGCACACACCTATTTCAATCCTACTCATCAAGTGGCCTTGGATATCAAACTCCCTTAGGAGGGACAAATCCCATATCTATCACTCACCCCTCAAAAGCCCCATGTGTCAAAGCCACCCAATCATCACCTTTATAACAACCCATGTTTCAGGACTGTGTTTGATGATGTCAAAGTGTGCCCAACGACATGTGTTGAGTGTAGTGATTTCAGGTCAAAGAATCACACTCACCACCATCACTGTGAGTACTGACTGTGACTACCATGTCATGGTTCCATGTGTCAAACTCACGGTGGGTCTGTCCGGTACACTTGTTCTCTAACAAGTACCTATGTGTTTGGTTTGATATCTCTATATCATGACTAATGAGATTCTGTCATCAACCAACACCACAATCTAGTCTTGTGTGTCATTGTTGTCTATCTACCTTCCATAATGACATACGACTAGGGACATAACTAAATGTACAAACTCTTAGCATTCGTATGATCTCATCATTCAGGTCCTTAACCTGAAAGCATACGTCATTGTGTACTGTCATTCTATAGACATTCAATCTGTTCTATCACTATCTCATATGACTGAACCGGAAAGAATTGGAAGCTTGCCTTTGATGTTTATCAAATCAATCTTAATGTATCCCACCAATCATCCCATGATTGGCTCTCAGGGCATACATACTAACATCTTTCTCATCCACTTCCAAACACATCTCTTCATCAGATTGTTGTTCTTATATAAGCATCACAATGTCAAAACTTTAGTTGGCCTTGTCCGGGCCTACTTCTACAACTGGCTTCAATCTTTGTCCATTGATGGAAAACTATTTTGATCCTTCTTTCTCACAAATCACAACATCCCCAGATGGATACACTTTTTGATGAGATAAGGTCCTTCCCATCTAGACCGGAGTTTTCTAGGAAAGAACTTCATCCTTGAATTGTACAACCATACCCACTTGCCGGGCTCAAATTCCTTCTTTTTGATCATCTTATCATGAAGAAACTTGGTCCTCTCCTTGCAGTTCTTGGACATGTCATACGCCTCATGGCGCATTTCCTCCAACTCATTCAATTGAAACTTCCTTTTCATTCTGACATTTTCTCCATCAAGATCCATAGTTTTCAAAGCCCATAGTACCTTGTGTTGCATTTCAACCGACAAATGGCAACTTTTTCCATAGATGAGCTTGAATGGTGTAGTGCCAATTGGGGCTTTGTATGCAGTCCGATATGCCCATAAAGCTTCATTGAGACGAAGTGACCAATCCTTGCAGTCGGTCTCACCATTTTCTCTAGAATGAGCTTTATCTCCCGATTGGCCAACTCAACTTGACCACTAGTTTGAGGGTGGTAAGGAGTGGCTACACGATGGTTTGCTCCATTCTTCTTTAGCAACCCTTCAAAAGTGTAGTGAATGAAATGACTTCCGCCATCACTAATCATGGCTCTTGGAATGCCAAAATGGATAAAAATGTTCGATTTCATAAAGTCACACACCACCTTGTAATCATTCATCCGGGTTGCAACAACCTCAATCCACTTTGACACGTACTCCACGGCAACCAAAATGTAGACATACCCAAAGGGGGGAGGAAAAGGACCCATAAAGTTAATTCCCCAAACATAAAACACCTCCACCACAAGAATGGGTGATAGAGGCATCATGTCCCTTTTGGAGATGGTGCCCACTTTTTGACACTACAAGCAACTCTTACAAAATTTATGGGAATGTTTGAACAAGGATGACCAATAAAAACCCACATTGTAGAACCTTTGCATCTGTACTTTTTCCTCCAAAATGACCTCCACATATCTCAGAATGGCACATGGATAGGATTTCTTATTGTTCCATCTCTAGAACACCTCTCCTAATGAGCTGATTGGGACAATACTTGAAGAGGTGAGGGTCATCCCAAGCATAGTTCTTGACCATAGCAAATAACATTTTGCTTTCCTCCCTTATCCATGTGCTAGGTATCCTTCCACTAGCTAAGAAATTAGCTATGTGTTTATACCATGGCTTTTGAGTAGATGAGAGTAGGAAGAGTTGTTCATGTGGCATCGTTTCCTTGATTCGATTTGTATCATCAAAGGGCTCATCAATTCGGGAGAGATGTCAACAACACCATTTTCCACTCCCTTCTCATCTACGATCTCTACATAGAACTCTTGAAGCAACAAAATCCATTTGATCAGCCTTGGCTTTGAATCTTTCTTTTACATGAGATACTTTAGTGCAACATGGTCTGTGTATATCACTACTTTGTTTTGCAAAAGATATGATCAGAACTAGTCAAGAGAAAATATGACTGCAAGCAACTCCTTCTTAGTGGTTGTGTAATTTCTTTGGGATTCATCTAGAGTTTTTCTTGCGTAGTAGATAACATGTGGAATCCGGCCAACTCTTTGGCCCAACACAACCCCCACTGCCATGTCGGATGCATCAATCATAATCTCGAATGGCAAAGAGAAATCTGGGGGCTGCATGATTGGAGCAGAAACTAGTTTTTACTTCAAGTGTTTGAAGGGTTCAATGCACTTGTCATCGAAATGAAATTCAACATCTTTCTAAAGCAAGTGGCATAGAGGTCTCGAGATCTTGCTAAAGTCTTTTATGAATCGGTGTTAGAAACTTGCATGTCCCGAGAAAGACCGGACATGTCTTACGGTGGAAGGAATAGGAGTAGAAATGAGGCCCACCTTGGCCATATCAACTTCCATTCCGTCCTTTGAAACCCAGTGGCCCAGAACAATGCCTTTGGGCACCATGAAATGGCTCTTCTCCCAAGATAGCACTAGGCAAACTTTTAAGCATCTCTCAATGACAACAACCAAGTGAAGTAAGCATTCATCAAAAGTTTTACCAAAGATCGAGAAATCATCCATGAACACTTTCAATGATGAGTCAAGAATATCCGCAAAAATTGAGGTCACACATCTCTAAAATGTAGAATGGGCATTACACAACCCAAATGGCATCCTCCGGTAGGAAAATGTACCACTCGGGCAGGTGAATGTTGCCTTCTCTTTATTTGCAAGATGCACGACAATTTGGAAGTATCCAGAATACCCATCAAGGAAACAATAGAAGCTTTGCCCCGCTAGCCTCTCTAGAATCTGGTCAAGAAATGGGAGAGGGTAGTGGTCCTTTTTGGTCTTTTCATTTAACTTTCGGTAGTCAACACAAATTCTCCACTTTGATTGTTTTCTTACTGGCATAAGCTCACCATCTGCGTTTTCCACTACAGTGATCCCACCTTTCTTAGGCACAACCTAGATGGGACTCACCCATGTACTATCAGAAATGGGATAGATAATTCCATCATCTATCAACTTCACAACCTCTTGAGTTACAACTTCTTTCAGCTTTGTATTCAACTGCCTTTGCATTTGATGGGTTGGACTTGCATCGTCTTCTAAATAGATTCTGTGCACACAGATAGAGGGGCCAGTACCCCTCAAATCATCTATAGACCATCTAATGGCTTGGATGTTCTTCTTCAAGACTTTCATTAATGCCTCCTCTTATTATAGTGAGAGAATGGAGGAAATGATCACCGAGAGGGTGTCATTTGCACCTAGAAAAGCATACTTCAATCCTTCTATAATCGACTTCAACTCAAGAGTGGGAGGTTCTTCAAGAGAGTTCTTTGATGGTTCAGAAATAGAAGGAAGGTCTTCACTTGCAGCCACCAAGGCTAGCTCATTCTCTTCATCAACTTCATCATCATCATCGGGGAACTCAACTATTGGCTCTAGACCTCTACCTTGAGTGACAGTTTGAATCCACGCAGGTAGGAATTCCTCCACAATTTCATCTAGGCACTCAATGAGATAGCAATCTTCTTCAGTGACCCCTATTACTTCGGTTGTGGCTGAAGATTTAAAGATGTTCAACCAGATATTCATGTGCATGAATGTCACATACATAGTACCTGTCCTCACATGAATTACCGCATCTATTATGGCTAGGAATGGCCTGCCCAAGATGATAGGCACCCTCCTTGTGTCTTTTTCCATGTCCAAGATAATGAAGTTGGTAGGGAAGAAGGCAGACATCTCATCATCAAGCCTCACAAGCACGTCATCAACACGCCCTCTAGGCATCTTTACTGATCTGTCAGCCAACTGCAAAGTACAATGAGCCAGACTCAATTTCCCCATTTGAAGCTCGGCAAACACATCATACGACATTAGGTTAATGCTAGAACCCAAGTCTAAGAGGGTATGGTCTATGCGATGTGCCCCAATGTAGCATGAGATGATGGGAGCACAGGATCTTTTATCTTCCTTAGCATGGTGTGCTGCAAAATTGATCTCACTTGCTCGGCGAGCTTAACTTTCTTTGGGGTTCTTCTTATGGTCTTTCTCTTAAAGGTGCATAGATCTTTCAGGAACTTAGCATAAGAAGGGATTTGCTTGACTGCATCAAGTTGAGGAATGTTGATTTTCACATGTGTGAAAGTCTCAAAGATGTCTTCAGTATGCTTCTTTCTTCTCCTCTCAACAGAAGGCTCCTTAAGAGCTACAAGAAATGGGGGGAGTTGGGATCCCACATGGTTCAGCTCAACAGTCGGTGCGCTCCCGCCAATGGAGTTACACCCTACTCAATTGGAGTTTTGAATAGATGCAACCCTAGGGATAGAAGCACACGGTGGATTCACTTTCGATATTTATAAAACCAAAGTTAACACCTACTCACACTAAAACAACTACGCCCGCAACTACACGGGATCGTGTCGTAGTATAGGAAGGCGGTAAGTATAGGGTCGATCTACAGGGAGAAGAGGGGGCACTAGAGCTAGGTTTAGTTTCACTAGGTTCCTACTACATATACTAGGGTTAAGGTTTTGAAGGTTGTTTTGATTGTTAAACTATTATAGACAAACGAGCAATTAAAGGCAAGAATGAAATCTAAGTTAATCCTAGGCTAGAGTAAGGCTAAATAGGCAAGAAAGGATTAAGCTAGGTATGAAAAGGAAAATTACACTAAGGCAAGCAATAGAGAAGCAAAAGGGCAATTAAAGAGATAAACTAACATGAATAAGTCAAGAACAAAGCAAGAAGCTAACTAATCAAGAAAAGAACTAATTAAGCTAAGCAAGCACAAAACTAGGGTTTTAAGCAATAAAGAGAGGTATGGGCTGTTTAGGGGTATGGACTTATCACTTAAGTTGGGGGTGACATATGAGCACTATGATTCCATTTAGATTATCCAAACCAAACAACAAGTTAGAGTCTAATGAATTAACCTAAGCTACTAACTGGCCAGGTATATGCTAGGTTGTGTATAGGGGAACTAGTCCCTAACACCCCCTACTACCCTTACGAGGCTCAATTGGGTTAGGGATTAGGTTCAATTCAATTAGAGTCTAATCAAGTCTAGGCTTCTAGATTAGGCATTCTTAGGGCAATTAGGGGCCGAGGGTAGTAATGGGGAGGTGAAATTAGGGTTTTGGACTCAAATTCCCCCACATTCTAGCCTTGAGAAGGCTCCATGCTAATTGCACTAGAATTATCTAATCTAACTACTTAGACCCCTCACTTAGGTTTCAGGAGATTGATTAGGATGTAGGAAGATGGGAGGCAACCTAGGGATCCAAGAATTGGACCTAGGGGCAAATCCCAAAATTCACACATATAAGCAATTTGCCTAAATTCCTAGGTGATTTCACACACAAACCAACAAGCAATTCATGGATAATGAGATGCAAATAGAATATAATCATTAACAAATGGAATTACAAAGTTTACATGTCATTTTCCCCCAACATGGTATCAAAGTAACATAATTTCCCCCAAATAGCCCACCCAAGGGGGGCCTAGCTACTCATGGAAATGGAAAATACAAAAAGAAAGGAGAAAGAGGTAGAAGAAGCCATGGAGCTCAGTTTAGATAAAGGAATCCTCCTCTCTAGCTACTGCAAGATGACCTCCTCTCTCCTCCAAGGTGCAAGGGTGTGGAATGAAGGGGATTATGGGTAGGAACTAGTACAAACTAGTGTTTTGGTGGTGAAAATGGTGAAATGGAGTGGAAAGGAGGTGGAAATGGAATGGAAAGGCTAAGGGGCAAAAATGGGGAGCTAGGAGGTGGTGGAAGGTAGCTAACCTCATGCCCCAGCTACCACCTAGGTATATATAGGTGTGGGGGAAGCATTGGGTTAAGTGGGGGCAAAGTGGGTAGAATAGTGTAGAAAATTAGGTAAAATTGTGTATAGCACGACCATGGTGGGCAATGGGTAGCACGACCATGGTGGATGGGAATGACTGTGGTGAAAAAAATGAATGAACATGGGGATTTTAGGTTTTTGGGACTGGTAGAACAGTCGTGTTAGGAACTCCAAAAATGGCCATTCTTGATAGCACGGTCATTCTGGCCAACTGGGTCAATTTTTGAAGATTCTGTTGATTGGGGCATGTCCCAGAACGGCCATTCCATGGTATCACAGTCGTTCTGGGGTCCTTCCCCTGCATTTGAGTGTTGAACTTGGCCATCCATGAAGGTTATTGCTTCAATACATCCTTTGACCACTTGGGGTAGGTTTGGAGTGGTTTTGGCCTCATTTTGGGCTCCTCCAAGCCTAGGGAAACCCTAGATTCAACCATCTTCTTTCCAATCCATCAAGTAGTAGCCAAAGTACCTATAAAACATGCAAAAAGCCTCCACAAGTGCATTTGATAGAAATATGCATATTGAGGGAAATAACATGTAATCTAAAAGTTGTAGATGTGATTGAAATGCAAAATGACACAAGATCAAGCCCTAAAATAGGGTTGAATCACCACCCCCAAACTTGAAACATACTTGTCCTCAAGTATGCTCCAACTCAATCTCTCTACAAAATTTTCACAAGCCAGAAATGACAAATGCAATGTAAAGAATGATTATTGCTGAATAGGATCAATAGTGACTAAGTGCATGCATTTCACCTCTCTCCTCTCCTACTTTCACAAACCAATCATGAAAAGAGCACAAAGCATATGAACTTCAAATATAGTGCATAAAACACACAAGCTATCCATATTTCTTTCATGTAGTTTCGGGTAAACCATTTCATGATGGTGTTAATCAAGGATGACCAGGAGTGTTGTTTCACCTTCATCCTGTCAACCTTATGTTTCAAATCACACCAAATGATCCATGTGGCTGCGGAAAAGGGCAAAATGAGCTAGGTTTGATGTTGCCTAGCTCAGTGGGTATAAAGATGGAAGAAATGGTTGCGGTAAGATTTTGGAGTGCTATTACATAGAGCACTCATCTTTTCTTTATTTGAATGCTCTTAAACAGGAGCATCCTTTTTTCTTTTTGCATTTTTTTCTTTTCTTTTTCTTTGCCCTTGGAGTAGATAGGGCATATGGTGATGAGAGTGAAGTGGTGAGATGGAGATGTGGCCACCCCAAACTTTTGGAGGTGGCCACGCCTGATATGTGCACTTTGGCATCCTTTCATGAGGCGGAGGGGTAAGAAGATGGTGAGTGAATAGTCTGATCAAAGAGGGGTCATTGGTATGATTCTCCACATAAGGTATCATGCATGAAAATTAATCCAACACTTCATCTGTCAATGTCACATCACATGAATGAATGACCTGAAATTGATATTTCAATCAAGTAATTTCATAGGCACTAAACGCTCATAGCTTGCTCAAATCACAATTCAACCAGATCATCCACAAACACAAGAGAGGTGATGCACATGTAAGAAGTCAAGAATTGATACCATTTAGCACTAAACAATGATAATTCATGTGCATTTGTCAAATGGCATCATTTTTACTCAAAACAGTAGAGATTGGGTCAAAACACACTTTTTTGACAAGAAATCTCAAATTTGGGCAAAATTGGCCAAAACGGTGCCAAGTTGCCTCCAATTACATATAAGCCTATATTATTGAACTTAAAGCAATAAACAAGCAAATCCTAGCTAAAACATGCAAAAATTATCAAAAGAATCTACATGAAATGCAATGCATGGCAAAAAGGCAAATTTTTTGAAAATTATGCAAAAATGACAAGAAAGCACCCTACATGGCATGAAGGTATGAAAAGCAATAAAGATGACTAAGATAGATAGAAAAAACAATAAAAAAAAGTGGATGTGGCAAGTGAAATGCAAAGTGAAACTAGGGCATACCTGCCCTACCACCCCAAACTTTTGAATCATGTTGTCCTCAACATGATCCTAGAGTTTAGGATGATAGGGTAGACAATCATGGCTCTCTAGAGGCTCTGGCGGTGTTCCTCCTTGTGGTGGAGGATATGCGTAGTAGCTTCCCCACTAATCTGCCTTAATATGTTGAAATTGGTCTGCAGCACGACTGTGCTACACAGCACGGCCGTGGTGGCTTTAGGTTGCACGGGCGTGCTGCCTGGCACAGCCGTGGTACATTCCTTTGACAGTTTTTCTCAATTTTACTTCTGAATCTAGGGACTTGGTGTGTTTTTATGCAAATGACCACGGTCATATTGATGTGCCACAGCCGTGGTGGTCCCTGTAGCTGCTACTCTCAAAATGAGGAACATCAAACACTCAAAAACTTGACCCAAAGTGATTTTTCTTTGAATCCTTCTCTCAATTGTACTCAAATTTCCTTCATTTCACCCTATTATCACCTGCACATCTTAAAACTAGAAAAAAACTATTAAACACAAGTGTGTGTGTGTTTTCTTGGAAAGTGTAAAAATAAAGAAAAAGTATCAAAAAGTAAAGGTTGGGTATAAAAGATCCCAAACCTATGTGGGTTGCCTCCCACTAGCGCTAAGTTTCATGCCTTCAGTCGGGCTTCTTGAAGATTCTTCAAAATTCACCCATTTGGAATTCTCATGTATCCATTCTTGCAAAACATGCATCCCTCATTTTCTCTCAATCTAGGTTCCTCGTCCCTTTCAGTACAATAATCATCACCAATTTCTTCACCTTGGTGTCCTCTCAAATGCCCATTTGGACTTGTGAAGTGATCATGTCCAATAACCCTATCTCAGACTCACCGGGTTGGGGTCTTGTACATGTTGATGTTGATCTTCATGTCCATGAATGAGACTGTCATAGTGCCACTGCACACATGAATGTCGACATCAGCTGTAGACAAGAATGACCTTCCTAAGATGATGGGAATCTTCCTATCTTCCGGTTCCATATCAAGTACAATGAAATCTGCCAGGAACACCCCACCTTTCTCTTTGTCTATCATCACCAAGACATCATCCACTCTACCCCTAGGCACTTTTATGGATCTATCCACCAACTGGAGAGTGCAATGTGCCGACTTCAACTTGCCTAAGCCCAGCTCAACATAGACATTGTATGGCATCAAATTCACACTAGATCCCAAATCAAGTAAGGACCTATCTATGCGATGTCCCCCTATGTAACTAGGTATGAGTGGGGCTCCTGGGTCCTTTCCCTTCATGGGAAGTGAGTGTTGTATGACGGAGTTCACTTGTTCAGTTAATCTCACCTTCTTTGGAATCCTCCTTGTTGACCTTCTTTTCACAGTGCATAGGTTCTTGAGGAACATGACATAAGATGGGATTTTCTTAATATCGTCCAAAAGTGGAATGTTTACCTTCACTTGGCGAAACACCTCAAGAAAATCAACATTGTGCTTTTGCCTCCTTTTCATTTCCAGTGGCTCATCCAGTGCTTCTACGAATGGAGGATCACTAATTTTTGTCGTACTTGCATGAACATGAGGCGGAACAGTAGGGATTGTAGGACCTGCAAAGGGGATATGTGGTGGATCACATGGAATCCCAAACTCAACATGTTGTATCACAACATCATCTTCAACAATATCAATCATAGTATCACCACTTGGCTTCCTTGCTTCGCTTTATCAACTTTTCTTTGACTTGCGGGCTGCTCAAGAGTTTTCCCACTCCTTAGAACTGTCACAACACTACCTTTCTCATGGTGGAGAGGGGGAGCATGTTGTGGCTGTGGAGGAGGTGTAGGTGACACTTGGGGTTGAAATTGAGGTGGAGAAGAGAATTGGGGGGGGGGGAGAATTGGGGTTGGAAAGTGAAGTTTTGGGAGATTTGAGGTGAGGGAGGTGGTAGAGGGTGTAAGGCTTGGAATAGCCTTGGAAGGAGTGAATAGGATGTACTTGCATGGGGGTGGGCTATAGAAAACTTGGGTGGAAGGCATAGGTCCATCTGCTTCATGGTGGCTCATGATGGGTTTTTGAAAACAATTTTTCTTCTTGGAGAGCAATTATGGAAGATAGCTACTCTATTCTCTCTTATAACCTTGCAACATCTCTTTGAACATCATCAAATACTTTCAATCTACAGAGAACCTCTTCCTCAAACCTTAAGCTATATGTGGGACTTTGTGATTCCTGGTAGCTTTAGGAGTGAGGTGTCTTCTTTTCTTCCCCATAAAACTCAATAGCATTGATCGAATGACAAGGAGGTTTGGTCACTTGGTTTCTCATGAAGCTCACCATTTCACCAAACATTTTCATCAATTGTGGGCTTGAATCATTGTGAGTTGGAGATGTCACACCAAAAGATAGGCCACTACCACTAACCATGCTAGAAGCTTTTATCCTTGAACATTCTGCCAAAATATCAAACAAGGGCCATGTCTCCTTAGGTGGTTTAGCCATAAAAATTCCTCCACAAGAAGAATCCACTGTAGTTTGACTTGCATGCGATAGACCGGAGTAGAAGGACTGAACTAGCTGCCACAAAGGGATATCATGATGTGGACATTCTCTCAACATCTTTTGAAATCTCTCCCAAGCCTCATGGAATCGCTCATTATCTATTTGACTAAAACTTGCTATGGCACACCGCATTTGCATCAACTTTGCTATAGAGTAGAATTTCCTCAAGAAAGCATTTTTCATATCTCCCCAAATCATGATGTCCCTTCTTGAATCATACCACTCTTTGGCTTTGTCTTTGAGGGAGAAGGAGAATAAAGTCAACCTGATTGTATCATCACTTACTGTCAGTGTCCTGAAGGTGGAGCATACTTCAAGAATGGAGTCCAGGTGCTTATAGGGGTTCTCGATCTCTGAGCCATACAAGATGGGCAGTATCCCAAGAAGACCTAGAGGAATAGAGAATTGCTCCCCTGGCATTTGATCAACCCTGCTAGAAATCAGAATTTTATAGTTGCTAGGCATGAAGTAGTCTTGAAGTGGCTTATGAAGTGCATTTTGGCCTTCCATCTTGTTTCCTCCTGAATGGCTTGTCACATGCACAAAGCACACCAAACAAAAGAAAGCAAGTTAGTAAAACAACATACACAAAGAATGCAAAGTATTATGAATAAAGAATAGCAATGATGAGGGCAGTAGGAAAAGTCAAAGCAAGACTAACTAACTAGGTCGAGCACCTCTAATCCCTAGTAACGGCACCAGAAAGCTTGGTGCGCTCCCGCTAATGGGGTTACACACTACTCAATTGGAGTTTTGAATAGATGCAACCCCAGGTATGGAAGCACATAGTGGATTCACTTTCGATATTTATAAAACTAAACTTAACACCTACTCACACTAAAACAACTACGCCCGCAAGCGCACGGGGTCATGTCAAGGCAACATGTATAGGGTCGATCCACAGGGAGAAGAGGGGGCACTAGAGCTAGGTTTAGTTTCACTAGGTTCCTACTACGGAGACTAGGGTTAAGGGTTTGAAGGTTGTTTTGATTGTTAAATATTATAGAAAAATGAGCAATTAAAGGCAAGAATGAAATCTAAGTTAACCCTAGGCTAGAGTAAGGCTAAATAGGCAAGAAAGGATTAAGCTAGGTATGAAAAGGCAAATTACACTAAGGCAAGCAAGAGAGAAGCAAAAGGGAAATTAATGAGCTACACTAACATGAACAAGTCAAGAACAAAGCAAGAAGCTAACTAAGCAAGAAAAGAACTAATTAAGCTAAGAAAGCACAAAACTAGGGTTTTAAGCAATAAAGAGAGGTATGGGTTGTTTAGGGGTATGAACTTATTGTTTAAGTTGGGGGGTGACATATGAGCTGTGGCGAAGCGTTCAAAACATACATCATTAACTAAGCGGAAGCAATTACTAATAGCGGATTACCGAAAATCACTAAAAATTTAAACCTTTTGCAAAGAGATCCATACACAGGAAAACTCTTTTATCAGGAACCAATGTATTACATTTACATCATGGTTCATAAATACATATCTTATACCATCTCTTCTCGAGAGTTACAATATCCACTGCCTTGTTAAAAGCTAAACACAGACAGTATAAGAATCTCGAGGCATCAAGCTAAAAACTCAGATCGATGTAACAATACTAACTACTAACTCCGAGGACCTGAGAGTACAAAGACGACACATAGGACTTCTATCTAAAAGACATGACAGACAGTACACTCATCCTGAGCTGTCACTAATGTCACGGTTGATGCTGATGTTCTTCCTCTGCAAGATATTCTCAGTCTCCTCCGTGCTAGTCCACCTAAAAATGTTGGATCCCACGGGGGTGCGACAATTGTAATTGCCCCAGAGAGAGATATAACTCTCCACCAAAAACATTATTATTGCAGTTTAATGATATAAAATTGGGCAGAGGATAAGCAGTTTAAATCATTCTCATATTTTAAAGTATTGCAACTATTTATGATAGAACAATAGATCATCTATTCTCTTAATAAGGAATAGGAAAAACATGTATATCATTTATCCACCATACTATACTATCATGTCAAACTTCTCTTGTGACACTCATTATCTTGATATGTCACTCATGAGACATTTTTGTGTCAATCTGCTGGCCTTAGCCAATCTGCTAAATATATAAGGGATTACATCTACCATGTACTCATATATCATCATTACAGGCATTGGGTTATTACCAATCTTGTGTCATCATTACAAGCATTGGGTTATTACCAATTATGTGTCATCATTGCAGGCATTAAGCCTCTGCCATGTATTGGACTCTTCCAAACTTGATTCCACCGCCAGGCATTGGACTTTAACCAATCCTGATTTCACAGCCAGGCATTGGACTTTAACCAACCCTGATTTCACAGCTAGGCATTAGACCTTAACCAATCCTGATTACAGGCTTCGTGCCTCTACCCAGTATTGGACTCTAACCAATCCTGATTTCACAGCCAGGCATTAGACTCTAACCAATCCTAATTTCACAGCCAGGCATTAGACTTTAACCAATCCTGATTACACCGCCATGCATTGGACACTACCAATCCTGATTACACCGCTAGGCATTGGACTCTAACCAATCCTGATTTCATAGCCATGCATTGGACTTTAACCAATCCTGATTACACCGCCATGCATTGGACTTTAACCAATCCTGATTACACCGCCATGCATTGGACTTTAACCAATCCTGATTATAGGCATTATATCTCTGCCAGGTATTGGACTTTAACCAAACCTTATTACAGGCATTATACCTCTGCCAGGTATTGGACTTTAACCAAACCTGATTACACATATCACAGATCATGGAATATAAATTTCTTTTACTCAACACATCCTTCTCTAGGCTTTGAATTATGAGGTTAGCCTTCCTAGCTTTTCACATTCTTTATTGAATACAATTGTTCCTTTTATTAAGGTTATTAAAACATTGTCATTTCTTACAATAAACTTTATAATCATCTTAGTACCTATCACTATGCCACAATTGTTCTCATGGCTCATAAGGCCCATAAAACATCTTGTCACCTCTCACTAGGCAACATCTAACCATATGGCTCACAACGCCATTAAATTTCTGGTCACCTATCACTAGGCAACATCTAATCATATGGCTCACAAGGCCATTAAACATCTCGAGTATTCAATCGTGTTTATTACTCTTGAACATTTATCATTAAATGATTATCAATTCAAGGTATGAGTTCATTTCTCATCCTTATCATGGTATGACTACATCATACTCATTATTTTGTCTTAACCCCATTCTCAAGGTATGTTAGCCTATACTTATCGAAGTATATCAAACTCATTACATTTCATTGTAACAATTTACATAACACACTTCATGTGTTTCTTGTCCAAGTATATTGGATTTGAGGCGCATCAAGGTATATCAACCCTGGAATGCTAAAAGTGATATCTATCATATCTTGATGTATCACTTTCCTCATCACTTCCAACTTACTTGAGTTGTCAACTTATCTTGGATTAAGGTATTTCCCATCTTAATCCTTTCATCCACCAACCTATCACTTTTACCATGAAGTGCATAGGTCACACTCAAGAATGGTCCAACTATCTTCAATGATATGGATTCATTTCAGGTTAAGGCATTGCTTACTATAATATTGCCTATGATCAACCATTTGAGATATTTGACCTTTATAAGGCATTACCCACTATTTTATCAATAGGGTTCTGTCATGCCATTACCCGGTAAATAGGGTTATGGTTTATCACCATATTGCCTAAGAGTCGGGTTTCATGTATTATAACTCCAAATTAGAGTTGTACATACCTTCACCCAATATTAGGGCTCCTCATCATACCATTGCATAGGGTTTCACATGGCATCACCCTCAATTAGGGTTTCACATGGCATCACTCAATTAGGGTTTCACATGGCATCACCCTCAATTAGAGTTTCTCATGGAATTACCCTCAATTAGGGTTTCTCATACCATCACTCTTGATTACATCCTTACCCTAGATTAGGGTTACACCTGGCATTGCCCTAGATTAGGGTTAATGTTCATCAATCTTCTTAATTAGGGTTTCATGATCACTTTATTATAGATCATACCCTAAAATCTTAGTTTATTCATATTGAAGGTGTTTGAGGCTTATCCATTACATGATTATCCTACATGTATGGATTCCTCTCTCTCTCATCCTCTTTAGGATGTTGACTATGTCAAACTTGGATAATTTAGGTCAACCAGCCCTTTAATTAAATACATTCAATTAGGGTTGTCATAGTGTATTAAAATATTGCTTACTTAAGCTTCAGGGATTAACTCATCTAGGGTTACCAATTACTTAGTACCTTTAAAGGTACAACCCTAGTGATTATCTTTGAGATAAATCAGTAACAACCATAGGGTCATTTTATATTTTATCACCTTATGTTTCCAATTGATTTAATCATATTGAAACATCCAAACGTTCTTGACCATTGATGCTCCAAAAGGTTTGAAACCGTTTAAGCAAAACAATAATAAAACCGTATGGACAATTTATACTTGAAACCACTTGGGTCTCCAAATGGTTTGAGATCATTTGGTCTCAAATGGTCTTGAGACCGTTTGATCCCAAACATTCTTGAGACCGTTTGGACTCAAACGGTCTTAAGACCGTTTGGTCCAAACTCTCTCAAAACCGAATGGACCAAAAAGATCTTCCATCACTTTATCAATTCAAGATTTCAATCATTAAACCATCTATCAACTGGACCACTGTACCATTGAATCACCCTTCAATTAGACCTTCAATTAGGGTTTTGAACCCAATTGAACTAGGGTTTATAATCAAGAAACCATCAATTAGGGTTTTGAAATCGAGGAACCATCAATGGTTGACATTGTGGAACTAGTCCAATTGAAATCATTGGGTCATCATAAAACCATGACATGACCTGACCTCAAACGGTTTTGAGGTCTTTTGGATGACCTCCAAATGGTCTTGAGACCGTTTTCCCCATCCATCATTAAAATTTTGTGAAATCCAATTAGGGTTTCGATCATTGGATTGATCATCAAATTATCTATTGATTGCTTTTCGATTTGATATCTTTGGATCTTCAAATACTCAACCATACTCAACCCTATACCTCTGAACGGTCTTGGTTGACCTCCATACGGTCTTGAGACCATTTGGGTGACCTCCAAATGGTCTTGAGACCGTTTGGGTTGATCAACCCAACATATTACATCAACCAATTGAAACTTCAGCACTTAACCCGATTAGGGTTTCTAATTAGAGGATTGTCTATATATTGAATTAATTAATTGGATACATTAAATCATCATACAACATGTACTAGGGTCCTGACCTCAAACGGTCAACCCATCCAAACGGTCAACCCTTCTAAACGGTTTGGGGTCCAAACCTCTAAACAGTTTGCAAACTGTTTGGTCTCCAAACGGTTTGGTGAAACCGATTGGACCAAAATCTTGAAACCGTTTGCAATAGAAACTTGTTGGAATGTGTGCCTAAGATGATGTCACCATAGTATACCTTCGTTCAGTCAAAAGCTACTGCCGTTTTCATGGTATTTACATCAATGGATCAAGGGAATTTTGAGTAGAACAAAATGATCAACAATTAATGGAGAATTGAATGCAATAACAACATTTAAGGGTTTAAGTTATATAACCCGCCTCCAATTGAGCTTCAAAGCTACAAGATCCACGTCTTTAATGGTGGAAGAAGCTTTCTCAACTATCCCAAGCTCGTCCTCAAGCTTTTGAATGGAAAGAAGTGGCTAGGATAGAAGATTGCATGGAGAAAAGAAGAAATCCATCATTTATTTTCGATTTCCACCATGAAATCATGGTGAAAGAAGATCAAGAAGCTTACCAACAGGTTGGGGGTCGTCCTCCTGTTGCTCCAGGCTCCCTTGGTCGTTTTTTCAAGCAAGAAGTGAAAGGGGTTTCGAAATTACCCTTTCAACTCATGGATAAAGGAACATATATGCATTTTATTAAAAATTCATTTTAGGAGAGAGAAAGTAGGCATTATCTCCTCCATTTCCTTGCCTCTTTCCCCCTTCCCTTCCTTGGTTACGAGGCTATATCCTTTGCCTCTTATTAATCTCAATTATCCACGATTTAAAGAAAAGCAAATTAAGCACCTTAACCCTTATAATAATAATATCCTAAAGTTAGTGGATAATTCTTTTTCTTTTAATAATGTGAGTGAGTTATCCACTTCCTTTAGATATTTTTGTGCCTTTTCAAGGAAGATGTTCGTCCATTATTTTGCAAAATTATCCCTCACCTTTTGGTTGAAGGTATCTTCAATTAATATATTTATTTTTGCATTAAATTGAAGTAAAGTTCCAATTAAGCTTAAATCTTGGTTATTTTAATATCAAGATTCTCTCTCATCCAAAGAGATACAAATGAGAAACCCCTCTCATTTTATTTGCTCTACATGATGACAAGAAACATTAGGGACTATTTTGAAGTGGTAATTTACATATTGAACCATGGGTTTTTCGTAAATTACACATTACACCAAAACTAGGTCTTAATGCACAAACATTGCTTTATCAGCTCTTTCTTGGTGCTCAGGCTACCACAAGCCATAACTCTACATCATATTCATTCTCATGATGCTTCAACATATGAGGAACATCTTATCATGTAGCATTTGCAATTTAACCCCTCAACTTGGGTAATTTGTACTTTAGTCCAAAACAAGTAAAACAATGTTTCAACATTATTCAAAAAGGACTAAAATTGAAACATAAGTTCCTCTTGAACCTTAATTACTTTTCAAGAAATAAGTGAAAGCATATAATTAACTTTATTAAGCAAAACATCTAGGGTTAAGGCATAACCCAGGTCAGGGATGTTACAAATCATAAACCCCTAACAAGGATTTCGTCCCCAAAATCCCAGATAAAAGGAGACAGATATTATTCATTCGTTATATCATGAAGTCTCTACATAACATCTCATTGTTATGGATACACCATAGAACTTTGACCAATACAAAGTTCTTTCATACAAAATTCTCATAGAATCAAACATATAGGGCACATACTCCACTGTCCTTTTGTTATTGACTGTGGAGTTAATTCTGTGTCAGGTAACTCTTTTCTTATATAGATAGAGGTTATTTGTTAATTAAATTTGATAAACTTTTCTTGCAATAATTTACAATTATTCCTTCAAATAGTTCATTCTCATTAATGTTATGTTTATGCAAAGCATAAACCCCTAACATATGATGTCCATACTACATTAGGTAACTGGATTGATTTCACAGTTAACCATTCCAGGTAACCATCATAACATAGCCTGATATTACTCAGATACCAAAATTCCTTACCTTGGTATCTAACACATGTGTTAATAACACATCACATCCTCATCTTCCTTTTTGTTTATAAGTCGATTATAATTAAATCAAATTCCTCCGTATATCAATTAGAATGTGGTAGAAATATCCATGCCACATCTCCTTCTTGGTTAGGCTTCTTTGGATTGTTTCAGATTGATTACTTGATCATAGTAATCAGAAAGACAACAATCTAGGTATGTCATACTTACCTTGCCTTCAATAAATGAATACCTGGCCAGGGCATTCAAGAACTGAAATTAGGTAGTATGCATTCATTTTATTTTATGTTTTCATCTCTTTAAATTTGATATACTTAATATCTCAGATTTTCTGAGTTCCTTTTTCATTTCTTCCCTTCCTTAATGAAGAAAGAGAAATTTCGAAACATATAAATGAATATTAAGCTGAACACAAGTTTTCATCATACTTATCTTTTCCTCATATCCTCATGGGATTATACATATGAACTAAACAACACTACCTTTCTTATAGTAGGGAATAGAAGATAATTCAAAATAGAAAGTTCTATCTTGACAAGTCTACCTTTTACAAGTTATCTAGTGTCTTGTATGTTGGGTCACCTCATCACTTTCTATTTGGACATTGCCACCTCAGATGTCCTCTCTGTCCACATCTATAGCAAGCTCGGATCCTTTTAGGTGACTGCTGCTTGGGTACACTACATTGTGGTTGAGTCGGTACTACTGAAATCTTTGATTGTTTCGTACCACCAATTCCTTGTTCCTGTTACTGTTTAGACTTCCTTTTAAGGTCTGTCTCATGTTTCTTTGTCATAGACCCTTCTATCCTTTGAATTGACTCCACAAATGTAGCAAACCTCTCTCTACTTTCTAGGGAAGATGCCGAAATAGACATCTCAACATTCAATCCTTTCTCAAAATGTTGAATCTTTTCCTCCTTAGTAGCAGCCATCTGAGGACAAAATCGTAAAATTTCCATGAACTTAACCTCATATTCACTTATTGACATGTATCACTGTCGTATCTTCTCAAAGTGTGAGATCTTTTCATCTAAATAAGTCTTTAGAAAATACTTATTGACGAATTCTCGACAAAATTCCTCCCATCCAACCTCTTCATCATTCCTTTTTATTTCTTCTATAGCCCACCAATGTCCAGCACTACCCTTCAAAAGGTACACAACATGATTAACTTTGTCAGCATCCGAGATACTAACGATCTTAAAAGCCTTTTCTAACTTAGTGAGCCAGAGATCAACATCTACTGGGTCAGATGTCCCAGCATATTCTATGGCTCCTACACGACGTAGTCGTTCAAAGGTCTTACCAGACCCATATCCCTCATTGGAAACTGGTGCCCTAGGTGTCGGTGCTGGCATCCAGTCTGTCATATGCATCACTGTAGTCATGAATTGCCCAAAAAGTGTAGAAAAAGCTGGGTTTCTCATCATGACTTCATCAACAGGAGGATTCTTAGGCATTGTTTCTTCTCTTGCCTGATCCCTAGCACCTTCTATTGGTGCAGCAACATTGCTCTCAGCAACGCATTCCTCATGTTCTCCAAACATCTTGGAGTTATATATCTTCTTCTGCATAAGTAAAAGGCACTATAAGATACACTGAGGTACACTTAGAACAGACTCAATACCTTAGTCCTATGTCTCTGTAGACTCAGCGAACCTAGAGCTCTGATGCCACTAAATCGTGGTGAAGCGTTCAAAACATACGTCATTAACTAAGAGGAAGCAATTACTAACAGCGGATTACCGAAAATAACTAAAAATTTAAACCTTTTGCAAAGAGATCCATACACAGGAAAACTCTTTTATCAAGAACCAATGTATTACATTTACATCCTGGTTCATAAATAAATACCTTGTACCATCTCTTCTCGAGAGTTACAATATCCACTGCCTTGTTAAAATCTAAACACATACAATATAAGAATCTCGGGGCATCAAGCCAAAAACTCAGATCGATGTAACAATACTAACTACTAACTCCGAGGACCTGAGAGTACAGAGATGACACATAGGACTTCTATCTACAAGACATGACAAACAGTACACTCAACATGAGCTGTCACTGATGTCACTGCTGCTGCTGATGTTCTTCCTCTCCAAGATATTCTCAGTCTCCTCCGTGCTAGTCCACCTAAAAATGTTGGATCCCACGGGAGTGAGACAATTGTAATTGCCCCAGCGAGAGATATAACTCTCCGCCAAAAACATTATTATTGCAGTTTAATGATATAAAACTGGGCAAAGGATAAGCGATTTAAAGCATTCTCATCTTTTAAAGTATTGCAACTATTTATGATAGAACAATATATCCTCTTAATAAGGAATAGGAAAAACATGTATATCATTTATCCATCATACTATACTATCATGCCAAACTTTTCTTGTGACACTCATTATCTTGATATGTCACTCATGAGACATTTTTGTTTCAATCTTCTGGCCTTAGCCAATCTGCTAAACAGATAAGGGATTACATCTACCATGTACTCATATATCATCATTACAGGCATTGGGTTATTACCAATCCTGTGTCATCATTACATGCATTGGGTTATTACCAATCCTATGTCATCATTGCAGGAATTAAGCCTCTGCCAGGTATTGGACTCTTCCAAACCTGATTACACCGCCAGGCATTGGACTTTAACGAATCCTGATTTCACAGCCAGGCATTGGGCTTTAACCAACCCTAATTTTACAGCCAGGCATTGGACTTTAACCAATCCTGATTACAGGCTTCATGCCTCTGCCAAGTATTGGACTATAACCAATCCTGATTTCACAGCTAGGCATTGGACTCTAACCAATCATGATTTCATAGCCAGGAATTGGACTTTAACCAATCCTGATTACACCGCCAGGCATTGGACACTACCAATCCTGATTACACCACCAGGCGTTGGACTCTAACCAATCCTGATTTCACAGCCAAGCATTGGACTTTAACCAATCCTGATTACACATCCAGTCATTGGACTTTAACCAATCCTGATTACATGCATTATATCTCTGCCAAGTATTGGACTTTAACCAAACCTGATTACAGGCATTATACCTCTACCAGGTATTGGACTTTAACGAAACCTGATTACACAGATCACAGATCATGGAATATAAATTACTTTAACTCAACACATCCTTCTCTAGGCTTTGAACCCTGAGGTTAGCCTTCATAGCTTTTTACATTCTTTATTGAATACAATTGTTCCTTTTATTAAGGTTATTAAAAAATTGTCATTTCTTACAATAAACTTTTATAATCATCTTAGTACCTCTCACTATGCCACAATTGTTCTCATGGCTCATAAGGCCCATAAAACATCTTGTCACCTCTCACTAGGCAGCATCTAACCATATGGCTCACAAGGCCATTAAACATCTTGTCACCTATCACTAGGCAAAATCTAATCATATGGATCATAAGGCCATTAAACATCTTGAGTATTCAATCATGTTTATTACTCTTTAACATTTATCATTAAATGATTATCAATTCAAGGTATGAGTTCATTTCTCATCCTTATCATGGTATGACTACATCATACTCATTAGTTTGGCTTAACCCCATTCTCAAGGTATATTAGCCTATACTTATCAAAGTATATCAAACTCATTATATTTCATTGTAACAATTTACATAACACACTTCATGTGTTTCTTGTCCAAGTATATTAAATTTGAGGTGCATCAAGGTATATCAACCCTGGAATGTTAAAAGTGATATCTATCATATCTTGATGTATCACTTTCCTCATCACTTCCAACTTACTTGAGTTGTCAACTTATCTTAGATTAAGGTATTTCCCATCTTAATCCTTTCATCCACCAACCTATCACTTTTACCATGAAGTGCATAGGTCACACTCAAGAATGGTCCAACTATCTTCAATGATATGGATTCATTTCAGGTTAAGGCATTGCTTACTATAAGGTTGCCTATGATCAACAATTTGAGATATTTCACCTTTATAAGGCATTACCCACTATTTTATCAATAGGGTTCTCTCATACCATTACCCGGTAAATAGGGTTATGGTTTATCACCATATTGCCCAAGATTAGGGTTTCATGTATTATAACTCCAAATTAGAGTTTCACATACCTTCACCCTGTCATAGGGCTCCTCATCATACCATTGCATAGGGTTTCACATGGCATCACCCTCAATTAGGGTTTCACATGGCATCACCCTCAATTAGGGTTTCACATGGCATCACCCTCAATTAGGGTTTCACATGGCATCACCCTCAATTAGGGTTTCACATGGCATCACCCTCAATTAGGGTTTCTCATGGAATTACCCTCAATTAGTGTTTCTCATGCCATCACTCTTGATTACATCCTTACCCTAGATTAGGGGTACACCTGGCATTGCCCTAGATTAGGGTTAATGTTCATCAATCTTCTTAATTAGGGTTTCATGATCACTTTATCATAGATCATACCCTAAAATCTTAGTTTATTCATATTGAAGGTGTTTGAGGCTTATCCATTACATGATTATCCTACATGTATGGATTCCTCTCTATCATCCTCTTTAGGATGTTGACTTTGTCAAACTTGGATAATTTAGGTCAACCAACCCTTTAATTAAATACATTCAATTAGGGTTGACATAGTGTATTGAAATATTGCTTACTTAAGCTTTAGGGATTAACTCATCCAGGGTTACCAATTACTTAGTACCTTTAAAGGTACAACCCTAGTGATTATCTTTGAGATAAATCAGTAACAACCATAGATTCATTTTATCTTTTATCACCTTAGGTTTCCAATTGATTTAATCATATTGAAACATCCAAACGTTCTTGACCATTGATGCTCCAAACGGTTTGAAACCGTTTAAGAAAAACAATAATGAAACCGTATGGACAATTTATATTTGAAACCACTTGGGTCTCCAAACGGTTTGAGATCATTTGGTCTCAAACGAACTTGAGACTGTTTGATCCCAAACGGTCTTGAGACCATTTGGACTCAAATGGTCTTAAGACCGTTTGGTCCAAACTCTCTCAAAACCGAATGGACCAAAAAGGTCTTCCGCCACTTTATCAATTCAGGATTTCAATCATTAAACCATCTATCAATTGGACCACTAATTTATTCTTCAATTGGACCATTGAATCACCCTTCAATTAGACATTCAATTAGGGTTTTGAACCCAATTGAACTAGGGTTTATAATCAAGAAACCATCAATTAGGGTTTTGAAATCTAGGAACCATCAATGGTTGACATTGTGGAACTAGTCCAATTGAAATCATTGGGTCATCATCAAACCATGACATGCCTGACCTCAAACAGTCTTGAGGTCATTTGGATGACCTCCAAATGGTCATGAGACCGTTTGCCCCATCCATCATTAAAATTTTGTGAAATCCAGTTAGGGTTTAGACCATTGGATTGATCATCAAATTAGCTATTAATTGCCTTTCGATTTGATATCTCTGGATCTTCAAATACTCAACCATACTCAACCCTATACCTAAAAATGGTCTTGGTTGACCTCCAAACAGTCTTGAGACCATTTGGGTGACCTCCAAATGGTCTTGAGACCGTTTGGGTTGATCAACCCAACATATTACATCAACCAATTGAAACTTCAGCACTTAACCCGATTAGGGTTTCTAATTAGAGGATTGTCCATATATTGAATTAATTAATTGGATCCATTAAATCATCATCCAACAGGTACTAGGGTCCTGACCTCAAATGGTCAACCCATCCAAACGGTCTACCCTTCTAAATGGTTTGGGGTCCAAACCTCTAAACGGTTTGGTGAAACCGATTGGACCAAAATCTTGAAACCGTTTGCAATAGAAACTTGTTGGAATGTGTGCCTAAGATGATTTCATCATCATCTACCTTCGTTCATTCAAAATCTACTGCCATTTTCATGGTATTTACATCAATGGATCAAGGGAATTTCAAGTAGAACAAAATGATCAACAATTAATGGAGAATTGAATGCAATAACAACATTTAAGGGTTTAAGTTGTATAACCCGCCTCCAATTGAGCTTCAAAGATCCAAGATCCACGTCTTTAATGGTGGAAGAAGTTTTCTCAACTATCCCAAGCTCGTCCTCAAGCTTTTGAATGGAAATAAGTGGCTAGGATAGACGATTGCATGGAGAAAAGAAGTAATCTGTCATTTATTTTCGATTTCCACCATGAAATCATGGTGAAAGAAGGTCAAGAAGCTTACCAACAGGTTGGGGGTAGTCCTCCTATTGCTCCAGGCTCCCTCGGTCATTTTTGCAAGCAAGAAGTGAAAGGGGTTTCGAAATTACCCTTTCAACTCATGGACAAAGGAGCATATATGCATTTTATTAAAAATTCATTTTAGGAGAGAGAAAGTAGGGATTATCTCCTCCATTTCCTTGCCTCTTTCCCCCTTCCCTTCCTTGGTTACGAGGCTATATCCTTTGCCTATTATTCCTCTCAACTATCCATGATTTAAAGAAAAGCAAATTAAGCACCTTAACCCTTATAATAATAATATCCTAAAGTTAGTGGATAATTATTTTTTCTTTTAATAATGTGAGTGAGTTATCCACTTCCTTTAGATATTTTTGTGCCTTTGCAAGGAACATGGTCGTCCATTCTTTTGAAAAATCATCCCTCACATTTTGGTTGAAGGGATCTTCAATTAATATATTTATTTTTGCATTAAATTGAAGTAAAGTTCCAATTAAGCTTAAATCTTGATTATTTTAATATCAAGATTCTCTCTCCTCCAAAGAGATACAAATGAGACGCCCCTCTCATTTTATTTGATCTACATGATGCCAAGAAACATTAGGGACTATTTTGAAGTGGTAATTTGCATATTGAACCCTGGGTTTTGGGTAAATTACACATTACACCAAAACTAGGTCTTAATGCACAAACATTGCTTTATCAGCTCTTTCTTGGTGCTCAGGCTACCACAAGCCATACCTCTGCATCATCTTCATTCTCATGATGCTTAAACATATGAGGAACATCTTATCATGTAAAATTTGCAATTTAACCCCTCAACTTGGGTAATTTGCACTTTAGTCCAAAACAAGTAAAACAATGTTTCATCATTATTCGAAAAGGACTAAAATTGAAACATAACTTCCCCTTGAACCTTAATTACTTTTCAAGAAATAAGAGAAAACATATAATTGACTTTATTGAGCAAAACATCTAGGGTTAAGGCATAACCCAGGTCAGGGATGTTACATGAGCACTATGATTCCATTTAGATTAATCAAACCAAATAACAAGTTAGAGTCTAATGAATTTACCTCAGCTACTAACTGGCCATGGATATGCTAGGTTGTGTATAGGTGAACTAGTCCCTAACACCCCCTACTACCCTTACGAGGCTCAATTGGGTTAGGGATTAGGTTCAATCAGAGTCTAATCAAGTCTAGGCTTCTAGATTAGGCATTCATAGGGAAATTAGGGGCCGAGGGTAGTAATGGGGAGGTGAAATTAGGGTTTTGGACCCCAATTCCCCCACATTCTAGCCTTGAGAAGGCTCCATGCTAATTGCACTAGAATTATCTAATCTAACTACTTAGATCTCTCACTTAGGTTTAGGGAGATTGATTAGGATGTAGGAATATGGAAGGCAACCTAGGGATCCAAGAATTGGACCTAGGGGCAAATCCCAAAATTCACACATATAAGCAATTTGCCTAAATTCCTAGGTAATTTCACACACAAACCAACAATCAATTCATGGAGAATGATATGCAAATAGAATATGATCATTAACAAATAGAATTACAAAGTTTACATGTCATTTTCCCACAACATGGTATCAAAGTTACATAATTTCCCCCAAACAACCCACCCAAGGGGGGCCTAGCTACTCATGGAAATGGAAAATACAAAAAGAAAGGAGAAAGAGGTAGAAGAAGCCATGTAGCTCAGTGTAGATGAAGGAATCCTCCTCTCCAGCTGTCGCAAGACGTCCTCCTCTCTCCTCCAAGGTGCAAGGGTGTGGAATGAAGGGGATTATGGGTAGGAACTAGTATAAACTAGTCTTTTGGTGGTGGAAATGGTGAAATGGAGTGGAATGGAGGAGGAAATGGAATGGAATGGATAAGGGGAAAAAATGGGGAGCTAGGAGGTGGTGGAAGGTAGATAACCTCATGCCCCAGCCGCCACCTAGGTATATATAGGTGTGGGGGAAGCATTAGGTTAAGTGGGGGCAAAGTGGGTAAAACAATGTAGAAAATTAGGTAAAATTGTGTGTAGCACGGCCGTGCTGGGTTGTACAACCATGGTGGGAAATGGGTAGCACGGCCATGGTGGATGGGAATAGCCGTGGTGAAAAAAAGGAATGAACATGGGAATTTTAGGTTTCTGGGACTGGTAAAACGGTCGTGCTGGCCAGCACGGCCGTGTTGGGAACTCCGAAAATGGCCATTCTTGATAGCACAGACGTTCTAGCCAACTGGGTCAATTTTTGAAGATTCTGTTGATTGTGGCATGTCCCAGAACGGCCATGCCATGGTAGCACAGTTGTTTTGGGGTCCTTCCCCTACATTTGAGTGTTGAACTTGGCCATCCATGAAGGTTATTGCTTCAATACATCCTTTGACCACTTGGGGTAGGTTTGGAGTGGTTTTGGCCTCATTTTGGGCTCCTCCAAGCCTAGGGAAACCCTAGATTCAACCATCTTATTTCCAATCCATCAAGTAGTGGCCAAAGTACCTATAAAACATGCAAAAAGGCTCCATAAGTGCATTTGATAGAAATATGCATATTGAGGGAAATAACATGTAATCTAACATTTGTTGATGTAATTGAAATGCAAAATGACACAAGATCAAGCCGTAAAATAGGGCTGAATCAACAATATCATCAACGAGAATCACATGAATCACAACATCACCACCCGGTATCACAATATCAACTCTGTCGCTCATCACAGTATCCTCAGGCTGTATCTCAATATCAACTCGTCCAGTCTCAATATCACCTATGTCAACAACAATGGTATCATGGGGGTGCCCCAAAGTTTGGACACTCCTCAGAATAGTCATTGCCTTCACATTCTCATGGGTAATGGAAGACGAGGAATGTGGAGGTGGTTGTGGCTGTTGGGGTGGTGGTGGCCTTTGGTGAGGTGAATTTGGGTATTGGAGGATGAATTGTGGTGGTGGTTGTTGTTGTTGTGGATGGGGGTGGTATTGTGGGGGTGGAACTGGTATGAATGAGGTGGAGGTGGAGCATATTAGTAGTTAAGAGGTTCTTGAGGGGGTGGTGGAGCATAAGGATTCGGCGGTTCTTGGTATGATGGTGGAGCATGTGAACTTGGAGTGTTCCCTAGGAAAGTACCATCATTATTTGGGTTGGGCATCAGTTGAGACAGGAGTCTTCCTTCTTCCCTCCTATCAAGAGAGAGAGAGATATTTGATCTAGTCTTTGCTCAAGGTAGTTGATGGACTGCCCATGTGAGTTCACATCCTTCTTCACCACATCCAAACTTCTTAATCATCCAAGCACCTCCTCTTCAAACTTTGAACTATAGTGTGGCCTCGGCTGCCCTTGCCCTTGCCCATCCTCATTTTGTTGCTTCCAAAAGAAATTTGGATGGTTCCTCCACTCGGGAGTATAGGTGTTGGACATGTGGCCTTGATTGTTTCAGCCGCCAAAGGAGTGCAAGACATGCACTTCTTCATCAACAGAATCGACTGCCATGGTCGACTGACTAGGAGAACCACTAGATTGGCTCTTCAACATCTTCATCATATCCTCCATCATCCTCATCATATTGGGGTCGGAAACATTGTGGGCTGGAGCTACGAAAGAAGGTGGAGGGATGTAGCTTCGGCCGCAATGATCCCCTTTTGTAGAAACCAGATGGTGGGAGTTTTCAGCAAGATGCTCGAACAAAGGCCACAATTTCTCAGGTGGATTTTCCATGAAAGTACCTCTACATGAGGAGTAGGCATTGTTTTGGCTCTGTTCTTCAAGCCCAGTGTAGAAGGCTTGAACTAGTTTCCACAATGGCACTTCATGGTGGGGGTAGTTGCAGAGAAGTTTTTGGAACCTCTCCCACACCTCATGGAAGGGTTTATTCTCTTTCTGGGCAAAGGAAGTGATGCATCTTATCATTTAGGTTAGATTAGCAATCGGGAAGAACTTCTTTAGGAATTCATTCTTGACTTCATTCCAAGTTACCAGCTCTGGCTTCAAAACATACCACTCTTTAGCTTTTTCTTTTAGGGAGAATGGAAAAAGGGTTCTTCAGATGGAGTCATCGGTGGCGGCGGGGGTATGGAAAGTGGAGCATGTCTCAAGGAAAGCATCGATGTGATGGTAGGGATTCTCATTCTCCATCCCATAGTAAGTGGGGTGGAGTCTAAGGAGTGTGGGTGGAATGGAGAATTGTTGACCCGACATTTGGTCAACTAGGGTGGCAATGGGGGAATTGTAGTTCCCCGGGGTGAAATACTCGTGGAGTGGGTGGTGGGGCTGCGATGGAGGTGGTTGAGCATCTGCATGAGGGTTTTTTTCTACCATCTCGACTTCTCGGTGTTGGTTGCGGTGACTTTGGCGTCTCCTTCTACCTATCTCGGGGTCGTACAACAACAAGTCGGTACAAGTGGAATGTGTGTGGCTCATGCACAGTTGTCACTTGCACAATACATAAACAAGCAACAAGGAACCAAGTTAGAATGGCAATATGCAAAAGTGAACAAAGAATAAAGAATAGAAATGGTGAGGGCAAAAGGAAAGGCTAAGATACACTAACTAGCTAGGCCGAGCGCCTCTATCCCCGGAAACAATGCCAGAAATCTTGGTGCATCTGAGCCAGAGGCGTACACACTAGCCAGAAAGGGGTGACTATATGCACTCTACAGGACTCGAACGCACATGTGGATCTTTTGAAATTTGTATTAGCCCTAACCAAGTCGATTACAAAACCAAATAGGTCACCTGCAAGCACACAGGGTACTATTGTAGTATAGGTGATTGACAAGAGTAGGGGTCTGTCCTCAGGGATAGAGGGGGCACTAGAGCTAGGCTAGTGTTGGCTATGTTCCTAATGCGGAGTCTAGGGTTGAAGGGTTTAAAAGGGGTTTGTTTTGTGATTAATCTAAGTGAATGAGCAAGAAAGGTAGAATTAAACCTATCTTAGACTCTTTTCTCAATGACAGGACAACTTGGAAGGTGATTTCTTGGGCAATTTTTGGGGAAGAATGTGAAGAACGGAGGAAAGCTAAATGGGTTGTTATAGGTTCAACTTGGTAAGTAGTTTTAACCATTGATTCTTCCTTTTCTTCATTTGTCCTTACTCAGAATCCCTAATCCAAAAAATTTGAGGTTTGGGTTAACCTCCGGTCTTCATCTTCTACCTATAGAAGACCTTCTTTAGGGTCAAAAGGAAGAAGAAACCACTGATTTGCTAGGGTCTTGATATGGATTTGAGATTTTTAGAGATGGGCTGTGTTTTTAAGGAGTTTTCACACCTTAGGGGGAGTAGGTACTTCTTTTAAATAGTATATTGCATGAAAATCTAGCTTTTGCAAGATGATATGAAATAGATTATTTATCTATTGTGATGAATTTCATATTATGAAATCACATTATAAATGATTACAATCCATCTAAATGAGAATTTTTAAAGTAATTATAGAGGTTACATGAATATATTGAAATTTAGGAATTTCGACTTTGACTAAATTGTTGTATAGTTAAATAAATAAAAGTGTCCATCTAAATCTCTTTATTTATGAATTATTATTTATCTGAATGCATAGTACATATATGTCAGATACTATCTTGGATTTTGTGTGATGTGAATAGTGTTTTCTTGATATCTCAATAAAGAGGGTGAAACCCTAGATGAGTGGAAAGTTTGAAATTTGTGAATAAATATTGTGAAATACATTTGTAGTGCTTCTCTTGACATCATAGACTTTATTTATTAAATCTTATTGCTGATGAATTATATACCAGTGTGGAAACCCTAATTTAGCTCAATTCCAGGATTTCATACATATGTTGATTGTATATACTTTTTGAAAACAATTTAATTCAGAATATGTTTATGACATATTAAATCCTTATGTGAGTCATGTGATAAGTGAATGAGGTAAATAAAACCCTAAGGATAAGGTGTTCAGTGAATCAAGTAATGTGATATCAATGTTTATCAGTATGAGATTTGGTGATGCTTAACAGTTCAGTTGTGGTAAATGTTATCAGATGGTCTATGAAATGAACGGTTTACAAAGCTAAACTAAGATATGTTGATGTGATGATTGAATTGTGATTTTAAAGAGTGAAGTAGACATTTAGATACCTTGAACATTGTAGAATCCTCTCAGGATGAGGCATGTGCTGTGGGGAGGAAATGATTTCTAGACTGGTGGTAGTCCAGATCGAGGTAAGCTAGAGCGCACCAGTAGAGAGTGAGTCTTGACTAGTAGGGAAGACTCCTTATAGTTGTGTGGTACTCAACACCAACTGGGGATGTCGGTGGTACATGTGTTACATGGTGTAGTGATTAGTGGTCAGTAGCTCCACTAATGCACAATAAGCCTGAGGGCTTTGACTCGCCACCTGAGTACCCAGGTTGAGAGGTGGAGTCTGAGATATCTGGCTGCTCCCATTAGCCAATGAGAGGTAGACGTGTTGAGGCCCGCTGTAGACGAGGTCTTACTCGAGAGATAGGATTAGGAACCCAGGCATGCTTCTAAGCCTTATACAGTGAGATCGTAGCTTGTTGTGATTCTTTCACATGTTGTGGTACACCTCGTGTGGGTTCAAGGCATAATAAGATGAATGAGAGGTTAACCAAGTGTGTGCAGTATTGAATTATCCTTTGTATGTTTCTGAGTTATTAGTTCTCTTTGAGATTAATCACACATGTTCATATATTGATTCACTCGTGTATATATTTAGAGTATCTTGCCATGTTTATGTTTGTGAATGATTAGTCTCTTTAAGCTTAATGTTGTTATAATTGGTATCAATTGCTCAACAGTATATTTGTAATTATATAAGTGCTTTATACTATTTCTATGAAGTACTCATTCACTGAGCGAGTAGGCTCACCCCTCTACTAAAAATTTTTAGGGAAGCCACGTGGACTTGAAGAATGTCAATGCCAGTGTAGATCTGCCACAAGAGCTATGTATCATATTAGTTATGTCAATCCCTGTCACTCTAGGTCCTTGTATAGAAGTGAGAGAGTTGTAAATGATGATTTGTATCCATGTTTCCTTAATAATAGAGTATATATCTGGTTATCCTGTTGTATGTATATGGAAGTGTGAGGAACATATTGAATGTCTGGATGTGTATCATTAATGTTGAGATCATATTAAAGTAATCAAGGTTTACATTTTTTGGTAAAGTTTGTTTATGTGATTAAATGTGAGAAAACAAAGAGTTTGAAATAAAGGGAAAAAAGTTGACAATGAACTTTGTATAAGTATAATCCTCAACTTTATACCCAAATCTCATGACTAGTGGTAATCGTGGGATGTGGGTGTAACAGCTTGGTATCAGAGCTTAGGTTGAGTTGTCAAGCACCATTAGGATAGAAAGTCAGAGTTATAAGTGTGGAAGATAGGAGGTGATGTGTCTACAACTCTAGGAGGTCTGAGTATTTAGATACCATGGCCTGGTATCTGAATACTTAGGTTGACCAGTATCAAGCTACTCCTCTATTCTTCTTTGGATGCCCTATCCAGGTATGCAGAGGAAGGATGGGCTAGAGAGAAACCCTAGAAATATTAGGGTTAGGATACCAGAAAGTAATGAAGGAGTAAGAGCTTAAAGATAGAATGTGATACAACTCTTGCTTTATGTTGCTTCTTTGATTGGAGATCAATAGAAAGGCTCTTATATATGAATTTAGATTATCAATTTGTAGAAAATATATGGTTCTTTTAGATTGTTATGTACCGTGAAGTTGATTCAATTATTCTTTGTATCAAGTAGACCAGAAGTTACATTTAAATGAGTTTTCCCTAAGTGGATATTCCTTCCACATGTTTGAGATGAATAGGAGTTGGTTAATCTTGAGTGGATCTAGGCTTCAACACTGCAGGTTCGGACTGGTCCGAATTGCAAGGTGTGTTACTGGGTCTAATGACTCCTATTAATAATATAATAAGAGTAGACTCTGGATAAATTAGACCCTAATCACAGTGCGAATGTATATACACTAAGATGTTGAAATATAAGGGAAAGATTAGAATAGCTAAGAATCAATTGGAACTGATATCTGAGATCCAACTTTGGGGCCTCATATAAGAAACCCTAAATTGGGAATGAATGAAGAGGGATATAAATACAAGTTATACATTAGTATGTAACATACAACATGCAGAAGAAAGGATGGATAAAAAGAACTGAACTATATAACTAATTGTGGCACTTTATCCAATCTGAAAACAAGGAAAGATAAGATAAAACTACATGGAAAGACAAGATATAAAGAATCAATTAGATTGAATGGATCATATAATCAAATAAAATGTACTTATGTACTCTACAACAAAAGGAAAATAGGTGGAAAAAAAGTTAAGTATGCAATAAGTACATAGAAGTGAAGTTTAGAAGAATGGAAGTGAATAGAATTAGATAAACATGTAAATAATAAGGCTAAGACAAGAAACTTAGATGAAACAAAGAGAAATTTTGGAAATGAAGAGAAGGAAGAATCAACGGTTAAAACTACTTACCAAGTCAAATCTATAGCAACCCCTTTGGATTTCCGTCATTCTTCACATTCTTCCTAAAAAAATACCCTAGAATAACCTTCCAAGTCACCCTCTCATTAAGAAAAGAGTCTGAGATGATAGAGGGTCGAATTGAGGTTCCAATGCACTTTCTTTCATTAAAAGCAGATAAATATAGCCTGAGATATGATCGTTTTACGATTGGCTGTCCTGGGCGGCATCCATCACGGTCGTGGCAGTCTGTATATGTTTACTAAAAAGCTGAAAGAAAGATTAATTAGTGCACCTGTGTTAGTGCTACCTGAGCATGGAAAGGGGTACATAGTCTTTTGTGATGCATCTAAGAATGGCTTGGGATGTGTGTTGATGCAGGATAAGCAAGTGATTTCTTTCACTTCTCAACAGCTTAAGAAACACGAGGAGAATTATCCAACACATGATCTAGAGCTAGCTACGGTGGTCCATGCTTTGAAGATCTGGAGACATTATCTCTATGGAGAAACATTCCAGATTTTCACAGACCATAAGAACCTAAAGTATATCTTCTCACAGCATGAGCTGAACACGAGGCAATGCTGCTGGATGGAATTAATCAAGGACTACGATTGTACAATTGATTATCATCCAGGGAAGGCTAATGTGGTAGCTGATGCATTAAGTAGGAAATCAGCAACACCAGCCTTAGATAAAGCATAGTTAAATTCTTTAGTGTGCTCTAAGAGGGATATGTTTATATCCTTGAGGCAAAATAATGTACAGTTTAAAGTATCATTATTAGTCGGGTTGTTAGCTAAGATGCACATAAAACCAACTCCGAGGCAGCAGATTAGAGAAGCCCAACAAGCTGATGATGTAGTTCAGCAGATTAGGTCAGAATATGGTAGTGAAAAACGAGATGGTTTCTATGATTCAGAGGATCAGGTAGTCTGTTACCATGGTAGGATGGTAGTACCTGATGTCAATGACTTGAGAAAGTTAGTCCTGGAGGAAGCACATTCTTCGATGTATGCTATGCATCTAGGGAGCACCAAGATGTATCATAACTTAAAAGATATGTATTGGTGGCCCGGATTGAAGAAAGACGCTGTTGAGTTTGTTATGCGGTGTCTGGTGTGTCAGCAGGTTAAAGTTGAACATCAAAAGCCTGCAGGAACAATGCAACCTTTTCCTATACCGCAATGGAAATGGGATCATGTAACCATGGACTTTGTGGTTGGTTTTCCTAGAACAACCAAAGGTCATGATTCCATATGATAGGTTGACAAAGACAGCAAATTTCTTACCTGTCAAAACAACCTACTCGGCTGAGAAGCTGGCACAATTATATGTATATGAGATAGTGCAGTTGCACAGGGTTCCAGCTACTATCGTTTCAGATAGAGGTCCCCAGTTCATGAGTCATTTTTGGGAAAGACTTCATAAAGCTTTGGGTACACAGTTAAGGTTTAGTACAGCCTTTCATCCATAGACAGATGGACAATCTGAGAGGACTATACAAACCATGGAGGACTTGCTTAGGGCATGTATCCTTCAATTTGTAGGGAGTTGGGATCTACACCTGAGCTTGATAGAATTTGCTTACAATAATAGCTATCAACACAATATTGACATGGCACCATATGAAGCTTTATATGGTGGACATTGTAGATCTCCTTTATGTTGGTATGAAACTAGAGAAAATCAACTTTTGGGTCCTGAGCTAGTGCAGTAGACAACTGAGAAGATTAAAGTAATACAACAATAGTTAAAGACTGCACAGGATAGACAGAAATCATACACCGACAAATGGCGAAGACCTTTAGAATTCCAAGTTGGAGACAGAGTATATCTCAAGGTCTCACCTTGGAAAGGAGTTCATAGATTTGGAAGAAAGGGAAAGTTAGCTCCTAGATTTATGGGGCCTTATCCAATCATTGAACGAATTGGAAAGGTAGCTTATAAGATGGAGTTGCCACCTAAGTTGCATAGATTGCACCCAGTGTTCCACATCTCTATGCCGAGGAAGTGTCATCCTGACACAGAATTTGTTCTACAACCTGTGGAGGTAGAATTAAATGATGACATATCATATGTTGAAGGACTTGTGACGATCCTTGATAAAAGAATTAAAAAGTTGAAAAAGAAAGACATCTATCTTGTAAAAGTCCTATGGAATCACCATGGCATTGAAGAAGCTATGTGGGATCTAGAGGAAGAGATGAGGAGGAAATGCCCTACTCTTTTCTCTTAAAAAAAATTGTTAATGATTTCGGGGACGAAATCCTTGTAAGGGGTGGATAATTTGTAACATCCCTGACCTGGGTTATGCTCTAACCCTAGATGTTTTTTTTAATAATGTTGATTCGATGCTTGTTCATATTTCTTGGAAAGTAATTAAGGCTCATGGGGAACTTATATTTCTATTTTAGTCCCTTTTGAATAATGTTGAAATATTGTTTTGTTTGTTTTGGACTAAAGTGCAAATTACCCAAGTTGAGGGGTTAACTTGCAAATTGTACATGATAAAATGTTCCTCAGATGTTGAATCATCATAAGAATAAGAATGATGTAGTGGTATGGTTTTTACAAGCTTGAGCACCAAGATAGAGCTTGCTGAGCAACCCTTGTGCATTAAAACCTAGTTTTGGTGTAATGTGCAATTTACCCAAAACCTAGGGTTCAATATGCAAAATACCACTTCCAGAGGGTCCCTCATGTTTCTTGGCATCATGTAGAGCAAAGAAAATGAGAGGGGCGACTCATTTGAATTAATTTGGAGGAGAGAGAATCTTCATATTAAAATAATCAAGATTTAAGCATAAAAGGAACTTTACTTTAATTTAATGCAAAAAGAAATATATTAATTGAAGAGCCCTTCAACCAAAAGGAGAAGGATGAATATGCAAAATGGTTGGACGAGCTTGTGCCTTTCAAAGGCATTAAAATATCTTGTGTGAGTGGAAAGCCCACTGACATTAAGCTAATAGAAAGCAATATCCACTAAAAAGGGGATATTAGTATAATATGTTTAAGGTGCTTAATTTCTTTTCTTATAATTCTTGGATAATGAAGAGGTTTTGCAAGGGGATGAATATGTCTTCGTGGCCAAGGAATTGAGGGGGAATAGGCAGCACTAATTTTGGAATTAAAAGATTTTTAATAAGGCATTTTCTCTCTCATCCATTTTCTTATAAAAACACCTTTTACAACCCAAAACAAAGGCTTTTTCGAATCCACTTCTTCTCTTTGCTTGCAAACCGACCAAGGGAGTTAGGAGCAGCAGGAGGACGACCCCCAACCTGTTGGTAATCTTCTTGATCTTCTTTCACCTTGATTTCATGGTGGAAATCACAAAACAATGCATAATTTCTTCTCTGTTTCACTCCATCTTCAATCCTAGCCAATCTTTTCACTCCAAAGCTTGAGGACGAGCCTTGGGAGAGTTGCAAAAGCTTCCTCCACCATTGTTGACGTGAAGCTCAAAGCTTTGAAGCTCAATTGGAGGCGGGTTATATAACTCAAACCCTTAAATATTGTTATCGCATTCAAATCTCCATTATTTGTTGAACGTTTTGTTCTATTTGAAATTCTCTTGATCCATTGTTGTAATTACCATGAAAATGACAGTAGATTTTGAATGAATGAAGGTAGATGATGATGATATCATCTTGGGCACGCAATCCAACAAGTTTCCCTTGCAAACGGTTTTGAAGATCTTGGTCCAAACGGTTTCACCAAACCGTTTGGAGACCAAGCGGTTTGCAAACCGTTTGGAGTCTTGAACCCTAGACCATTTAGAAAGGTTAACCATTTGGATGGGTTGACCGTTTGAGGTCAGAACCCTAGTACATGTTGGATAAGGATCTAATGGTTCCAATTAATTGAATCAATGAATGGGCAATCATCTAATTAGAAACCCTAATTGGGTTAAGTGCTGATTTTGCAATTGAATGGTTTAATTCTTTGTGTTGATTAACCCAAATGATATCAAGACCATTTGGAGATCACCCAAACAGTCTCAAGACCGTTTGGAGGTCAACCAAGACCGTTTGGAGGTCTAGGGTTGAGTATGGTGAAGTAGTTGAAGACCCAAAGTTATCAAATTGAAATGCAAGCAATAGCTATTCTGATGAGCAATCCAATGATGCAAACCTTAATTGAACTTCACAAATTTTGATGATGGGATGGGAAAACGGTCTCAAGACCGTTTGGAGGTCATCCAAATGACCTCAAGACTATTTTAGGTCAGGTCATGCCCAATTTGAATGATGGTCCAATGATTCTAAAGCAATTAGTTCCATAATGACTTATATTGAAGGTTCATCGATTTCAACCCTAATTCAATTGGGTTTAAAACCCTAATTGATGATCAATGGTAAGATTAATCAATTGAAGGATGATTCATTAATCTCAATTGAAGTATGGTGCTTAGGTTCAATTGATGAGTAATTATAGGGATTCAATTTATGAAGGAATTAATCTTGGAAACCCTAAATCAATAAGAGTGGTTGAGACCATTTTTGGTCCAATCGGTTTTGAGGAGGTTTGGACCAAACGGTCTCAAGACCATTTGGGACCAAACGATCCCAAACCAATTGAGACTCAAATGATCCCAAGCACATATGTCCTAAACGGTTTCAAGCACCTACTTTGTCAAACGGTTTCAAGCACCAACTTTACTAAACGGTTTCAAACCGTTAAACCAAGACCGTTTAGAGGTTTAAACGGTCTTAGACCGTTTGAAGGTCATCCATGCAAGACCGTTTGAGGTCTGGTTGGTCAAGACCGTTTGGGGTTTAAGTGACCAAGACTGTTTGGGAAGTAATTAACCAAAACCGTATGGACACTTAAGGTGACTAAAGGTCAATTGTTTAATTGATTATTATATAATGTAATTCAAGGATGATTATGGTAATTGTACTCTTAATAAGATAGAGTGATTAGTACCTTTTGAATGATTAATCTTTGATGATCATTGAAGTAATGATACAATACATGTGTCTACTCTCCAATAAAGTTGAGTTGACCTAATCTAATCAAGTCTGAATTAAGCATCATCTTATAGAAGATGAGAGAGAGAGGACTTCCTACATGAATGATAATCATGTAGTGGTTAATCCTCAACACTTTCAACATGAATGAAAGTGTAATTAGGATATGATCCTTGAATAAGAGATCATGAACCCTAATTAATAAGGTCAATGTGCCCTAACCCTAGTTGAGGGCAATGATAAGTGAAACCCTAATCCATGGTGATAGTAAACCCTAGTTGAGGGCAATGATAGGTCAAACCCTAATCCATGGTGATAGTAAACTCTAATTGAGGTCAATGATAGGTAAAGCCCTAATCTATGGTAATGGTATGACCCTAATTTAGGGTAATGATATGAGAAACCTTAATTTAGGGTATTTTAATAATAAACCTTGATTGAATGTGAATAGTAAACCCTAATTGAGGATGATGTTATGAGAAACCCTAATCAAGGGAGAAGCCATATGAAACCCTAAGTGAGGGTGAGGTCATGTGGAACCCTAGACAAGGGTGATGTTAAAATGAAATCATAATAATGTGACATTTTGATATGAAATCCTACACTGATATAGGATAAAGATATGTGGAGCCCTAATCTTGGGTCGTAATGTATGAAACCCTAATTTTGGGCAGTATGATGATAAATCATAACCCAAATCCGGGAAATGAGATAAAGTATTCCGAATTGACATAAATTGGGAAATCTTAACTCAAATGATGAAATAGTGATGTTATTCTTATAATGCATAGTGCTGATTTGTAATTGATATAATTGTTATCATGTGCACTAATTATGCAGGTTACATGAGATGGTGGACATAGCCAGGTATGAGCTATGATGTTTTACTAATGAAATTGCTTTATGGGCTATCTGAGCCATAATATGTTGTGTTGCCTAGTGAGAGGTAACAAGAGACATTATTGGGCTTTAAGAGCCATGTGAAATGCCTGCATTGCAAATATTATGTTTACATTGGTCAGTTAACCTAAAGGCATAAGTTACTTTATAAATTGGCAACAAGTGTTTTGATGAACTAAGGGTTTGAATACCCATATTTCATACTCATGATGATGAAATGATAAGGGATGAGAATACCCTGATGAGATAAATGATTGAGGTCCCAATGTTTGATAAAGCTTTAAAAAGAACTTAATAAGAATAGTACTCATTCTTGTAGCAATTATTATAATGTTTTATGTTTGAAAACATGTTTGATGCTAAAAGAATATTGTAATGTACTTAATTAATCAAGAGAAATGGTATCATGTAGAGCCCTGACCATAGATCCATCATCATCAGTAGTTTGGTGATGGTGAAATAGGTTTTCCTACGAGAACTCCTGGAGTGATGGTGAAATAGGTTTTCCTACGGGAACTCCTGGAGGGCATACTTTTGAGTATGTGGGGGTTATGGGCGTGAATATCCTTACGCCCTAATGGAGGAATTGATGTGAGGTAAACATTAATTCTCTCAATCCTTCATTATTTATGTTGGGATGGATGTATCACTAATCTCCCAAAGACCGGGATGGATGTATCATTAATCTCCCGAAGATCTTAATGTCAGATCGATGTGAGATAAATATAATATCTCTCGATTGCGAAGAGAGTACAGCATGCCACTATAACTCTAATAGCGAAGTTGCCAGTATACCCTGGAAAGCTATTTAGCAGAGATACGAGATGTCCTGCAGTTAGTCCTCACACTAATTGAGAAAGATGAGGTCATGGAAATCCAACTCTTCTATTGACCTATGTATGGTATCGATTTCGATTTCACAATGGTCGGTTGGAGTATGAGCGGTATACCTCATCTCCTCAGGGCTTAAGTATGATTGAAAAATGTAATCAATCATGTAGCATAATTTCTTAAGGTTGAAATACGAGAATCATTGGTTGATGCTATTTTGCATTGTATGATTCTAAATGGACAAATGTTATTTATGCTCTTAAATTCCTTATTGGATAAGTAATATGTTGCTTCATCAATTTATAAGTTAAATGCTTTGAATAAGGAATAATGCTCTAACCTTTTTATACATTGATTTAACTACTATTGAATGCTTATGATTCTTCTGCTCAGTTTATACCATTAATTGCAATAATAATGTTTCTGGCAGAGAGTTATATCTCTCGCTAGGACAATTTTCAATTGTCTCACCCCGTGGGATCCAACTTTTTAGGTAGACGCAGAAGAGGAAGTAGAAACCCTACAGCAAGGGAAGAACAACAGCAGTAGTAGCAACAAGGACAACAGTGAATTCTCAGGTGGAGACACTGGTTGTCATGTCCTGTAAATAGAGAGTCCTATGTGTCGTCTCTGTACTCTCAGGTCCTAGGAGTCAATAGTTAGTTTTATATCGATATGAGATTTTGGCTTGATGCCTCGAGATTTTTATACTGCTTATGTATAGTCTAACAGGACAGTTGATGTTTGTAACTCTTGGGAAGAAAGGGTACAAGAGATGTACTAGTAAACCAACATGTATTTGAAATACTTTGGTTCCTTTATGAAAGAGTTTTTCAATTTATGGATCTCTTGTAAAAAGTTTTAAGTTTTAGTGATTTTCAATAATTCCACTGCTAATGAATGCTTCCGCTTAAGTAAATCCTGTTTTCATAAGTTGGATGTCACACAATTGCTCAATACCACTTATCCTAAAAACCTAGATTTGGCTAATCCTATTAGAATTACACCTAACCCTAGTCTTCCACTAGTAGTATAGGGTACATTCTAATAGCATTTGCCTTATTGTTTGGTTTGGTAATCTAGATGAAACATGAGAACCATGCTTGTCCAATAACCTCCCCCTACTAATATTAAAGTTACATACCCAAACGGCCCACCTACCTTAATCATCTTATTTAAAACTCAACTTGCTTTGTTTGCTTGCTTATGCTAGTATCGTCTAGTTGTTCTTGCTTAACCTAGTCAATTGCTCAGTTTTGGTAGTTAGGGTTAATTTGGATATTTTCTTGCTTTAATGGTTAATTTAATTTCTAAATTGCTTCTTTCTCCTCTAGTGTAGTGTAACTTATTGTTGCTCTTGCTTAGTTAGTTAGTTAACCTAGATTGTTAAACTTGCTTGTTTAAGATAACTTAGGTTCAATTCTGCCTTTCTTGCTCATTCACTTAGATTAATCACAAAACAAACCCCTTTTAAACCCTTCAACCCTAGACTCTGCATTAGGAACATAGCCAACACTAGCCTAGCTCTAGTGACCCCTCTATCCCTGAGGACCAACCCCTACTCTTGCCAATCACCTATACTACAATAGTACCATGTGCGCTTGTGGGTGACCTATTTGGTTTTGTAATCGACTTGGTTAGGGCTAATACAAATTTCTAAAGATCCACATGTGCATTCGAGTCTCGTGGAGTGCATCTTATCACCCCTTGTTGGCTAGTGTGTACGCCTCTGGCTCAGACGCACCATCTTCTACTTCAATGTCAGTCTTTCATGTTTACTAAAGGAAAATAAAATGACACTACACCTTTGAAAAAAGTCCTATTTTTAGAATTGGTTGGTCATTCAGATTTATCAAAATATCATTAAGCTCCTTATGAAGACAAGAGTCATCAACAACCCACTTCCCATTATCAATGAAATGGCTTACTCTGAAATTAGGGAGAAAACCTAGCCTTATAGTACTTTTCCTACCAAGATTTTTCATAAGAAAGAGATTGCATAGAATCCAAGGTTCACCCAAGAAAGAAATATCCATGTCATTACCAACCTCATAACTAATAAACTTCTTGAGATTATCTCTCTCCTTGATAATTCTATTTACATGCCATGAGAATGTATTATTCCCATTGACAAGACCAAATGAGTTCCTATTCAAATATTTTTCATGAAGCCACTTAAGTCACAAAGAGTCTGCTTTCCTAGTGATATTCCAAGCTTGATAAATCATGGATGATTTAGTCATGGCCCTTATAGATCAGATGACTCATCCTCCTTCCACCTTAGGCCTATTCACTTTCACCCACTTGATCAGATGGATTCTAGGCTTATTCTCTGATGATCCCCTTATGAAATCCCTTACTAGTTTCTTAATCTCATCAATGAAAGAACATGGTAAAGGGAAAGAAGGAAAGAAGGATTGTACTTATAAAGAAAGAGAGTTTTTTTGTTTTTTGTTTTGAAATAAAATAGGAAACAAAAGAGTTAAAATGCAAAAAGAAAAAAAGGAACCCGTATATTTTTTTTGAAGTTAAACAGACAAATTTCATTATGGAGGAGCCATACGACATCTACATGAGGAGAAAAATAAACTAAAGGACCACACAAAGATCAAGAACACATACAAACTACCACAAAAACTCATATTGGAATTTGATAAGAACAATGATGTATAGATCCCTCTTCTCCTTCGCTGGCTAACGTAGCTTTTTATGAGGAATACCTTCAAACTGAGTATGTATATGTGGTAGAGTATTTGTGCCAGATCGGTGTTCCAAAAGGATATTGTCCCCACACTTGCTTCCATACAACACCACAACAAAATTGACCGAGAAAGAGAAATCTACTACGAGAAGAGACAGAAGCGCTGATTAACAGCGAGAGAGACAAAATAAGAGACCAACCTAGTCTAAATAGAAAGCAAGTAAAAGAGAAAGGAGGTAGGAAACTCTTCGCAGCCGGGCTCCACGACAGGGAGGAAGACGACCATTGTCTCCAAAGACAACACGCCTGCGCGCCTCCCGAAGAAGAGACCCTGCTGAAGACGGGCGAGAAGAGGCTGAGGGGGAGCGGGACACCGCTTTACGGCGGTCAAATCCCCCTCCCCCCAGCCAGCTGTCTCCGGAGGAAGAAACCCTAGTAGCACTAGGGTGAGAGAGAAGCTGCCAGGATAACGGTAAGGAACCCCTAGATGAATACTAAACCAAAAGGGAAACCTATGAAAAAAAAACTCCAATGGTCTACAACTCCCCAAAAAGTTTCTAGTCTATTTTACCCATTGGAAAAAATCTATTAAAAGCTAAACTCTCATGGTTTTTGTAAAACTAAACAAAAAATAGAAAGTATAAGAAATTTGAGTTTCTACATTATTCAATTAGGAAAATAATAAAGACTATATATGAGTGTTCATAGTAGTAAAAAGCCCAAAATAACTCCAACTAGGGGTGGATAAAATAAGAAATATAAGGCCATTAGACCGGGTAAGTCAATTTTGTTATGAATTAGAAAGGTGTTAGGCACCCCTGCATCAGTGGGAAAAAAATGACATTGCACATGTAAATCTCAAGTTTGTGAAGGAAATCAATTTGGATTAGGATTTCAGTTTAAAAGAACAAAACAAAATGAAAAGAAAGTACTTTGTGAGTCGTTGGGGATTGAAGATGATCATGGAGCTTTCCATCTATAAAATACTAGATTTTGTACGTTAGACATTTTTCTATAATATAGTATTATCCTCATTCATAAACCTCGATTACTTTTCCTCTAATTTGTACTTCAATTTCTTATGAAATATCTTGAATATCATGCACAAAATTAGATTCATGATGGTTTGGTTCAATCCAGTTGGAACACGACTCACCTTAGTAGCATGACCCAATTATAAGTCATTGTCTTTGAAATCAATTTAAAATACATTTTATATTATTAGATATTTCATTTTTATATACTAAAGGAGATAATTATTGAGAAGATTTGAGACTACAACAATGAGAGTTTATATATTTATAGAATAGTATACATTAATACTATACATGTTTGTAAATTATAGGTCAATTGGACTTTGTTTGTTGAGGGGCACCTCCTCTCCATGCTCCATACTATCGACGAGTCTTCATATCCAATTGTTGTCAAGTAGTATCCTTGTGGAGCAAGCCACGAATGGACTCAACTTCGGCAAGGTCCAAAGGAGTTTGACGGACTTAGCTTGTAGACTAGGACCCCTTGGGCCTTTATTGGCCAATTGCTTCAATGTTCCTTTGAGAATCTCCTTCTCCTCCTCTTCTTGATATTCTCCTTCTCCTAATATAGGTAATTTGTGTGAACGATAATACTAAAAATAATACTAATAATCAGATAGCTAAGATGGTGAATGTCAGTGGTAGCATAGCAAGTAAGATAACTAGATACATAATTCTCCTAATGTTGGTGATTTATTTCCATGAAAATATATATGTGTCCAATTTACCTGATTTAGACATATCAACAAACAAAATGTAAAAATCTTAGAAAATTAAAGCAAATTTGAGAAAAAAAATCTAAATGCCTAAAGTGTTGTTTAACTCATATTTGACTTTGTTTGACCCTGGTGACAACTTATTGTAGAATTTACATTATTTTTTCCTTTTTAAAACGGTAGATGCCAAATATACATTTTAAGGGGTGATAAAGGTAGGAAATGAAATTAATAATTATAAATCATTAAAAATTAGGAAACTTTCCTAAATGGATAAAGATGGTGTTTTGAATCATAATCAACTTAGTTTGACCTTACACGACCCTCTTTATCATAGTAAATTATATTTTTATTGAGGTAATTAATAAAGTGAGATTTTTTTCCAGAGAAAGTAAAGTATTACTATAGATCCAAAAAAAAAGAGATTACATAGGGTAAGAAACTTGTGTATATTATACAAGTGGGTTGCACCATAAAACCCCACAGCTTGAGGATCAAACTACTGACCCCACTCACCATCTTAGGCTTTGCTAGCTTTAACTACCCAACCTATATGGGCAATAAGATAATTAAAAAAACACTAGGACATCCAAGTCCCCCTCCCATGCAACCTATTTCTATGTTCCTTCTAGATGAGGAAACACAAATCCATAAAACAAACCCCCACATGGGGTCTAAGGATTGTTTTGAGCCTAGTGTGATTCATAGCCCACACAATACCCTCATACATGGTCAACAAGGGAGAACCACCCCATATTATTTTCAGCCAAAGTGTGCACCAAAGATATTTTGTGTAGGAGCACTCAAAGAAAAGATGAGCATGCGACTCATCTATGGATCTACACAGACAACATGCAAGCCCACCTAATCAATTTATCCTTGGTTAGCAACCTACATAAAATGGACCTAAAATTATAGTAGCTCCACTTTGGAATATGTCCCAGGTTCCAAATAAGAGAGAACTAGGGTACCTGTGGCATATGAGAATGAGGGAGTGACTATGGCTTGATTTTAATATCATGTAGCACCCAACCATCATTCTGAAACACAAAATTCACTGCAATAGAAGGCCTTCATGTGCACATTGACTTTCATGTCCTAGAAACGTTGGCACTTTTGAAAACCCCAAGGTCAACTCCATATCGACGCGTCATCCATCTACTCCAATAGGAATCAGATTTTAGATAATTGTCAATACACTTGAACGCAACGTTAGTCACCAGATCAAGGACATTCAACCACCTTCCTCAAATTTTTGGTCACATAACTCTAGCTGATAGAATAAGAATGTCCTCCCCACACAAAGAGGCATTGATGCCATGAAATTTCTCTAGAATGAAAAGAGGGATATCTTCTTGCATACACCAAAAATGGACCATCATAGCCAACACAAATCTAGCCAGGACAAGCGTCACTACCATCAACATACTAATGCACATAGCACAATCCCTTTGTTTTTCCTTACCAACACATAGATGAATGCCCACATACCTTGTGGGTAGCTGACCTTCTGACAGCTCAATAGCTCTTTAAGTCTCCCCCGCCCATAATAAAGTGATATTCTATTAAATAATATTTAAATAGTAAAAAGGAAATATATAGTAATATGCTGCCTTCAATAGACTTTGTACCCTTGGAGCTTTGTAGTTGCAAGAAAATTCTAAATACAAAAATGAAAGAGTAAATTCAAAGCCAAGTGAAATTTGATAGTAGTAATGCATCTTTCTTGTAATATTATTGAGAATTTGAAAATCATGGAATTATATGTGTACAATTTGGAAAGTCTTGTTGGAATGAGGTAATTGATTCTCTAGTTCAATTTTTGTGTTATTTATTGGAATATCTTGTACAGTGGTGAACTAAAATTGTTTAGAATCCATTTCTTGTCTCTTGAAGGCCATCACCAATATTTTTCCAAATATTGAATGTTGATGAATATTGAATTCGCACTAGAAATGATCCATTCATGTTTTGACTCCCTTGGTGGCTTTGTCCCCTTGTAGAGATTTGGTCATGTGTGTAGGCCAAGTACCCACATGATCCATAGTTGAAAAGGGATTAGTTGTTGTTAGTTAACTAGTAATATATAATAAGGCACTAGTCTTTCTCTCTCTTAGAGTGTGATAACACATGGCACTTAGCCCCAGAAAAGATATGATATCAAGGTACCAAATTTGATAACATGATATTTAGAAAAATGATATTTGTAATTCTTGTTGCTTAATGATCTTAATATTTGATTATTTGAATAAGATTTCAAATCTTGAATGGTTGATGTATTGTGAACAATCTTGATTATTGAACACTCTTGTGTTAACTATCTCAAACTTGACTCTTTGGACATATCCCATGATCCTTGTTATCATTATAAGGTGGCCTAATTCCACCACATAGTCCTTATCTAGTTTGGAATTGCATTCTATCATCTATTGTTGCACATTTTTACATTAGCTCAATACTAAGAATTTTGCATTAGTATTGCTAATCTTTTTCATTATTAGTCCATGACTTGGATGGATTCATCCCTTTGGAATGCACATGGGCATGCAATTGAAGGAATACATTGAAGAGACATGCTATATAAAATTTTTGGAGATATAAACAGTCAACACTTATGAATGTCTAACGGAAAATGGCATAAGATAGTAAAATTAACACAAACAAAATATTTGAAACTTAGGAAATAGTTGAGAAAAACCCTAGTATCACTAGATAAACTACAACTATATTTTTTGGTTACAAAAAGAAGCCCCTATAAATTTAGTTTTTCAAGTATTTACCCTAGATCCATAATGCATGAGACTCATATACTTCATCTATTACCTTTTAGACCCCTCCTTCGGGCATGTATTTACTTGGAGATATTGTTTAGAGAAGTGTTTGAGTTATATGTGTGTGTGCATGTTGAGGACTAGTATAATACCACATACACCATTCCCTAGATATACAACTTGGATAGAGTACCCTAGTTCCCCTCTATTTGGGATACCCACAATTAATACAATATAGAGGGATAAAAAATTGTATTTCATATGTATAACACATATAACTCATACTCAACAACTAGCATTCCCTAAATAAATGCCTTGTAGAGGCCCAAACTACAAAATCGGGCTGCCAATTTATGGAAAACCCCAATGATCCATAGACAAAATCTGAAGAAGTATATGATGGCATCATCACATTCTTATTTATGATATTTAATATGCGAAATAAGAGGGAAACCAAATCATTACTAACACACCAAAGATATCAAAGGCAAAGGTGAGGAAATTATGATGGTTAGTTTCACACGCAACCCCATGTTTACAAACTTTATGTGTGGTCACATTAGAAGTTGATTGTCCTACCTTGAAGTTATTCAAACCATTCCCAGTCGATGGAGAGACCTCAATAAGATAAACACAAGTGTGCTTTCCATCGATCCAATCAAACAACATTATTAGCATGTGTTTGGGTGTAGAGGCCATCACTACGTGTACCAAGTTGGAGCTTCTTTCAAGGATTTTATACCAGCATGAGAAATAATGTCAAAGAGGGCATCTCAAAGGACATCATGATGAAACTTGAATCTTGGTTAGATGTGACAATGCACTGCATGGTCACCAAAGAAATCTAGATCAAAAGAATGACAAAGGGGACAAATCTCATTGCCAAGATATAAAGGAATCATCACCTAGTAACGCAGAATGGCTTGGTACTCAACCGGTGTCATTGATAATCCAAGACCTTAAAAAAAATAGCAAGAAGAAAGTATTGTGTATGGTCAGTCTATAGGGAAGCCCGAATAGCCCCTTGTCACTCAGACAACTCTGACATCTTGAAGCACTAGAAAACCATATTGCAGTATGCATCTGCCAAAAGAGATTGTGTCTTGGGGGTGGCAGTATTGCATGACAACTTGGATCACCAAAAGGATGGTAGAATCTCACAGATGAAAGCAAAAGTAGTGTCAAGAGTGTCCCCAACATGAATATCACCAACATCATGAAGAATATGATCTTGAAGATAGATCTGATAAATGTCCATCTCAATATTAAAACATATTGTGAACATGATGAAACCTAGGTATGAATAACTTTCATTTAAATTTTCTTAATGAAGTAATAAATGGAGGATAGACATCACTATGTAAGTGAAGATATGATGAGGTTTCTAAGGAAGGAATGTTTAGTGAAGTTTATGGAAGAATCACTCATGATCCAATTAGATGGTGTTGGGGTTCCTCACTTTATAGAAACTGGCCTGTCAAAGTAATTTTTGTTACTTGGGAAAAACCTGAATCTTGAACTAATTCACCAGCCCAATTTTGAATGATAAAAATGAATAGAGCATAAATAAATTGCATGATGTTTGTATGTACCCATATAAGATTTCCTCACAATAACTCTAACATAATACCCCTAAAAACAATCAATTGGGAACTTGGTTATTTAAAAAATGAATAATATTTTACTCCTAAAATATGTAGTCACAATCTTTGAGAAACTTTAAAGTAAAAATAAATGAGCATCACAAATCCAACCTTAGATCCGTATGAATCGAAGATTACAGATCATAAAAATATTATGATATTCAATATTCTACCCAATATGTATTTGAATTAGAAAATGTCGGACCTTAGATTCATGAACTTACAACTTCCTTATACATACACAATTTTTTAAAATCTATATGATCTAGTCATTACATTGATGTAAAACCTTACCCAACTAAGAAGTAGAAAAAGAGTTTACTTAAGTAATAGCTAAATCGAGAAATCATTCTTTACCTAGAATAATCACCAATATTGGGCCCAAATTATTAAAGCTTGACCTTAATAACCATAGCATGACCAACAAATTATGGTGGAAAAAATTATCTTTTGATGATAAACATTTAACACTCATAACTTGAATGCTCAACCCTCATGTCAGAATGTTCATTAGAAGTCGTATATGGACCGATCATCACTAAGTGTGCATATCAACAATAGATATACTTCTCAAGGAGAATTTGAACCTAATCAATTAAGTGACTCCATGTGAGTAGTAGGAGAATTGTTTTTTTACCATGGGTATAAATCAATTTAGTAGAAGAAAAAATATTGAATTATTCATTTTAGATAAAGGTGATGCTAGAGAAAATAAGAGTAGTATAATGAAAAACCTATAGTTTAAACCCTATTAGGAATATGGTTGTTAAGGAGGATTGAATTTAAAGGACGAACTCCATTTGAAAGGTGCAAGAATTTTCACATACAAAAGTTTGCACATGGTATTTACTTTTTAGCTATAACACAATATCATTGTCAATCAGAAACTTCAATGGCTTTCCTCTTATTCATACTTGAATCTCCAGTGAATCATCTTGAACGTTGTGTAAAAAACTAGATTCTTGATGTTTTGGTGTGATCCTATTATATTATGACTTACTTTAGGTTAGCTTGATCCAATTATAAGTCATTGGGTTTGTAAAAAAATAATATACATTTTATATTATTAAAATTGCATTTAGAAATATTAGTGGAGATAATTAACTGATACGATTTGAGATGACAATAATGGAAGTTTGTATTTATGTAAAATAATAAAAATCAATATAGAATCATTTTTAAAATTTTAGGTGAACTAGACTTTTTTGCACCTATAGAAATTACTAAAGCAAATATCTACAAATGTTTTTGACCATTGACTATGTGGACCAAGCAGATCCCAACTGTCCATGCATGATGGGATATCAATGCACAACTTGATTGTCCCTCCTCGACCCCCGATGGCAGTTGGGCTCCCAATGATTAGGGAATCTACTCCTCCCTCCATCATAGTCATCCTTTCTATCCCTTTGACTTCCTTGTCCTCTCCCCTATGCAACCAGTCTTCCCGCGACCTTTCCCTAGATGAAATGTTTGCTTCAATATCCATTCAATTTAAAAAAAGTACATGAGCTCATAAGTGAGCATTGCATCTCCTCTGGAGGAATTGAAACCATCAATATCTTCTCCTTCACTTTAGAAACTCTAATCATACCCAACCAATATATACACACACAGGCACACAGAGAAAAAGAAAGTTAGGGATTCCATCATACATGCATACATTCATGCATGCACAAAAAAATATATAAAGGTTGACCTCATAAACAATGTCAAGTGGTTCTTTTAGGGAGGTAAAATCGTGAGATAGGTAAATCATTATTTCCTAGTTTTGATTCCTAAAAAGAAAGTCACAAATTCCCTAACTGATTTTAGACCTATTGCGTGTTTATCGATCTAGTATAAAATAATTTCTAAAATCTTGATTGAAATATTGAAGCTAGTCCTTTGATACCTCATTTTTAAAAATCAAGATGTAGTTATTAAAGGATGTTGCAAAATATTATGATAGTATAAGATGGGATAGCTATGGTGGATCATGATGGAGATGGGGATTGATACTAGATGGATAGAGTTGTTGAAACAATAATGGAAACTACAAGCTTCTCAGTGTTGGTGAATGGCATTTCCAATGATATGTTGATGGGAAGTAATGGACTTAAGGAAGGGAATCCTCTATACCCCTCCTCTTCACCATAGTCATGGAGTATTTCACAATAAAAACTGAAAGAATCCATTAGAAAGAAGGACATTGGCGTTTACATTCTGCATGACAGACAGGTAACGATTCATCTTATTTTTGCCAGTGACGAGCTTGTGTTAATCAAAGCAAAGACAAATAACTTAAGGAAGACATGGTGCATTGCGAACATGTTTGGAAACAAACTATATTGATTTCCAACCCAAGAAAAACTCAAATCTTTATATGTAAATATTGTTCTCAAGATGAAGAGGTGTGACACAAGGCATGGGAGTAGATAAGGGTAAACTTTTTACCAAATACCTAGGGTTTCCATTGGCTGGAGGTAATTTGCAGGTTAAAGATTTCAATGAATGATGTGATAAAATTGATGACATGATAAATAGGTGGCCAACCGCCAAGGACTACTCTAATCAAGTCAGAGGTCCAAGGGCTACTAATCTTTTGGGTTCAGCAAAGAGATATCCCTAATCTAGTGCTAGAGAGAATGGATGTGTATGGACAACTTCTTATGGGTTGGTTCATGGAATCCCATGTGGTAGATAGGATTGCTCCTCCTATTGATGAAGGTGGATTGCGGCTAAAATATACCAAGGAGATTGCTTAGATGGGAACTATGAGAAGAGTGGTAAAATACAATATCAACGAATCTGTGTGGGCCAACTGGCTTCATGCGAGGTATCCTAAGGGGTTGGAGTACAAGATAGACACTTGGGAAGGGTACTCAAGGGTGCAGAACTTGATGAGCACTTTTTGGAGTGAAGGCAAAAATTATTTTTGTTGGAATGAGAATAGGTATGCATTGACAAAAAATAATAGAGATGTCATATGCAATATGAGGAAATGCATATTATGAAACATGTTTGGCCTAAGTGCATGTCCTAAAATGCACTATATGTGTTCTTTGTATCATACATGTCTTTTTGCCTACTGGGGACAAGATGAAAGGATGGAATGAAGGAGAGGATAGTAATGATTGTTGTGTGAAGAGGATGAAAGCTCGGATCATCTACTATGCTACTGCATTTTTACAAGGGGGGTATGGAAGAGATGTTGTGAAAGGATGAGAGTTATAATGAAAAACTTACAATACTTAAAAAGAATGGCGACATATAATGGTAGGTGCAATGCAAGCATGGCACTTTCATCTATATGCTTCCATATATGGAAAGAGAGGAACACAAGGAAACATTGTGGTAGTTATAGTTCAATAGATATAATAGTTTAAAAAATAGTAAAGGAGTGGATGGTAGAATAAAAGGTAAATGGGGTGAGTTGGAATGTGTTTGAAGTCTATGAGTTGGGCATATAGTGTTGACTACTTATATTTGGCCCCTTTGTTTTAAAGGATTTTCAAAATAAAATTTACCAGGTTCAATACTCACACACACATATATGCACACACACACACATACATACATACATACATACATATATATATATATATAGAGAGAGAGAGATAGTTAGGCTAGAATACACTCGAGTATAATTGGAGCATAATACACTTAAGTATTTTTTCATAATGCAATATTTTTTTCAAAAATCTAATCCATTGATCTTCTTAAACATCTTGTGAATAGCCCAGACGCAAAATTTGAGCACATTTGGACATTTATAGATCATGTTATAAAGACCGCAAAAATTAGGCATTTCAAATTAGTTTCTCCCGTCAATTTTGTTGCTCTTGGATGAGTGGCTTACAATCATCCAAATGGGCTCAAAATTTGTATGTGGCCTTTTTATAGTATGATGGTGAAGATAAATGGTTTACATCTTGCAAAAAATAGTCTTTGAAAACTACTAGAAGGGGGGTGAATAGAGTTTTGTACAATTTTAAACAATTATTTAAACTCAAACAACCACAATGAAGATATTGGACAAGGAGACACAGGGTTTAGAGTGGTTCCAACTATAGAAAATACTATAGCCGTCAGTCCACTACCCGGTTGCTTACCCAACCGGGATTTGAAAAGAAATTTATTTTATTACCTCGCAAGGACTTTACATAAAATACAATTTCTTTTCCCAAACCCTTCAAGCAGCCTTCACCTAGAAGTAATCGCCCAACCTTGAAGCAGCCTTCCCTTGAAGTAGGTGCACCAACTCCCGTTGCACCAACCTTCTGAAGTAGCTTCCCGTGCGATAGCCTTCTTGAAGTAGCTTGAAGTCCATTTCTCCACCTGAGAAGTCAACCCTCTCCAATCCGCAGCCTCCAACCCTAGGAGTAGCAAGGAGAGTACAAAAGATAAAAAGGAACAAGAAAGAAAAAGGAAATTACAACTTATCCTTTAAGCCCAAGGCTTGATATGCCTAGATCAAGCATATAGATCTCCTAGCCAAGTGTGTGAACTTGTAATTGCTGTGGATAGGAGAATCTAGCCTATAGGACACGAAATTGAGCTAAGGAGAATGTAGACTAATGATCACAGTGCTCAAATTGCTTGCAATAGATTGCTCAAGTATGCTCAAGTGTATTCTCAAGTGTAACAAGTGAATTCTAGTGTCCTATGGCTTGTCCTATTTATAGGAATGGCCTAAGTATGCTTAAGGACGTTCTAGACAACTTCTAGGGGTTTCTAAGTGCTTAACTAGCCGTTAGGTACAAAGTTGTTGCTTTAACAATGGCTAATTAATTTATTCTGCAGTTGCTGTCAGGGACCATCTCGATCGACAAATGGTCGACCGAGACACCTACTCGGTCGAACTTTTGTCGACTGACAGGCTCTCTGGAACAAGTGATTTGCAACGTCTTTCTTCAACTGCCAACTAACTTGTCTGTTGTGTCTAACGGCTACTTTGGATCTTTCTCGGTCGAGAAGATTGTCGACCGAGAGTGTCTCGGTCGAGGAGTTTGTCGACCGAGAATGATCATGTTTCAAGGTTTCAATTTAGGCACTAATTATATGTGTGAGTGTGCAAAGGTGATCCTAATTAAATGGGATGACGTGTCTAACTATGGTGTTTGGCTAGGGAAAATCTAACGCTTGATTTACATGCAATTCTAAGTACTTGTACATTATATATTTGTACAAGTTTTTACAACAATGATTACATTGCATGAAAATATAAACATTTTAGCTTGGGGATTTTCCCTAGTTGCTTTGCCATCCATCTTAGTCCTGCACACTCAATTAGCTCGTTAGATTAATAAGAATGAAATGTTTGTCATAATCAAAACAAAGGGATTTATAGATGTCTATTTAGCCAACAATCTCCCCCTTTTTGAAGATGACAAACATTTCCAAAATATAAATAAAGGAAATATAAAGCATGTGAGTTTCATACCTGAAAATTACCTTTTGTAGCCATTTATGTTTTGCAAGTGAGTGCTGGCCAAGATGTTATGAAACTCATTTATATTTTATATTCTTTCTCCCCCTTTGTCATTTCAAAAAGATATCCAAGTTGAATATTTTATTTTTCTTCTCCCCCTTAATTTTATATTATGCTCCCCCTTAAATAGATGGATTTTTGTCTAATTTATCCACAATTTGTTTCTCAATCATTTGCAAAGGATGTTAAGCCTTGAAATGATATGAGATTCCTTTAAGCTTATGATGAATGTATATTTATTTCTCATTTATCAAAGGATGTTAAGCCCTAAATTAAATGAGAATCCTATAATCTTAGAGTACATAAAAATGTCTCCATCCAAATGCAAGGGATGTTAAGCCCAGTTTTGGGTAGAGAGTTCCTTCAAGTACAAGATACCATTTTCAATAAATTCATAAATTTGTTTATAATCAATGAAAATTTCCAGCTACACTTGGTGGTTACAATGTTTTTGTAAGCTTCTTCAATCAAATGGTCAAAGTTGTTTTTATGAGCTCCCCCTTAGATATCCCAAATAAAGACTTAAATGCTTTGCAATATGTTTGAAGAGTGTCCATATGCATAAAGGAATACTCTGTTTCACAAATGATGTTCAACATGCATCCTTGGTTTAAAATTATTGATGAGCAATTATTTGTAGCAGAATTATTTCAGACTTGACAACAGAGACCTGCTCGGTCGACGATTTCTCGACCGACAGTGTTCTCGGTCGAACATGTCTCGACCGAGACTGTTTCTGTGTCATAGATTGTTGTTAATTCTAACCACAAGTTTTTTATTTGTTACTCCTCTTAATTTGTATGCTTTACAATAATAATCTTTATAATCCATTTATTTACAAGATGTCTCATATGCAAAAAGATATCCATCCAAATCAAAAGGATAACCAATTTCATTAAGAAATATGGAAAGATAGACACATCATATAGAAGTAATCCATTACAATCATTCAAAGCAAGTCATTACAACTAATATTACTCCAACACTCACTGGAAAGATTTAAGAATTACATCAACGTCAGGATCTTTCCCAATAAATGGCTCAGCTCCATAGTATTTGACCAAGGTTTGCCAATCTAGAGCTTTTGTCTTGGTTAAAGCATATGCTTCCAAGAATGTAGGAACTCGGTCAAATTGGAAATGAGCAACAATATCTTGCAATTGCATAGATGAAAATTGAGTATGCGTTAGATCCATGGACGGTGGAGGTGGAGTTTGATAGTAGTTGTACGAAGGATTGTATGGATTGAGCATGCCTGGATTTAAAGAATATGGATATTCATCAGTTTGGTTTGGGGAAAGGGTTTGCATTCTTTGGTTTAAATATGTCATGGCATGATGATTGTAGTCTAATTGTCTACTAAGGTGATATTGGGAGCCAGCAATATAAGTAAGAGTATTTTGAATGGGGTCCTGTGGTAGGGTAGTAGGAGGAGGTGGTGGTATGTCCTGATGAGATGTTTCTCCTTCTACTCTAGCCCTTTTGTGACCAAAATCTATTCCCATTTTCTCTACGGTATTCTTACTTATCTTTTGTGGTCGACGCTCCCATGTATATCCCATATCCTCAATGTTTGTTTTAAGAAAATGTTGAGTAATTTGGCAAACGAAATCCGCATATGGTGGGTTGCCAGAAAACTCAATCATGTTTTTAAGAATTATACGGATGAAGTTTGTGGGAATGCGGCTTATGATGGCATAAATGAGGCACATACAGAATATTGGAACTTCAGATTTGTTGGCTCTAGGGTGAATATTTGTAGAAACAATGAGATTTACAATCCTACAAGCTGGTTTGATATTTATAGCGTAGTAGGTTCCCCTATCTTCATGACAAGTAGTGTTGGATTGAAAAATAGCTCTTTTTATGTCACTAAGACTAATGGTATGATCATCTTGGGAAAGTTGATTTAGTGGATTTCCGGTGGTGAGATCAAGGGAATCTTGGTATTCATCTATGTCAATTTCTAGCATGTCAAGAATATCCCCTTCGGTAAATTTAAGGCTATGCCCATTGACCATGGTGTAGAAAAATGTGGTTTCATTTTCAGTATGGGATATGAGATTGGCATAAAATTCATTGACTACCTTAGTGGAATAGAAAGGGAAAGAGGGATTGATGAAGTCCTTCAACTTTTGCACTTCAAAGAGATCCTCCAGATCGACTATGTTGATGAAGTCCATGACTTTGACTGGTCGTCGTGGAAGAGGGGCTTTGGAGGAAAGCCGTAGATATCGATCACCAGCATCTCCATCGACGAAGGCGATGTCGTTGATGATCGTCAGTGGCGGAGTGGCTTCCCGAGCTTCCCTTCCTTTCCTTCCGGCGACCTTCTTCTTCCCACGGGCAGCTGATGATGAGGCCATTTGTGTTACTTGAGTGTGGAGAAGAAGCAAGGAAGGTTTGAGAATGAGGATGCTGGAGAGTTGCACAAAAATGCACTAGAGAGGGACAATGGAAGCAAGAGTATGCAAGTGTGAGTAAGTGTCCCGTTTTTACCCCTTTTATAACATTCCAGCGACCAGGTCGGTCGACGATTCGTCAACCGAGCGTCCGCAATGGTCGTGTTGTAGACGCGCCACTCGGCTCCCCAACGGTCAAATAACGGTTATAAACGGTCATAACGGTCGGTTTACAACGGTCGTATCCAACGGCTATTTCTCGGTTGAACAATTGTCGACCGACATTGTCTCGGTCGAACATTTGTCGACCGAACGTGTGTCTGATACTAAATCTGTATAGATTTTGTCGGTCGAGAGAGAGGGACTGACTGAGAGATTTTCGGTCGAAGTGTTCGTCGACCGAGAGACTTACTGAGTATGATTTTGAGGCTGATTTTTAAGACTATTTTTGTAGAGCCCACATATATAGATGTGTTTATTATTGACAGTATTGAGACAGGTTGTGATCATAAATTAATTTCTTTTAACCATAAAAGGATATCCAAAATAGTTATTATGTCAAACTTATTTTAGGTCGAATTTGACTACGACCATAGCGCCCCTTAGTCAAGTTTTATTTTGACCAAGAGGCAAATTTTGTAGATTTTTCAGATTGAATATATTGAGTATCATATCTGCATAAAATTTAAATATCAAGTTGAAGCATACTACTTAATTTGAGGCACAATTAATTATTTCAAAGATACTGAGTTAGAGATTTTGTTGCAAGCAATAACATATAACTAATAAATTATTTTGCTTGCTTATATATTTTCATGGATCCATGCATACAATTTTCTATGCGCACCCAATGATGAAATCATGGTATAACAGCATACAATGATAATTCCATTTTATAATTAGTATATGAATAGACCAGAAAATACTTTTACGAAAGAATCATATGAAAATAGGAATTTTCTTTTCATTTGACTTAGACTTTAAATCATCTAGGGAACAAACTAATATTAATTTCATTTACATTTGTAATTATGTAGAGTTGAGATAGACATAGAAATATGCAACTAATGTCTTTGGTCATATCTCAACTTGATTTTGTTCATTTAGTTTGGAGGTTTTAGAACCCAAACTAACTCTACATCTTTTCTCTTATAAGGACATGAAAATGAATAGTGACCAAGGCGCAAACAGTAATGACAACATATTGAGTCAACTTCATATCTTTTTCTATGGTTGTGTCCTATGTTGTCATTGGGTGAGGATGTCCTTTTAGGTACATATATAGATTGGGTTTGTGACTTTCTCTGACTAGGTTGTTGATGAGATGTTCCTTTAGGCTTGTAACCTAGTCCCCTTCTCCCAATTTGTTGATAGGGATTATCTAGAATTTGATCAAGAATGCCATGGTTATTCAAACTACGAACTTGTTGTTGTAGCTTGGCAATCTCATCCATTCTTTTCTTAATGTCTATTTTTGCTTGGTCTAGATTGGATGACAATAAATTTCTTTCTTTAACAATAGTGTCATAATCTATATGTGTGCACAATAATGGTTGTTTTTGAAGATCGTTTACTTGAGTCTGTAAGTTTGAATTTTCAACAGAAAGGAGCTTGCAGTCGGCTTCCATAGATTTTAACTTAAGATCAGAAAATTTATTTCCCTCTTTAAGATCCTCATTTTCAGATGCAAGAGCAAGAAGTTTAACATTTAGATCATCATTTTCCTTATTTGATTTCTTTAATTTCTTTTTGCACTCAACATATTTATTATGTGTTTCTTCAATAATAGCAACTAGTTCTTCTTTAGATAAATCAAAAAGACTTACCTCTTCTTCTTCTTCTTCACTAGTTGTAGCAATAAGGCATTCTTTGTGCTTATCCTCTTCCTTTGATCTCCATGGGCATCCGGTTGTTTTGTGGCTTGTTCCTAAACACCAATTGCAGCATGTAGTGGTTTCGTCCAAGCACTTTTCACCATTTCCCTCCATTCTTCAAGACATGGTTAGGGTTCCTTGAAGCCTGCTCTGATACCAATTGAAAACTACTAGAAGGGGGGTGAATAGAGTTTTGTACAATTTTAAACAATTATTTAAACTCAAACAACCACAATGAAGATATTGGACAAGGAGACACAGGGTTTAGAGTGGTTCCAACTATAGCAAATACTATAGCCGTCAGTCCACTACCCGGTTGCTTACCCAACCGGGATTTGAAAAGAAATTTATTTTATTACCTCGCAAGGACTTTACATAAAATACAATTTCTTTTCCCAAACCCTTCAAGCAGCCTTCACCTAGAAGTAATCGCCCAACCTTGAAGCAGCCTTCCCTTGAAGTAGGTGCACCAACTCCCGTTGCACTAGCCTTCTGAAGTAGCTTCCCGTGCGATAGCCTTCTTGAAGTAGCTTGAAGTCCCCTTCTCCACCTGAGAAGTCAACCCTCTCCAATCCGCAGCCTCCAACCCTAGGAGTAGCAAGGAGAGTACAAAAGATAAAAAGGAACAAGAAAGAAAAAGGAAATTACAACTTATCCTTTAAGCCCAAGGCTTGATATGCCTATATCAAGCATATAGATCTCCTAGCCAAGTGTGTGAACTTGTGATTTCTGTGGATAGGAGAATCTAGCCTATAGGACACGAAATTGAGCTAAGGAGAATGTAGACTAATGATCACAGTGCTCAAATTGCTTGCAATAGATTGCTCAAGTATGCTCAAGTGTATTCTCAAGTGTAACAAGTGAATTCTAGTGTCCTATGGCTTGTCATATTTATAGGAATGGCCTAAGTATGCTTAAGGACGTTCTAGACAACTTCTAGGGGTTTCTAAGTGCTTAACTAGCCGTTAGGTACAAAGTTGTTGCTTTAACAACAGCTAATTAATTTATTCTGCAGTTGCTGTCAGAGACCATCTCGGTCAACAAATGGTCGACCGAGACACCTACTCGGTCGAACTTTTGTCGACCGACAGGTTCTCTGGAACAAGTGATTTGCAACGTCTTTCTTCAACTGCCAACTAACTTGTCTGTTGTGTCTAACGGCTACTTTGGATCTTTCTCGGTCGAGAAGATTATCGACCGAGAGTGTCTCGGTCGAGGAGTTTGTCGACCGAGAATGATCCTGTTTCAAGGTTTCAATTTAGGCACTAATTATATGTGTGAGTGTGCAAAGGTGATCCTAATTAAATGGGATGACGTGTCTAACTATGGTGTTTGGCTAGGGAAAATCTAACGCTTGATTTACATGCAATTCTAAGTACTTGTACATTATATATTTGTACAAGTTTTTACAACAATGATTACATTGCATGAAAATATAAACATTTTAGCTTGGGGATTTTCCCTAGTTGCTTTGCCATCCATCTTAGTCCTGCACACTCAATTAGCTCGTTAGATTAATAAGAATGAAATGTTTGTCATAATCAAAACAAAGGGATTTATATATGTCTATTTAGCCAACAGTCTTGATATGCAAACACACTTGAGTGTATTCGTGTGATCTGTACACTCGAGTGTATTCTAGCCTGACTCATATATATATATATATATATATATATATATATATATATATATATATATATATATATATATATATATATATATATATATATATATATATATATATATATATATATATATATATATATATATATATATATATATATATATATACGAACTAGTTAGACGAGCTCCACCACCTTCATCCAACACGTAAACGTCAACCTCCACCTTCAGTGCTTCCCCATAAAAATCAAAAAAGACATTTGTCCTGATCCACTAGATCTTTGCAAACCCTTGGTTAGATTCAAAGTGTCCTACATTTCCAATCTCAACTTTTCCTCTGTTGTTGACAATCTTGACCTCTCTAGGGTGTTTCACACCATTTCAACACCTGCCACCATTGCCTACACGTCCACCACATCCTAGACAACTTCAAACCCTTAGGGACTAGTTTTGTATTGCCCTCAATGTGGGACACCTCCACCCCATCTCTAGATCATCCTAGACCTCATTTGTCCATCTATTCTCATGTGGCGTTATCAGGGAGCAAGTTGTGATTGACCTCGACTTCAATGAGGTCCAATGGAGCTTGTGGTTATCTCATGGACTTGGAATCCTTTGGGCTTGTAGGCTAATTGTTCTGACCATCCCTTGTTCCTAGAATCATGTCCATATCCTCCTCTTCATGGTATCCTCCTTCATTTGAATTGAATAAAATAATCAATGTTAATAATAATGATAATAATAATAATAATAAATAACTAAAATAACAAATATATGTAGTACCATAGAAATATAACTACTAGATACTAAATAAATTATTCCCCAAAATTTTATGTGTTATTTCCATGTATGTGTATACATATGTGTGTGTGTCCAATGTTCATATTGTTGGACTATTAACTAAAAGAGTGTATAAATGGTCATAAATTAAAGAATAATAACAAAGATTCTAATTGCTTAAAAATGTTGTTGTAACTTTATCTAACTTAGATTGACGTCGCAGCAAAATTTTGTAAAAAAAAATATTATTCCTATTTAAAACGGTAAATGCCAAATATGCATGTTTAAGTACTAGACACATGAAGTGATGAAAAAGAAAAATTACCTAAATGGATAAGCATGTTTTTCAATCATGATTGACATAGTTTTAGATTGTATACCGTGTTTATCTTGTTATTATATATTAACCTAGGTAATAAAAAGTGATACTTGGTTCAATCATTTTAGGTAGTGAAAGCTAGTGAAAAGAGAATACAATGGTTATATGTTTTCTTTATTGGACTTTTGTAACCTTAGAACTTTGGAATTGTAAGATTAAGTAAAATTGGACTCTCACTTTATTAAAAGGAAATACCAACATGAGATTAATCAGTATGCAAATATACATGCATGTGACATAAATATTAACATGGAATAATGATTGGCTAATATGTGATCATGAGTGGTACAGTCATAAATCTATTACTACGAATGAATCTTAATGATTTATAATAAATAAAGAAATATATATATATATATGGGACTTTATGCATGAATGAAGAAATGGTAATTTAACTTAATAGAACCTAATGATTTAAACGTAAACAACTCATATACTCATTTGAAAGACAAAAACTCTAAAAATATATATTAGGTATACTTTGGACAACTCTAGGGCGAATAATGAGTCACATGCAACATAATGGACATCCTTTGGCTTGAAACAAAAATCATTGAAAGAAGGTATTACTTTAAAAAAATATTGTAGATAACAATGTGTTTTTTAATATAATTAGATTACACTTCATTTCGAACCACATATAACATTTTCTATAATAATTAATACCCCAAATGGCTTATATGAGTGAATGGATGACCATTATGGAACATATGTTGGGAAATATGATAGAACAAATATGTAATACTATGAAAATGGTCAAAAGGGACAATGTCCCAAATATGATTATTGACACACACACACACGTACACACACACATGTATATATAAAATAATATATATGCATACACACACACGTACACACACATGTATATATAAAATAATATATATGCATACGCACACACATATATATATGGGGGGGTGGGTTTGTGTGTGTACATATATAAACACACACACAAAAGTTATATATATATATACATATATATATATATGATCATATTGACTATGCATGACAAAATTAGATAAATCCTAACATAGAATGGATATATACATGTAATAACTATCTCACATACATAATACAAATTGTATGTTCATTTAATAAGATTAGAAATATTATATAGAGAATATGATGGAACCTTAACAATGTTATGTGGTGGTTATCTATATGATAATATAATACATACGTAAATTGGTGAAATTTACTACATAGACATGTTTATATTCCAACTAGAAATCCTAGAAGGAAAAATAATGGGAAAACCGTGAAATAGTAATAATCTTGGACGGAAAGAAAATCCTGAATGAAAAAAAATTGAAGAATAAATTCCAAGCAAAGTGACATTTGATAACATTAGTGCCCTTTCTTGCTAGATTATTGGGAACTTGGAATAATTAAAATTTGTGTGCAATTTTGGTTACTCTTGTTCAAATAAGATATTGGATCTTATATATCAATTCTGGTGCTATTTACTTCCCTCTTAAATATCATGCATGTCTTGTATAGTGGTAGCCAAATCATATACATGCATTTTGAAAGTCACCACAAGTATTTTGAAAACTTTAATGTTGATATATATTGAATATTGAATTGACACTGGAGTCAAACTATATGAGTTTTGACCCCCTTAGTAGCTTTGGTCCCTTTTAGAGAGGTGGCTCACTTGTGTGGTCCAAGTACCCACAACCTTGTGAAGTGGATAAGGGATTTGTTGTCCCCCAAATAATTGGTAGTAGCTAATAAGGAACTAGCGATGTTTTCTCCTAAGTGTGAGAACACAAGACACATAACCTAGAAAATATTTGATATGAAGATGCCAAACTTGATATTTGATATTTGGAAAAAATAATATGCAAATATCATTGCTTGGCAATCTTGATATTATATTGTCAAACAATCCCACACATGTTGAATAGTTTATATCTTGTAAACTGCTTTGAATATTAAATTCTCTTGTGATTACTATCTTGAAAATTGACTCTTTGGAAATGTCCCTTGATCATGTTTATCCTTATATGTTGACCTAATTTCACATATTAGTCCTTAACTGGTTTTGAATTTCATGTCATCCTCTATTATTGTGTATTTCTATAATATCTCAATATTAAGATTTTAGACCAACCATGGAAGACATTTTCCCTCTTTGATCCATGACATGGATGGATTCATTTGTCTTGGATGCACATGGATAGGTGATTGAAGAAAGAGATGTTACAATGCCTAGGAACCCATCCTAATGCTATAGTAAAGCTTCAAGAATGAGATTGGCCCCACAGGTGACCATTGACTTGGCTATGCATTTTGCCCACACTCATGCACAATGTGGGTTCAACTTCATTACATGTAACCCATCCTAGTACCACTTTGGGTCAAGCATGCTTACTACAAAGTAAGTATTGATGAGATACCTAAAAATAGGGGCACTTTGGTGATATGAATGGTCCAAATATTCATTTTAAGATCATTTTATTTGGGCCCCAAATCCTAGGATTTCATAATATCCACCATTGAACTCTTGACATTCTCGTAAAGGCTTAATTTTATGGAAGTATAGACCCATAATTGACCCATGCCTACCAACTCCTATACACAGTTACCAACACAAGAGTGGTTCCATCTCACCCAAGAGATAGGCATACTCTCAAGCCTGGACTGCGCAACTCAAGATTATAGTGCCACATTTACATGTGCGGCCCATCTATTGGAGGGGAACTTGATCTGATACCATTTGTAATGTTCGGTCCCACAACCCAAGGCTCTAGTTGAGCTTAGAGAATGACGAATCACCTCAATGACTACACCATTAGTGTTGGTTGTGTGGTTTGTCCTCACTCGTGCACAATCCGGTCTCCAACTTCCCAACATGCTGCCCCTCCTAGTGCTACTTTGGGCTAAGCATGCTTAACCAAGAGTACATGTTGAAGGTCTACCTGAAAAAGAAGTGCACCTTTATGATATGGATCATCCAGTAATTCCTTTTCAAATTATTTTGTCTAAGGCATCAAATGTTGGGATGTTACACATATAACACGTGCAAGATATGGACTTTGTTGATTTAAGAATAGATATGACTTATGTATTTAATTTTAGTCATTATATATAGGTTTCCATGAACTCTAGTGTATTGGATGAATGAACAAATATCTTTTTAAACATTTTGATTGAAATTATGTGATAATTTGGTCCGGACTGGTTTTACGCTACCATCAGCCCTAAGGGATCCAGTGGATTAAGTATCTTGATCGCCTCAGGCTTGTTCATGGTAGAGAAAGAGCCAAAAAGGTGAGATGTGGGATATAAAGAGAGCAGTAAAAAGACAATTTGATAGATCAAGAAAGATCTAGATGTGGATTATTAATGGTCTTAATGTTATCAAGTTACACAATTTTATTAAGATGCATTGAGGATATGCTTTCATAACATAAATGAGTATAGATAACTTGAAGAAAACTAACAAATAGTTAAATCATGCAAGATATTGATCTAGACCTAGTAGATGGATGAACGTCAAAATTATTCAATTACATCTAGATACTCTTTGTGCCTCCTTATCATTTTTGTAACCGATTGGTGTACCAAAATTATTGTTCTAAGAGAAGGATCTTCTAGATAGAAATAGTTTAAGATAATGGAATAGATATGTAGTTTTTATCTCTAGCTTTATGAGAGTCAAATGAGGAGAAAGTATATGATATCATGGGGGTATTTATAGATATTTTGAGGTTTAGAAGGTCAAACATTAACAAAAGAGATTTCATGAACTGGACCACCTTCAAAAAGGAATAATAAAAAACTAAGAATTGTTGCTTTAGGGCCCTTAAAATGCTTTGTTTTTTGGGATGAAGCCAATGGAAGAAGTGAGAGTCTACCACATGGCAGAATGAGGCAATCCAATGGTCGAGTCCCTAAGAAGCTAGTCTTGTTTTACACTTCTGATTTTTTTACTTTCTTGAAGTTTATGAATTCATCTCATGTTGTAAATTCATTTTTAGGAGATAGTAGCTTGAGGAACTTATAATTAAAAAACACTAAAGGAATAGATGTGAAAAATTGAGAGATGAGTCTTCTCTTCTTCCTCTCTCATTATTAGGAAAAAGGTAATTGAGGCAAGATAGAACTGGGACTTTGATATTGAATTGAATTTATAATCCCATGCTTTTAAAAAATGGCATCATTTTTCAAGGAGAGAGAAAAATGACAGTTGGATTTTCAATTATGAGTGGAATTGAAATATAATTTATGGAAATCTGATTGGAAACTTTATTAGAAAAGGCTTGTGAGAAATTCAATTAGAGGTAAAATTATGATTAAGTACAGGTAAGGATGTTTCCTACCCTTCAACAATTGACATGTGAAAAATGAGACTATGAGTGAAATACATAGGAAAAAAATATGGAATATATGGATATAATCCATTATTAGATTGAGAGTTAATTTTGTTGGTATATATGTCAAAAGAGCCAATCATATGATGATTGTATTGGGTCATCATGCACTTGATGTAATAATAATTCCAATTATGTCTACTATGTTTGTCTAAGTTATGAGATGACGACACAAACACGATAGATGTCTAAAAAGTAAGACCCCTAACCTTGCTTTTAGGTTGAGCATGCTTTATTATCATAATTAGTTGCTTAAAACCTTTAACAAACCTTTTTATGTGCTTTGATATCATGTGACAAGCTTATGTTTAAAGTTTGGTCCAGTTTGGATATTGTTTGAGCTAGTTATGCATATATGCGCTTGTTTTGGATCTAATTGCAATTTACCCACATCTGGGATTTTTCTTGAAAATTTTCAAGTGCTTTTTGTGCCTTACATATTTCCACATCATGTTTTAAATGGTTGAGCTTTGGGTGCCTTATCACACCTTGTTTTAAGTGGTGGCATCTCATGTTGAGATTAGGGTTTGCATGGATGACCTAAGTTGATTGTTGACCTTGAAGTGTGTTGACTAATGAGCCCTAGTTTTGGCAATCGCCAAGCTTTCCTTTGGCCTTAGTTTTTGGTGGTCAATGATTCTCCTTTATTCTACCTAGGGTTGGCATTCGATAAGGTTCCCCATTCATCTTGGTCACCAACATCACCTAGGGTTAGTGATTGTTTTCTTTCATGATTTCTTCAGTCGAGAACATCTTGGTTCAGCGATAATTTGTTTTTTCTAGACCACCTTGGTCTATGGTTTCTCTTGTTGGGTATCCCTAGTTTCATGTATGAATGAGGTGCTTGCATGGACGAGATCTATTGGACACGTGACGTGTTTAGCTTGACACCTGACCCTCTTCCCCTCTCTCTAAACCTAGGTTATATAAACCCCTCTCCTTGCATGCAAATAACCTCTTTACTCACCTAGTCTTTTCTCTCTTTACCTTCCTTTCTCTTGGATATCCTCCTCTCTTTATTTTTGGTGAAGTAGGATCTCAAGGTTGAAGAAAGTGGGCCAATCTTTCTTGCATGTGGGTCTAGGGTTTGGATCTACCATTCTTGTGATCATTTGATGCTTCCTTGCTTGGCTTCTTGACCTTGGTAAGTGATATCTCTTTCTTTCTCTTCTTCTTCCATGCTCTACCATTTTTTTCTTTATCTTCTTGGATGAACCCATGGTGTTTGATGGTAGTGCTTGAGTTAGAGCTTGAAGAACATCTCTTTCTTTGCTTCCTTGACCTAGGGTTCGCTTCTTTCTTAGAGGTGGAGCTAGCTTGGCTGAGAGGAGTGCTCAAGATAGGGTTCCTACCTTTATTCTTCAAGATACCTTGTTGTGTGGAGTTTCTAAATCAACTCCAAGGTGAGTTATATAACTTTATCCATGATTACTTCTTACTTTCATCTTACATGCACATGATCTTGCCTCATAATGTTGTTCTAAGTAGAAAGATGATGTCTTCACCTAGGGTTTGTGGCTATATGATAGTTCTTTAGAAGAATGACACCTTGAATGAACCCTAATCCCTTTTTTCCACGAACCTTCTTTGATGATGGAAGTTTTTGGTGCTTACATGTGTGTGGAAATGATGGTTTTACTCTCTAATATGATGGTTTCTAATTTAGGGCTTTGGAGTTAATCTTCTTTCTTGTGATGTAACTTGATGATCTTTTGGATTCTTGGAGGTAATCATCTGTTTTGGAATCTAAGTGATCACTAAATTTTCACCCTCTTAGTGGTTGATGAGTTTTTGGTCTCTCCATGGTCACCGCGATTCCTCTCTCTTGATGGGTTGTTGAGTTTTGATGTATGTGGCCGCTAAGAATGATATATCCTATGTGGTCATCAATAATTTTTGTGTCTTAGTGGTCAATGAAGTTTATACATGTTTGATGGTCGCCAAGGTTTGAACCCTTAGAGGTCTATGAGGAAAGTGGTCGCCAAGTTTTGAATTCCAATTGATCGCCAATGATTCATGTTTTCATCGGTCGTCAATGATGCTTAGTATTAGTGGTCGCTAATATGACCTAACCTGAGCTCAATAGTCACCAACCTTTCTGATGTTTTAGTGGTTGATGACACCTTCGATCCAAGTGGCCAATGAATATTTCTGATCAATATGGTCATCATGTTTTGTTGACCCTATGATGGTGATGTTTGACCTAAGTGCTTTCATGTACGATGAAGATAAGAATTAGGGTTTACCTTTAAGAGATATTTTGTAACAATAATTTGTTGTTGCTTGGTTACACATGATTCAATAGTCTTACCTTTGCCCTCAAATGAATACAAACCTAAGGATATGGTAAAGTGTTGTTTGTCAATGATTAATTCAACTATTCTCAATGAACCTAACTCTAATACAAGTAAGTGATGATGATACATAGACTCTTGTGTAAGTAGTATGATAATGGAGTACTTTCTCTCTATATGATTGTTGCAGGCCTAATTTTCCATCTTATGAACATCATGGCTCTTGAATGTAATGTTGTACAGCTAATGTATCACATGTATGGTGATGGAATGATGAGCCTTGATGAGCCATGAAAAGATAATGATGTTCCTGAAGGGACAATGTGAATGGTCTTATGACCTTTGACATGGTTTTATGCCCTAATTGAGGTGTTATCCTCTGCATGTTGTAACAAGGACTTGTACCTATGATGGTATTATGGTGATTATGGATATATGTATGGCAGAGTAAGACTACCATGTGATGATGTGATAAACTTTATACTTCATATATTTTATATCTTCTGAGGTTGCAATATGCTTTTGTAGAACTCTTTTAGGGTTTGTATGCAACTTGATTGATGTAGTTAAAACATACTTAATTGGCATTAACTAATCAAGTGAAACCCCAATCATGTAGTTCCTCATGTTATAGATCCATTCTAGTGTCAGAACTTACTGGATGGCGAAACGAGTACTCCTAAGGGAAACTCTGAGCACATATTGTTGAGTACATGGGGTGCTTGAAACTATGTGTCCTTGTCATCCTAATACCAAGACTTTGAGGATGGTTATAATCATACCTCAGTAGGAGAATGGTTGTGGTCATATCTTAGATATTTAGGTAAATGAAGAGATTGAGGACAACTGTTGTTGTACCTCATATGTTTGGGTTTTTGTATACCCTGGTTCACTAGTCTCGTGACCTCTACCAAGGACGGACTAGCTGTTTTGTAGCTGGACTTATATGTCACTGTGGCATACTCGTACTGATCGAGGGCATATGAGATCATAGGAGTCCGGCTCTCCTAGATCTTGTATGGTACTGGTTTTGACTTAGTAATGGTCAGTTGGAGTTGAGTGGTATACCTCAACTCCTCATGGCCTAATAAAAGATGTAATCTAGCCATGTAGTATATCTATTTAGTGCTAAACATGCTTCACATTGGGTGTTAACCCTTGCCTTATTTCTTGTACTACTTAGTGGTTATATTATGCGACAAGAGAAATCAACTGTATAGAAAGTGGCAACCTTACATGTTTCCCTATATAATATGCTAGTCATTATTTACCTATTTTAGTTACTTAGCTTGCTTGATCTGTTAAATTTTTTTAAATTTCTTAATCTTCTTATCTTACTTAATAGTATAACTTGTTGTAATCAATAACCATTGGTTGGGAGTTATATCTCTCGCTGGGACATGAGTCTCACCTCATGGTCACCACATCTTTTTAGGTGGTCCTCAATGATGTGGTCAGGATCGTGTTGCTGAGGAACATCAACTTAGAGAGTAGTAGAAGTAGAAGGTCAGATAGTAGTTATAGAGTCCTAGAGTCATCCTTGTATTCTCAAGTCTGGTTAAGGGAGTTTTTTTAGATGATGTATATCGAAACGTGGTTTGATAGTGTGCCTATGCTTGGTATATGGCTTGTATATGTGAAACATATCTTTTGTATACATGTTGTGGTTGATGCCACTGGACACATATGTAAATACCTGATATGGTATGTGATAATATGTAAGTTGTTGGGCCTCTATGTATATGTTTCTAAATAGGATGATAAAGTTGAAATCCATTTTAATTTATCTATTTTTCTGGTAATGTGGATGTTTAGTTTTTGATCACATATTTTGTTTTGATTAATCTCGTTTGGTGTGGTGGGGTGTCACACAAATAGGTTGTTGTGATAGCTCTAGGTTCATTGAGTCTAAAAGGGCATAGGACTAGAGTTGTGTTTGTTCTTACATAATCCAACATATATGATTATAGCTTATGCTTATGCAGATATGCCTGGAGAACGTGAAGAACATGTTGGGAGTAGTCATGTTGTGCCAGGAGGTGGCACGAGGAGGCAAGCATGTGTAGATAGAATGCGTAAGATGGGGCTGGTGCAGCCTGCGGTGCCTCAGTTTGACCTTGTATCCATGGCAAATCCTTCTTTTCAGTCCATGTTTGGACAGCTCATGGCAAAGATTACGCATATAGTGTATAGAGCACCCTTACCTCAAGCTAGAGTAGTTGTCTCTAATGTGGAATCTCAAGATTCTGGGAAGACATTTGAGAGACTGAGATGTGTTGGAGAGGTCGAGTATGCGGGTACAACAGACCCAGATGATGTTGATATGTGGTTGACTGAGCTTGAGAAGGTGTTCAAGATCCTCAATATTTCAGAAGGGGGACAAGGTGAAGCACGTTGTTTACCTATTGAAGGGCAGTGTTGGCCACTGGTGGGCCCTAAGAATAGACCCAAAGTTGTTGTTAGTTGGGAAGGGGTTTGGCGAGAGTTTGTGAGATAAACTTCTCTGAGACATATCTAGATGAGAAGATGGTATAGTTTGAGAAGCTACGACAAGGTTCCATGACCATGAACGAGTATGAAGTGAAGTTTATGGAGCTTTTGAGGTTTTGTCCTCACATGGCAGTGAGTGAGAAGGAGATGATCTGTAGGTGTGAGAAAGGTCCAAGTATGTAGTTGTCTACGATAGTGTCTGCTTTAGATAATAGAGAGAGGTTATCTACCTTTGAGGAGTCGTCGAGGAGGATTGAGAGGTCTGCTATCAAGAACCATGAAGCCAAATCTAAGAAGAGGCCAGCTTAGTTTTAGGGGCAGTTGTCTCGTAGCTTTAAAAGCCAAGGTTTTCTTCACCTCAGTCATAACAGAGATCAACTTTTTTTGAGCCAAGATCAGGAGTGTCGTCACAGTGGTCCCTGAGTAAGGGCAAAGGTTGCAATTTTCTACCAACAAGAGCACACAATGCGGCTTCTGTGTCAATGATAGGGTTGTCTAGGCCACAACATGATTCGAGGACTTGTCAAAGTGTGGGCAAGTATGGCATATCATGTGGGCTTTCCCTATGAAGGATGAAGAAGTGACACAACAGTTGAGATAGAGTCAGCAGGGTTCCCAACAACAATAGTTCAACAATGGTGGTGGTAGAGGACGCGGTCAAGAGTTGTAGATGGGGTCTTATGGACTAACTAGCATAGGACGAGGACAACAATAGGCAATGGTTAGATTCTATGCTATGAGCCAGTTAGAGGGAGTGGTCAATCCGCGGGTCGTAATAGGTCAGATGGAACTTTTTCATTCTGACTTATTTGCTTCTTATTCTATATCTATTTTGGTTGACTCAGGTGTGACGCACACTTTTATCACTAGAGAAGTGATAGGTAGTTGTAATCTGCTTGTTTGTGATAGATCTTATAGTCATTAGTTAGAGATCCCTTTAGTTGGTTTCGGTGAGATGTGGGATGTGTGTCTATCTTGTGTTCTTTCTTTCTTGGGACGCGACATTCAAGTGGATCTTATGCTACTTGACATGCATGGATTCGATTTGATCCTAGGATACTTTAGAGAAGTACAATGTCATTTTAGATTGTAGTTCCAAGGTGGCAACGTTCCATGATGGAGATGTCTCTTGGATCTTCCAAGGAGATAGGAATAGTCTTCCTACCTGTTTGATGTCGGATATGGTAACGGAGAGGATGATGAGACAGGAGTGTGGGGCCTTCTTGGCACATGTTGTGGATACCAAGGTGAGGAGTCCTAGTATCCAATAGGTACCAATAGTGTGAGAGTTTTAGGATCTCTTTCCTAAAGAGTTTCCTAGTGTCCCCCCCTAAAGAGATTGATTGTGAGATAAATCTTGTTCCTAGAACACAACCCATAGCGTAGTCACCCTACAAGATGGCACCGATAGAGATGCAGGAGTTGAAGAAATAGTTGCATGATCTGTTAAAGAAGGGTATTATCATATCGGGCACTTCCTCTTGGGGTGCTCCCGTGTTGTTTGTTATGAAGAAATATGGTTCAATGAGGTTGTGTATAGATTATATACAATTGAACAAGGTCACAATAAAGAATAAGTACTCGTTGCCAAGGATTGATGATCTATTTGGATCAGGTAAAATATGACTATCACAAAAAAGGCATATAGGGAGACCTATACTGTACAGAGGGAGGGTTAACTGCAAAAAACCCCACTGTGTTTTGGTTAACGGGTCTAAGCCTTTATAACATTCAGGTTTAGCCCTTACATTAGCAGCTAATCTACCAGCCAATATCTCAAAAACCTCAAACATATCAGTAGCCCGACCCCCATGTAGCCTGGTATTTCTTTCATACCAAATACAGTAGACAACAGCAGTAACTCCCATTCCACCAAAAGCTCTCATGCTAGTGCTCCTATTGGTCTTCAATCGTATCCACTTCAGTCCATCCTCCAAGCGACAAGGAGGATAGCCCCCCCCCAACCATTTTTAAGGGCCGATCTGCACCAAATGTAGCGAGAAAAATTGTAGTGAAAAAAGAGATGCTCATCTATTTCAGCAGCAACCCCGCAAAGTAAACATAATGGGCGGACATTAATGCCCCAAGCAGCAAGCCTATCTGTAGTGGGTAGAAGCCCAAGAACAACCTTGTACAGAGTGCAGCCCCATTTAGGCAGTTGGCCATTGTTCCATATGATCTTGGCCCAAGGAATAGGTGGGCCGCAGATCACCATCTCCCATAGTTTGGCCGCCAAGCAATCCCAACTCCCATTAGGTCTCTGAAGATTCAAAGCTTTCACCTCATGCCACTTTCCCATCATTCTTTTCCACACCATCGAGCTGTTCATAGTAGCCACCGCATCTAGGGAGTGTCCATATCTTGATTTCATCCACGTTGTCCATATCAAAGACTGTTGAGTGATAAACATGTGGATCCATTGGAAACTAGCGGTCCCAACCATACAAAACGGATCAACAACGCCCAAGCCACCTTGAGAACGGTCTTTGTTTATGACATCCCAAGCTATCCCATGCATTTTCCCACCCCACAGGAAGTTACTCATTAAGCTTCTTAATTTATCCAGAATGAATCTAGGTAGCTCGACTTGTCTACACCATTGGCCCCCAGAACTGTGTTGCACAAAACTAATCTCCCTGCCATATAAATGTGTAGGTCGGCCCATTTATCAATTCTGGATCTCAGTTCATCCACTAAACTGTCATAGTCTTTGCCACGGCCTTTGCCACCAGAAATAGGGATGCCAAGGTACTTAGTAGGGAAGGCACCACGTGTAATACCAGCTGCAACCTTCAATCTACCCCGTCTAGAGTCATAGGACCTTGAAAGGAAAACTTTAGATTTCACTTCATTTATATACAACCCAGTGAGACGCCCAAAGCTGGTGAGAATGCGTCTGACAAGTCTAAGGTACTTGCAATGACCAGTAGTGAAAATCATCACGTCATCAGTGAACACAAGATGAGAAATGACTGGGGTGTTATTCACCTTGAACACCTTCAACCTCCCTTTGTTCACGGCTGAAGAAATGGCAGTGGACAGAGCTTCCATCATAAGCACAAATAGAATAGGTGATAAGGGGTCCCCCTGTCTCAACCCATTGGACACTATAAACAAGCCATGAGGAACCCTGTTCACCAATATAGAAAAAGAGGTTGCTTCCACACATTGAATCATAAGATTAATCCATCTACAAGAAAACCCCATAGCGGACATAATCCTCCACAGAGCAGCCCACTCCACATGATCATAGGCCTTGGTAATATCACCGTCCTTTATCCATCTCATTCTACTTCTTTGACAATGATACAATTCTTTAGCTTTCTCTAACTGTAGCAATCTACCAGTGCATTCCTCCTCCTTTTTAATTTTGTCAACACCTAAAGGATCCATCCGTAACTGACCAGCAGCTTCTTTATAGTCTTCACGAGCTTTGGTCACCATGTTGGGAAAATTAACCAAACCAGGAGCCCAGTCCTTGAGGCCTTTCTTTGTCCTTTTAAGCTTCTCCACCACGCATAAAATGGGATTACCTATCACCTTCTCCTTCCACCTCTCCTAGACCACATCTCTGAACCCATGCCACTCCACCCAAAAATTAAGGAATCTGAACGGTCTATTTTTCTTCTGGCTATCCCCCATCTCCATCACCATCCATGAATGGTTGCTATTAGGATGTCCCCCATAGATATATTAGCTTCAGGAAAAATGTCCAACCACACCGAATTAACCAGTCCCCTGTCGAGATGACTAGCAATCCTATGAGCCAGGCTTCTTTTGTTCTGCCAAGTGGTGATCCCGCCATTCATATTCGACTCGATCAACCCTGCACCATCCACAACATCATTGAACCTATTGAGAATAGAATCAGGAATGGGTAACCCCCCATATTTCTTGCTTGACTTCCTTACATGATTGAAATCCCCCATCACCAAGTGTGGCACTTGATGTTGGGTAGTCTCCTTGATGGTATTCCAACAAAACCTCTGTCTACCTTCATCATTATGCCCATAAACCCCTGTGAGGACACAATGAAAACCCCCAAAGTTGATGCAGCTAGCTACCATAACTTGATCAGTAGCATGGATGATCTGAATGTCCCATACCTCCTGGTTCTAGCCCAAGGCCATTCTACTACCTTCAATCTGATCCAGATTAGTATCCATCCCCCATCCATCTGGGAATAAGCCCACAACCTTCTCTTTGTATTGCCTTTTGATTCTAGTTTCTAGCAACAACACTATATTAGCTCCAGTCTCATTGATCACCTTCCTTATTCTACTTTGATGCTTAGGCCTTGTAGTCCCCCTCACATTCCATGTGAGTACAAACATACTAACTTTGATTATGGACCCCCCCCCCTTCTAGGGGTGTTCATTCTGGGGGACGTATGCCTCCCCCTACCCCTGCTCACATTTTGTTGTCCATTGCTTCCTCTACATGTCCCAAACATTTCATCGAGTAGTTCATCTGTGTCTAACTTCTTTAGGACTGAGAACCGGTTGCTAATGTTTTGTCTGATCACCGTAGTACCACTGATCACGGCTCCATCAGAGTCAAGAAGAGCCATAGTTTCCCCCACAATCCACCACCTGCACTTCATCCATGACCTGAACCACCACAGGGCTACATGTATCATCACTATGACTCCCCAGTTCTTGAATGGCTTCATGGGCACCCTGTCGCATAGCCTCTCCACTTGTGAGAGCATCCAAGGCCTGAACCTGAAGAGGTTTTGAAACCTCTGCTTCCTTGTCGCTCCGTCTTCTACTCTTATTGGACCTTCTTCTACTTGTCCACTGTCTACTGAGATCACCCCCTCTCACAACAGGGGGAGCCTGGATAGCCGATCTGGTACCAGTACAACACCCTAATAGATAGTCAAACACCTTGCATCTCTCACATCTCTCAGGCAGGGCGTCGTAGATGATCTTGAACTCCAACTCCTTGTCGTCGAGCATCTCAACCATGACGACGGGTGGTGGCGGGCAATCGACTTTGAGTTCCAGACAAACGTGGGCAGCACCAACAAACCTACCCTCGCCATGGAAATCAACAACCTTCGGCTCGCCAACACCACAGGCGATGATAGAAATCGCCCTTCTGGACCAGTGGGAACCCACCTCAGGCATCGTAACCCAAGCTAGTACAGAGGTAAGGGCAGCCCAGTGGATATCGGCTTCAAGGATCCACCTTCTATTAATCACTAACTTCTAGTCAAAGAACCATGGCCCGCTGTCCAGGGCCACCCTCATATCCTCCTCCGAAGCAAACCTGGCCAGGAACAAACCGCCCACCAACGGCGAGCATTGGAAATCACCTTTCGGTTTCCAACATCTTATCATCCACCTATACAGCTGTTGGAAGACGCATTTGGCCCCCATAACTTGAACAATCAAGGAGAACTTGTGGAAACTATCCATCTCCTCCACCGCGGGCGCTGGCATCTTCATCCAGGGTCTTGAATCCTCCGCTCTAAAAGAGGGCACCTTGGGGTCCTCCAGGGTAAGCACTGGGGCTAGGTTGGACCTAGCAGTGATAGACTTGGAAACTACATCTGCCCATCCCCTGCCCACCGTGATGTCGGTCGTCGGATCCCCCCACACTCCAAGGCCCAAGGATGAGGTGGAAGGATCCACCCCGCCCCTAGCGGCATCTGCCATGAGAAGTCCCGACTATGGAACATAGCTTCTATCTCTAGCAAAAAGAGGTCGCTTCCCCCATAAACTGAACAAGTGTTGATTTGATTTTAATTGATGATCTATTTGATTAGTTGAGAGGTGCCATAGTTTTCTACAAGATAGATCTAAGGTCAGGATATCACCAGTTGAGGATCAATGTAGATGACATACCCAAGTATGCTTGTAGGACTAGTTATGGTCACTACAAGTTTGTGGTTGTCATTTGGGCTAACCAATGACCAATAACTTTTATGGATCTGAGGAAATAGGGTGTTCAGACTGTATTTGGATCAGTTTGTGGTCATGTTTATTGATGGTATTCTGATATACTCTAAGGATAATCAGCAGCATGAGAAACACCTTATCTAGGCTTTGATGTTGTTGAAGCAACACAAGTTGTATGCTAAGTTCAATAAGTGTGAATTATGGTTGACAGAAGTACCTTTTCTTGGTCACATCATATCTACTAAAGGTGTTTGTGTGGACCCTAAGAAGGTACATTCAATGATAGAATGGGAATAACCCAAGACATCGATAGAAGTTTGAAGTTTCCTAGGCTTGGCTGGTTACTATAGGAGATTCATAAAGAAATTCACTTTCCAATTCGGTAGTTTGATTTATGATTTATCATTCATGGACGTTGATAAGATCCTTCCATTAAATAGCACCTTAGGATGTCATAGCCTTATTAAATGAAATGGTGAGGTTCAACTAAGTAAAGGCTTACGGTGGATACATAGGCACCCAGATATGAGGAAGGGTGTAGTAAGCAACGAAATGCTTCGGGGAGTTGAAATAAGCATAGATCTAGAGATTCCCGAATAGGTTAACCTTTCGAACTACTGATAAATCCATGGGCAGACAAGAGACAACCTGGTGAACTGAAACATCTTAGTAGCCAGAGGAAAAGAAAGCAAAAGTGATTCCCGTAGTAGGGGCGAGTAAAATGGGAGCAACCTAAACTGTGAAAATGGGTTTGTGGGAGAGAAATACAAGCATCATGTTTCTAGGTGAAGCAATGGAGTATTGCAACCTAGATGGTGAAAGTCTAGTAGCCAAAAGCATCACTAGTTTATGCTCTGACCCCAGTATCATGGGGCACATGGAATCCCATGTGAATCAGTAAGGACCACCTTGCAAGGCTAAATACTCATGGGTGACAGATAGAAAAGTAGTACCGTGAGGGAAAGGTGAAAAGAACCCCCATCAGGGAGTGAAATAGAACATGAAACCGTGAGCTCCCAAGTAGTAGAGGAGAAATGTGATCTCTGAACGTATGCATGTTGAAGAATGAGTCAGTGTCTCATAAGTAGTGGCTTGGTTAAGGGAACCCACCGGAGCCATAGTGATTGTGAGTCTTCATAGGGTGGTTGTCACTACTTATGGACCCAAACCTAGGTGATTTATCCATGACCAGGATGAAGCTTGGGTGAAACTAAGCAGAGGTCTGAACTGACTGATGTTAAAGAATAGGCAGATGATTTGTGGTTAGGGGTGAAATGCCACTCAAACCCAGAGCTAGCTAGTCCTCCCCAAAATATGTTGAGGCGCAGCATTTGACTGGACATCTAGGGGTAAAGCACTGTTTCGATGCAGGCCGCGAGAGCGGTACCAAATCGATGCAAACTCTGAATACCAGATAGGACCCCAAAATAATAGGGGTCAAAGTTGGCTAGTGAGACGATGGGGGATAAGCTTCATTATCGAGAGGGAAATAGCCTGGATCACCAGCGAAGGCCCCTAAATGATCGCTCAGTGATAAAGGAGGTAGGAGTGCAGAGACAGCCAGGAGGTTTTCCTAGAAGTAGCTACCCTTGAAAGAGTGCGTAATAGCTTACTGATCAAGCACTCATGCGCTGAAGATGAATGGGGCTAAGCGATCTTCCAAAGTTGTGGGATGTGAAAAAGCATTGGTAGGGGAGCATTTCGCCTTAGAGGGAAGTGCCCGCACAATCCAGTGTGGATGAAGCGGAAGCGAGAATGTCAGCTTGAGTAATGCAAACATTGGTGAGAATCCAATACCCTAAAAACATAAGGGTTCCTCCATAAGGTTCATCCATGGAATGTGATTCAGGGCCTAAGATCAGACTGAAAGCTGTAGTCAATGGACAACAAGTGAATATACATGTACTACCCCTTATTGGTCCCAAGGGATCGAGGAGGCTAAGTTAGCCAAAAGATGGTTATCCGTTTAAGGACGCAAGGTGACCCTACTTTTTTAGGGCAAGAAGAGGTAGAGAGAATGCCTTGAACCAATGTATGAGTACCAGGTGCTATGGCGCTGAAGTAACTCGTACCATACTCTCAGGAAAAGCTCGAACGACCTTCAACAAATGGGCACATGTACCCAAAACTGACACAGGTAGGTAGGTAGAGAATACCTAGGGGCATGAGACAACTCTCTCTAAGGAACTAGGCAAAATAGCCCTGTAACTTCAGGAGTAGGGGTGCCTCCTCACAAAGGGGGTCATAGTGACCAGGACCGGGCGACTGTTTACCAAAAACACAGGTCTTGACAAAGTCGTAAGACCATGTATGGGGGCTAACACCTACCCAATGCCAGAAGGTCAAGGAAGTTGGTGACCTGATAATAAGGGAGCCGGTGACCAAAGCCCCAATGAACGGTGGTCGTAACTATAACAATCCTAAGGTAGATAAATTCCTTGTTGGGTAAGTTCCAACCCGCACAAAAGGCGTAACAATATGGGCACTATCTCAGAGAGAGGCTTGGTGAAATAGACATGTCTGTGAAGATGCAGACTACCTGCACCTGGATAGAAAGACCTTATGAAGCTTCATTGTTCCCTGGGACTGGCTTTGGGCCTTTCCTACATAGCTTAGGTGGAAGGCGAAGAATGCCTCCTTCCAAAGGGCCCGAACAATCAATGAGATACCACTTTGGAAGAGGTAGAATTCTAACCTTATGCCAAGACCTACAGGTCAAGGGACAGTCTTAGGTAGATAGTTTCTATTGGGCGTAGGCCTCCCAAAAGGTAACAGAGGCGTGAAAAGGTTTCCTTGGGACGGATGGAGATTGGCCCTCAAGTGCAAAAGCAGAAGAAAGCTTGACTGCAAGACCCACCCGTCGAGCAGGGACAAAAGATCTAATGGCACCGAGTGGAAGGGTCGTTTCTCAACGGATAAAAGTTAATCTAGGGATAACATGCTAATCTTCCCTAAGAGTTCACATCGATGGGAAGGTTTGGAACCTCGATGTTATCTCTTTATCACCTGGGGTTGTAGTATGTTCCAAGGGTTGGGTTGTTTGCCCATTAAAGCGGTACCTGAGCTGGGTTCAAAATGTCGTGAGACAGTTCAGTTCATATCTGGTGTGGGCATTAGAGCATTGAGAGGACCTTTCCCTAGTATGAGAGTACTGGGAAGGATGCACCTCTAGTGTACCAGTTATCGTGCCAACGGTAAACATTGGGTAGCCAAGTGTGGAGTGGATAACTGCTAAAAAGCATCTATGTAGTAGCCCACCCCAAGATGAGTGCTCTCCTATTTTGACTTCCCCAAAGCCTCTGATAGCACAAGCACAGCCGAGACAGTGATGGGTCCTCTGCCCCTATGGGGATGATGCAATAGAAGTATTAAGAATTCAAGATAATGTCACAGCAAGACGAGTCATTTATCATTACGATAGGTGTCAAGTGGAAGTGTAGTGATGTATGCAACTAAGGCATCCTAAAAGATCAATAGATTTGAACCCTGTTCCTACATGACCGGATCAATTTGATCAGACACTCGTCATCTATTTTCACTGTTCAACTATTTGACAACATGAAAAAAAAATTAAAAAAAAAGCTCTGTCCCCCCATCCCTTGATAGAGAGAGAGGGCAGAGGCCTTTGGTGTCCCTTTCAGTCAAGAATTGGGGCCTCACAATCGTTAGCCAGTGTTTTATCTCTCATGCCTTTCTTCATTTATGGTTCGATATTTTGGTGTCCTAGGCATAGAGGAACCACACCAATCCATCTTGAACTTGGTGGTTAAACTCTACTGCAGTGACGATACCGTAGGGGAGGTCCTACGGAAAAATAGCTTGACGCCAGAATGATTAAAAGCTTAACACCTCTTGTTTGACTTTGATTTTAAAAAAAAGGTCGTCTTATTGTTATTCCAATTCAAAACCCCAATTATGACATCTCTTCTCTCCCACTTCACACTTTGGAATGTGTTGTTCTTCTAGAGAGAAATACGCTTTCACATCTTCTTAACCCAAAATGGATGAGGAGAGGAAAGGTTCCTTTTTGGGGGTACTCTCGAGAAGAGGTCTGGTGGAGATGGGGTGGGGCATGTAGCTCAGAGGATTAGAGCACATGGTTATGAACCACGGTGTTGGGGGTTTGAATCCCTCCTATCCCACAATCGATACAAAAGGCAAGGACCTTTAACTCTGCTCTACCTCTGCTCTAGGTGTAGAAAAATCATGATCGGGGTCATGGACGCAAAGCTATGGTTTTTTTTATCGAAATGGAATGGCCTTACTTTTTTTCTTTATCGTGAATGAGACTATAATTATGTATAGTACACCTAGTTCGAATCCACATAGTTGTGTTTTACTCCCCGTAACTCTTCCTCAACAAGCTTGGGCAGAATAACAGAGCAAGTACAAGTATTAGTAGTATAGCAAAAATGTATTCCTAGTCATTAATTGAATATGTTTGCTCGCGGTAATTGTAGCCTATTGGGAGAATCAATGACTGCATCTTTGATGCACTACTAGTACACACCATCTGAGAATTCTTAATTGTCTAGTTGTAAATAGCCCTGGGGCTATTTACTTTACAAGGGATTATCCTGGATCTACGCCAGGTATTGATGTGACGTGACGGTGATTCTCAAATATCACATAATAGAATGTGATATGATGGGATAGAATGCAATAGAAACAAAGACAAGGAACGGGTTACTTATTTTTACCTCGTAATGTCCAAATAGAACCCTTTCATTCAATTCTTAAATAAAAAATTAAGAATTAATCAAATCTCCCCAAGTAGGATTCGAACCTAGGACCAATCAATTAATAGTCGAACGCTCTACCACTGAGCTACTAAGGAACAATGGGAGATTTGATCTCATAGAGTTCAACTCCCATTCTCAACCCATGAACAATATGAGTCTGAAACATCCTTTGTAACTCCCAAAACTTCTTCATAGTGGCACTGTTCCATGCCTCATTTCATAAGGAACCTCAAAGTGGCCCTATTTTCATTATATTCCATCTATATCCCAATTCCATTCATTTAATATCCCTTTAGTATCATTGACATAAGAGATGTCATTTATAGTCTATCTCTTTCCATATAGAAAGTTAAGAAATCCTCATATAATAATCGAGAAATTGCAATACAAAAAAGGGAGGTTTGTGATGATTTTGAAATCTTTTCTACTAGGTAATCTATTATCCTTATGCATATAGTAATCAATTTGATCATTGTGGTCGAACTCTATTATGGATTTCTGACCACATTCTTCATAGGGCCCTTTTATCTCTTCCTTCTCTGAGCTCAGTTATGGAAGAAGGAACCAAGAAGAAGATATCAGTAACAATTGATTTTACTACAGGACAACTCATGATGTTCATATTGATCTATTATGTGCCTCTCCATATAGCATTGGGTAGACCCCATACAATAATTGTCCTAGTTCTACCCTATCTTTTGTTTCATTTCTTCTAGAACAATCACATTTTTTTATTGTGGATCCACTACCAAAAATGCAATACCTAATCTTAGCATTCAATTTGTATTCTTGAATAATCTAAATTTTCAATTATTCAACCATTTCATTTTACCAAGCTCAAGTTAGCCAGATTAGTCAACATTTATATGTTTCAGTGTAATAACAAGGCGTTATTTATAATGGGTACTTTTGTTGGTTGGTTAATCGGTCATATTTTATTCATTAAATGGGTTAAATCTTTATTATTCTGGATACACAAAAATTCTTATAGTAAATCCAACAAGTATCTTGTGTTTGAATTGAAAATTTAATAGCTCAAACCTTTAGTATTTTCTTATTTATCACCAATGTCTACTGTTTAGGAAGGATGCCATTCCCCATTGTGACTAAAAAAATGAGTGAAACCTCAATAGAAATAGAGGAATAGGGATAAAATCAAGAAGAAAATAATGTAAAAGTAAAAAAACAATAAGGGAAATGAAAGGGACTAAACAAGATCCAAACAGCTCCGATAGTTACTCTTCTTGATATTTATCAACAAGATCCTTGGGAGTTTGAAAGTGAATTAGAAAACTAAGAAAGGAAAAAATACTGATTTGAAAGACCTCTTGTCACTTTTCTGTTTGATTATCAATGGTAGAACCATCCATTACGATATATAAAAAATGATGAATTTGAAAATGATGTACAAAATGAAATGTCACAATATTTTTTTATACATGCCCCAGTGATGGAAAACATAAAATATCTTTTACGTACCCACCTAGTTTATATACGTTTTCAAAAATAATAGAACATAAGATGTCTTTACATATGAAAGAAAAACTATCAGACAAAAATAACAATTTATATAATTCTTGGGTTTATATCAATGAAGAAGAAAAAAAACTCGAACAATGAATTAATAAATCGAGTAAAAACTATAGAAAAACAAACGGGAGGTATTGTTCCAGATGGGCTAGAAAAAAGGATATGATTATATAATGATGAGAATGAAGAATGATACTTGCCTAATGTTACCCCTAAACAAGTTGACAAGGAAGGGTGTTCCTTTTGTCTGGGACGACAAGTGTCGTGTTCTTTCTAGTTATTGACAGAGAAACTAACCACTGCACCAGTGTTAGTGATGCTAGAGCCAGGGAAGGGCTACATCATCTTCTGTGATGTGTCAAATAACAGCTTGGGATGTGTGTTGATGCAAGATAATTATGTGATTTCTTTGGCTTCACGACAACTTAAGAAACACGAGGAGAACTACCCAACACATGATCTGGAGCTTACAATTGTGGTGCATGCCTTGAAGAATCAGAGACACTATCTGTATGGAGAGAAGTGTTAGACACTATTCTCAAAGTAGCAGCAGAATATGAGATAAAGGAGATGGATGGAGTTGATCAAAGACTGTGGTTGCACGATAGACTACCTTCCTGGGAGGGAAAATGTGATGGCTTTCATGAGTTAGAGGAGGGATAGTTTGCTTTCACAATAGGGTGGTGGTTCCATATGTTGATGGTATGAGGAAGATGGTTCTTGAGGAAGCTCATTCCTCAATGTATGCAATGCATCTTGGTATTACTAAGATGTACCATAACTTGAAGGATCTGTATTGGTGGCCTGGTCTGAAGTGTGATGTGGTCAGTAGGTCAAGATAGAGTGTAACATACTAAATCTTGGATTCAATTGCAATTTAACCCATTTTCAAGATTTGATTTCCTTCATATCCTTTTTGGACTTTTCCCTAAATTTTCCTATCATTTCTATCATCTTTATCCTCAATGTTGAATTTGAGCAACCCTTGATGGCTTGAACTATATTTACCCACATTCATGACAATGAAGGGGTTTTTGCATAAATATCTCAACTAGAGTGTTAATTAGAGTCTAATAATGCAAAATGACCATTAATGTGAGATAATTAGTAGATTATATTAATTTAGAGTTTTTATGGCTTTTTGGGATAATATGTAAGAATTAATGTGGAAATTAGTTAATTAATGAGATAATAACCCTCTTCTCTTCTCTCTCCTCCTAAATGTTATTAAAGCATTAAAAAGGAGAATAGGAGGTGGGATATGACAGTTAAATGATTTTATAATCTCCATCTTGAATTTCATTTAAGGATTTGCTAAGAAAATGCCTTTATAATAATTCACCCTTTAAAATGCATTAATATATATATATATATATTAATGGACGATATGGTGATTAATGGCTAAATCTTTTGGAAAACGAAAATCTAAATGCATAGCATTGATCTAGGCATTAATATTAGCCTATGGTTCAAATTTGAGGTCATTTTACCCATGTTTGACCCTCCAAATTGATTTTATAAGATTTGATCATAGTGTAACTATGGTTTTCAATTTAATTCCATTAATGCGTCGCATTTACCTATGATTTCAATATTAATGTCTGTCATAAGTTACATTTCCATTCTTTTCCCCCATGCGTGCCATCGGAAGATCGTCATTTGATCATCTGAATCTCAGCTCGATCCAAAGGTCCTGAAGTCACCCTCTACCTCCAGTTGTTTCACAAACTCAGGCCATTTCACAGACAGGTCATTCCCTGAGTGATTTCTCTCCATTCATCGAATCATTTGGCGAGATTTTACCGGTGTTGAATTCACCTCTCTCCCAGATTGAATGAGCTATTACTCGTCCACTCCCTCGACCAAACAACGAAATGCCCAATCTAGGACATCATAGCTTCTCCACCATGGAGTTATAGAGGAACCTACGGCTTACCTCCTGTCTATATAAGGCCACACATAGTACCCCCAAGCCACACCCAATCATCCTCCTCCCTCAATTCCACCGTCAGTGTCCCCAAACATTCCGTCCTTCTCGTCGCCATCTTCGGCAGACACCTCGCTAACACCAACCCCTCTTCCACCTTTGGCTCAATTGGAGCACCGACGAGCATCCACAAAGCCTCGTCTCCGATTCCTCATTTCCCATTTACTCCACAGAAATTCCAGTTGTCGGGTCCTATAGACCAGTTTTTGCTCATCGTCGACGCTCATTTGGGTGGTCCTCCTATGACTCGAGATTAAGTACAAGGATCATGAATGGCCTGACTAACTCCCAAGAATCTCCCCGACCACTCAGTTTGATCTCAGGTGAGGTAAATCTTTGTTTACCAATTTTGAACTTTCACGACATTTTCACCGCATTGTCTGGTTATGCCCTCCTTCTTTGCAACCTTTTTGTTCCTTCGGCTTTGTGGTGACCTCGCGGAGTCAATAACGTGGTTAGTTTGTCAAAAAACAATGGTTACGATGGAACTTGGCATCAATCCTTGAGGCAGCTACCTGTCGACGACCTTGGTGAGTTGATCAGGCTACCACTCTAGATGAATCATGGGTCGTTCAACTCATCTCGACCTCACGGAGATGTCTCTTATTTTGGTTTATGTAGTCATAGGCTTGAAATTGATAAGTATGCCCATCGAGCTTCAACTTCTAGCTCCTGCGCCTAGCCATGGCTCGAGCAAGAACAAACCAGGTCATGGAATGATTGTGGTGTCCCCGTGTTTTCAATCAAATGATTAAATGAACAAGGGCATTATCGATATTTCATGGTTAGTTTTCTTGGATTGCTTAAGCACTGGGTCGAGGCCCACCTTGCTAGTTGGCATGTGCCTATTGGCCCAAGTCAGTGTGGACCCAAGCCCTTTGATCATTGACTAGGATTTTAATATACACACATGGATTTTTCTTGAATTGTGATTGGTCGATTTTTAATAATTCGTAGTGAATCATAGGTTTATCAGAAAAATATGCATAAATAGTCTTTGAAAAGGATTTTTCACAAGGAAACTGAATTTAAGGTTTTATAAGACTTGATTTGTATCCCTATTTTGAGATTTGTCATAAAAACCATTTTAATTATATAAAAAACCTTAATATATATAATTAATTCATTTTAACTTATAATTTAAGGAATAAATATGTTTTCTTAATCAGGAGAATCCAAGTAATCGATTGGTCCAAGTTTTGAGTCCTAAATCGATGGTTTTCATAGAAGGTCCAAATTTGGGTTTCTCACATAATATGCTCTATAAACCCCAATCCATGTGTATAAACTTGTATCTAGGGTAAAAATGACATTGGACACAATTAGTTGATGAAAGGTCTTCTCTGGGAATCTCAAGTGAGGTATGCGCAACCCTATTTATACATGATTTTGAACATTTGTCCTTCAGTTGGGCATTTTGATATCCATCCCAAATCTTTCTAATGAAGCATATGCTTAGCCTTTGATTCTTTTTATTGCCTTCTTTTGGCACATTTATTTCACTACTTGTTTGGGTTTTATACCCCCTATTGTGTCACTATTAATTTATTGGTTAATATTGCCATTTTATTTACTGAGCATGATAACTTGATGACTTATTAGCTATTTTAGAGTACCTCTATACTAGCCATCCATAGGGGGCATGTGTAAATTCGCCCAGGGTAATGTGAAAATTCTCCCCATTATATATATACATTGTAGGTGTTTGGGAATGTGACCACTCTCCCTCACCTATTTATTTTGGTTGAGGTTGGTAGGTGCCTCGTACCTACTTTAGATAATATAGTCATACTCTTATCATGCATACTTCAATATTTATATGTGATGTTATGGCAAGTGATCTCTTTTATATGTCTCGTACTTTTGATAATTCCTTAGCATAATGGAATCATTCATCAATGTCTTTATTTTTCTACACTTTACTTGTCTTTATTCCTTTAATTGTCACATACTTTTATCTCCTCTTGTTAGGTGATCCCAACCACCCAGGTTTAGGATCAGAGTGCAAAATAGGAGCATGGTGAACCAGCCTAAGACTAGGAAAGGAGTTCATCCTTCCATCATGGGCTATAAGTTATTTATTTTATTGGAGACATCTTGATGTAGTTGAGTTTCCTTCTACTTAGATCCTTTATTTGTATAAAACATGTACACCCTTTTGGGGAAAATATTGATGTACTCTATATTAAATTGAATATAGTCAAAATTTTAACTTCTGCTGCTATTCATTGGATTTTGTTTACCATTGTTATTGGTGAAGAGGTGGTGATTTCACTTCTTTACATAGAGCATTAGAAGCCTACATGAATGTTACAACCTTTGTTGATACCACAGTGGAAATGGGATCGTATTACTATGGACTTCATGGTTGGTCTTCCTAGGATAGTCAAAGGTCATGTTTCCATTTGGGTGATAGTTGACATGTTGACCAAGTCAGCTCGCTTCTTTCCAGTCAACACAACGTGTACGGTGGAGAAGTTAGCACAAATATATGTTGATGAGATATTTGGTTTGCATGGTATTCCTATGACCATAGTATCTGATAGAGGTCAATAGTTTATGAGTCATTTTTGGGAATGTCCACATACAGCCATGAGGACACAGCTAAGGTTTAGCACAACCTTTCATCCACAAACATATGGTCAGTCTGAGAGGACCATTCAGTCATTGGAGGATCTGTTGAGAGAATGTGTCTTATGGTATCTTGGGAGTTGGGATGCGCATCTGAGTTTAATAGTATTTTCCTACAATAATATTTATCCAAGGAGCATAAACACAACACCTTATGAATTTTTATGAGGGAGATGTTATTGGTCCCCACTTTGTTAGTATGAGACATGTGAGTATTAGCTTTTGGGTCCTAATCTAGTACATAGACTATATAGAAGATCAAGGTGATTCAGCAGCAGTTGAAGGCAGTTCAGGATAGATAGAAGTCATATGATGATAACTGCCACAGACCGCTTGAGCTTCAAGTTGGAGACCAAGTGTATCTTAAGGTCTCTCCTTGGAAAGGTGTGATGAGGTTTGGTAAGAAGGGTAAGTTGGCCCTTAGATATATGGGACCATACCCTATCTTAGCACGTGTTGGGGAGGTGGCTTACAAGTTGGAGTTACCACCAGATTCGCACATGTTGCATGATGTCTTTCATGTTTCCATGTTGAGGTTGTGTCACCCTGATACAGAGCATATGTTGTAGTCAGTGAAGGTTGAATTGGAGGAGGATGTGTCATATTTTGAGGGTCCTGTGTTGATTCTGGATAGGAGAGTGAAGAAGTTGAAGAAGAAGGATATAGTCTTAGTTAAGGTTTAGTGGAATCACCATGGTGTGTAGGAAGCCACATGGGAGTTCTAGGATGATATGTGTAGGAAGTACCCATCCTTGTTAATGTAGGATTTTGGGGGTCAAATCCTTGTTAGGGATTTATGGTTGTAAGAACTATGACCTTGAATTTAGGTTGAACATGCTTTTTTATCATAATTAGATGCTTAAAACCTTAATCAAACCTAGTGATGTGCTTAGATATCATTTGACAAGCTTATGTTCAAAGTCTGGTCTAATTTGGACATTGTTTGAGCTAGTTATGCATATATATATGCTTATTTTGTACCTAATTGCAATTTACCCACATCTAGGATTTTCGTTACAATTTTTCACATGCTTGTTGTGCCTTACATGTTTCCACATCATGTTGTATATGGTTAAGCTTTGGGGAGCCTTGTCACACCTTAGTTTGAGTGATGGAATCTCATGTTGAGATTAGGGTTTGCATGGATGCCCTAAGTTATTGGTTTACCTTGAAATGTGTTGACTGATGAGCGCTAGTTTTGGAAATCACAAAGTTTTTATTTGACATTATTAGTTGTTAAAGGCCTATGATACTCCCTTATTCTACCTATGGTTGGTAGTCGATGAGGTTCCCCATTCATCTTGGTCACTAACATCACCTACGGTAAGCGATCGTTTGCTTTTTTGATCTCTTTGTATGCCAACATCTTGGTTCAGCGGTCGTTGGCTTTTCTTGGAGCACCTTGGTTGATGGTTTTTCTTGGTGCGGTTTCCCTATTTGCATGGATGAGTGAGGTGCCTGCATGGACGAGATCTCTTAAACACTTGGCATCTTTAGCTTGACACCTAACCCTCTTTCCCTCTCTCTAATCTAAGTTATATAAACCCCTCTCCTTGCATGCAAATAACCTCTTTACACACATAGTCTTTGATACTCGTCGTTTTGAAATATCAATCACTAAGATGGTTAATCCTAGAGTTTAAACATTTTTTACTTCTGGTTTTAAGGGTAGTATAGAAGGGTCGATCCCACAGGACAACTAATTAGAGATTGTTCTTAGAACCCAAAGATTTGAAGAACTTTTATTAATTGTTTTTGGTATTTTTCTTTTTAAAGTAGAAAGTAAATTCCAGTTGGGGGTTTGAATGATTACAATAATGCAAGAAGGAAAGCACTTAACAAGAATTAACATGCACAAGGGAAAAATAAAAAGATTGTTAACACAAGCAAACTAAATGAATGAAAGACTAAGAATTAAAGGAAACGAAGATGCGGTGTTTAAAACAATAGATGGAAATCGAGGCTCGTAGGGGTTTTCACCACCTTAGCCTGGGTGATAACAACTAAATCATAAACGACAATTCGATGAAGGCTTGCGAATTAAAAACTCACAAAAGAGAAACTCCACAAGAGCCCATTGGTCCTGGTGCTCATGCTTCCTAGTTTATCAACCTAAAAGACGAGAATCCACGGTCATATCAAAATGTCTATGTAATCGATTTTATTGTTCTAAATCCGGATTTCCATGGTCACATCCATCCGGATTAACATGCGATCCAAAGATCGACTATTAAATTAAAATTGATTACCATCTAGTCGTTTAAGAAGAAGTCGTTAAAACCATGGCTAAGAGGTTATTCCTCTTGCCCCGATAAGAGACTACTCACACATAGAGAAATGGGAGTTGGAGGAAGAAAGAATTGAAGCCATAGTCTAGCCCAGAAATCAGGAAATTAATCCTTATGCTAGAGACGATGAAATGGCTTAACTCTTTGTTCCTTGCTCCAGAATAAAGCGCGGATGAAAGCAGATCAAGACTAAAGTGGGAAGAAGAGACAAGAACGAGAATGGAAGAACGTTGCTTGAATTTATAACTACTTTATTGCATAAAATGAAAATGATTACAAGCCTAATTGCTGCAGAATCATAATACAAAGAAATCCAAGATGATACAAAAGATGATCCTTGGGAGGAGGAAGTGCCATTCCTTTTATAGGAGAAGGAGGGGTAGGCTATCTAAAAAATAGGGGGAAAAAAGAGAGGGATCCATCCTTTTGAATTTTCAGATCTAGTCAACAAACTCTTGATTGTCTTTCTTTAATGCAGATTCTCGCAGCAGCAATTTCGAGCGAATTTCCGTTGTCCAGAGAATTTAAAGTGCGCCCAAAAATATGATTTTCCTGTATCCCTTTGAATTCCTTTTCCAAATCATATTTTAACATTAAATTCCGCCTTAGTATGTGAGAGTTATGCTAATTTTGGTGCAAGGTATGCATTTAAATCAGCATTGCGGGAAACTGAATTGCCTCCTACCTTCATCTCTTCTTTTCTCGATTTAATTACTTAGATAATTCCTAAAAATTAAGAAAATTATCATAAGAATTCAGGAAAATTATATCAAGAAGATGAAAGTGCTATTTATTTTTGAATTAGCTAAAATTAACAAAAATGTCCGAATTAATTATTCTAAATGAAGCAAAAATAAGAGATGAATATGCATTCATAAAAATACCCCAAACTTAAACTTTGCTCGTCCCGAGCAACATTAAAATCAAGAAATACTTTCAAGACATACTCTCAACCTATCATCCTCACTCTCCTAACAATCACTGGATTCCTTCCACCAAAATATGGCCAAGCGACCCTGACTTCCTGAATTCACAAAAAGTTACTTTTATATTTCCTACTTCACAAACTTGCATTTATTCAAGACCTGCAATAAAACAGATTTTCATTTCACCTTTGCATTTGGTACTCCAATTTTTTTTTAAGTTTTACACAAGAACAGGGCTGATTTGGATGGTTGGGGTTTTTGTAGTTTTTCCCTAGGTAGAAAATTGGAGTGAAGGAGGTATGGAAGAAGGACAGTCTCTCCTCTATTCGACTCGAGACCTTTTTATTTAGTGGACATGCAGTTACATTGACCGCATTTTTTTTCTTTGATTTTTGGTGATACACCCAATTACGTGGGTATGGAAGAAGCGAAAGAGGGGGAAGGGGTGCCACCCCAAACTTAGCCTTTTGGGCATTATTGGCTTTTTTTTCCTTTTTGACGAATGGAAAGATTTGGAAGTGGTAGAAGAAGAGTAGAAGAGGTTGTTCTTGTGCAACTTTTTTTTTAGGAGTACCATGCATTGGTTCAACTATTACCGAATCATGCGAAAAATCAAAAAAATTTATACAAGTTGTACATGATAAGAAAACATCACTCTTGAATCCTATCAGTCCTCTATGGCTTGCCATATTTTCCAAGGAGTGATTATTATTTGAGGTCCTAAGTGACAGGAGGATTTCTAGTCATGAAAGTTTCAAAATTTTAGTTGCAAGATAGTTACATCATTAAGGGGAGTATTTTGACAAATGATCATATCAAGGCCGACTAGATAAAGGCCATTTTGCAACAAAAGAAATAAAAATATGGCCGACTAGATAATGGCCATAAACAAAGCAACTATATGCAAAATTAAAAAAAAAATAGAAATAATGCAAGAATAAAAAGATAAGGGGGTGGAATAGAAACATACCACCCACCTCCACCTTGGACTCAAATTTTTGCTCGTCCCGAGAAAAATCGAAACCCGAGATGGAGGGAAGAGAAGAGCAAGGATTTTCAAGTGGCCCTGGTAGCTCAAAAAACATCCAGCTGAAGGGGATGTGTATGAGGGCTGAGACCTTTATCTGAGGAGCTTCATAGTGTACCCTATGATAGGGTAATTGTAGAAGCTCATTGGGGTGCTCATATTTGCTTTCACCTCGCATTCCCTCCAATAGGATCCACAAATCTTCCATCAATAGCAAAGGAAGTGTTGAAGATGGATGTGGATTGGAGGAGGTTGGTGGGTACCCAACTGGTAACACATGCAGTGCCAGATGTGTAAAGTTAGGCGGAGGATCAGGCTCTGGTTTCCCTCGGTCATATTGACCTGCATATAAGAGAATTGGTGGTGATATGAAAGGGACAACAAAATTTAAATCAGCATGATAAGTAATTTTGCTCTGCTCAAAATTCATGCAACCAACCTTGTGATAGATGGGATTCATGGTTGATATAGCATGTAGCTCTAGTTCCTCTATGCAAGGAGTTCCCAAGGGTTCATGAGGGATAAAATTGAGAACATAATCCTTGTTGTCAGTGGAAGGGGGTATGTAGACTTCTCCTAAGGGTTGTGTCTCTTCTTCTAAATCAGTTGTGCATGGAATGGGAATTGGTTGCAACAGAACATGTGGAATCATTTTGTCAAAGGGGGTTGGATGCTTATTATCCAAAATAGACTCAAAATAAGGGTATTGGTCTTTGATTTCAATAGAAGACTCACAAATGGAAGCCAGTGGATTTGGTGTGGAAGACTCACAAATGGCATAATTGTCGTCATAATTATCAAAAATGATCAATCTAGGTTGTTCCATCTCTATTGGGGAGTTCTCCATCTCTTCTTCATAAAAGATATCATCAACATGGATGTCTATGGAATCAATTGGATCATTTACTATACTAAAGGGGAGATCTGATTCCTTTATAGGACAAGTGCCCAACTCAATGGGCTCAGAAGGGATCACCTCACAATATAACGGTGTAATGTAAGGTTCTTGTAGTGGTAGAATCACCTCATCAGGTTCAACCAGATGTGGAAAAAGAGGTGGTTGAGTGAGGTCATAGTGCTCTTGATGATGAAGCCTTTCAAAAGAATCCATCAGTGCATGTTGGGTAGGTGATGGTACATTGGTCACAATAGGCTCAACCAAGATGGGATGATTATTGCAAACATCTAAATATGGGCCTACAACCGAGAAGGGTGGAGTCTTAGGTTTTTGGGATGTTCTTTGAGCCCACCAGTCATTAACCTTTTTGTTAAAAGATTCTTGATTCATGAATTTATCAACATAGGCCTCCATCCACTCATTTTCTGACTTATATGGATAGTCAGGGCCCCATACAGCTGCAGCCCTAGCTAAACAAAGTTCTTCATTTACAGCACCCTGAATTTCTTTAAAACACATATCCATCTCCTGATCAAGGTTGTGTGGAATCTCAACTATATCACATTGGACTTCTTCTAAGGGTGGCGGTTCATTATAGAGAAAGGGTTCCAATGAAGTAGATTGGCCATTAGAATCAACTAGATTAACATCCACGATGGAAGTGATTGGTGGAGCTTTAGGTATTGGAGTTGGTTCTACTTGATTGAAGATGATATAATCATCGTCATCATCATCTATTAAAATCATCCTTAGACTCTCTGGTTTCCAGATTAAAAAATTGCGCCGCGGAATTGGCGTTCAGCGAGCGTCGCATGCACAAATAAAACAGTTAATCGTGTGCAGAAAAAAACGGACTACCGGAATGGAAACTCGGAAGAAAGAGGAGTAGCACTTCCAGAATGTTACTCGGAAGGCATGAAAAAAAAGAAAAAAGTTTTTCAAAAATTTTTGGGGGTTCGAAAAAAACAATCTGTTGTCCCCGGCAACGGCGCCAAATTGATACTCATCGTTTTGCAATATCAATCACTAAGATGGTTAATCCTAGAGTTTAAACCTTTTTTACTTCCGGTTTTAAGGGTAGTATAGAAGGGTCGATCCCACAGGACAACTAATTAGAGATTGTTCTTAGAACCCAAAGATTTGAAGAACTTTTATTAATTGTTTTTGGTATTTTTCTTTTTAAAGCAGAAAGTAAATTCCAGTTGGGGGTTTGAATGATTACAATAATGCAAGAAGGAAAGCACTTAACAAGAATTAACATGCACAAGGGAAAAATAAAAAGATTGTTAACACAAGCAAACTAAATGAATGAAAGACTAAGAATTAAAGGAAACGAAGATGCGGTGTTTAAAACAATAGATGGAAATCGAGGCTCGTAGGGGTTTTCACCACCTTAGCCTGGGTGATAACAACTAAATCTTAAATGACAATTCGATGAAGGCTTGCGAATTAAAAACTCACAAAAGAGAAACTCCACAAGAGCCCATTGGTCCTGGTGCTCATGCTTCCTAGTTTATCAACCTAAAAGACGAGAATCCACGGTCATATCAAAACGTCTATGTAATCGATTTTATTGTTCTAAATCCGGATTTCCATGGTCACATCCATCCGGATTAACATGCGATCCAAAGATCGACTATTCAATTAAAATCGATTACCATCTAGTCGTTTAAGAAGAAGTCGTTAAAACTATGGCTAAGAGGTTATTCCCCTTGCCCCGATAAGAGACTACTCACACATAGAGAAATGGGAGTCGGAGGAAGAAAGAATTGAAGCCATAGTCTAGCCCAGAAATCAGGAAATTAATCCTTATGCTAGAGACGATGAAATGGCTTAACTCTTTGTTCCTTGCTCCAGAATAAAGCGCGGATGAAAGCAGATCAAGACTAAAGTGGGAAGAAGAGACAAGAACGAGAATGGAAGAACGTTGCTTGAATTTAAAACTACTTTATTGCATAAAATGAAAATGATTACAAGCCTAATTGCTACAGAATCATAATACAAAGAAATCCAAGATGATACAAAAGATGATCCTTGGGAGGAGGAAGTTCCCTTCCTTTTATAGGAGAAGGAGGGGTAGGCTATCTAAAAAAGAGGGGGAAAAAAGAGAGGGAGTCATCCTTTTGAATTTTCAGATCTAGTCAACAAACTCTTGATTGTCTTTCTTTAATGCAGATTCTCGCAGCAGCAATTTTGAGTGAATTTCTGTTGTCCAGAGAATTTAAAGTGCGCCCGAAAATATGATTTTCCTGTAGCCCTTTGAATTCCCTTTCCAAATCATATTTTAACATTAAATTCCGCCTTAGGATGTGAGAGTTATGCTAATTTTGGTGTAAGGTATGCATTTAAATCAGCATTGCGGGAAACTGAATTGCCTCCTACCTTCATCTCTTCTTTTCTCGATTTAATTACTTAGATAATTACTAAAAATTAAGAAAAATATCATAAGAATTCAGGAAAAGTATATCAAGAAGATGAAAGTGCTATTTATTTTTGAATTAGCTAAAATTAACAAAAATGTCCGAATTAATTATTCTAAATGAAGCAAAAATAAGAGATGAATATTCATTCATCAGTCTTCTCTCTCTTTCCCTTCCTTGATCTTAGATCTCGTCCCCTCTTGCTTGGTGATGAAGGAGGATCTCATGGTTGAAGAAGGTGGGTCGGTCTTCCTTGCATGTGGGTCTAGCATTTGGATCTACCCTTCTTGTGATCCTTTAATGCTTCCTGGCTTGGTTTCTTGACCTTGGTAAGTGATATCTCTTTTTTTCTCTTCGTTTTCCTTGATATACTCTCTTCTTCTTTATCTTCTTGTCTGAACCCATGGTGTTCCATGGTAGTGCTTGAGATAGAGCTTGAAGAACATCTCTTTCCTTGCTTCCTTGACCTAGGGTTTACTTCCTTCTTGGAGGTGGAGCTAGCTTGACCGAGAGGAGTGCTTGATCTAGGGTTCCTACCCTTCTTATTCAAGCTACCTTGCTGTTTGGAGTTTCTACATCATCTCCGAGGTGAGTTATATAACTTTCTCCACAATTATTTCTTACTTTTATTTTGCATGCACATGATCTTGCCTCATAATGTTGTTCTAAGTAGAAAGATGATGTCTTTCCCTAGGGTTTTTGGTCATATGATAGTTGTTGGGTAGAATGACACCTCGAATGAACCTTAATCCCTTTTTTACTAAACCTTCTTCGATGATGGAAGTGTTTGGTGCTTTCATGCTTGTGGAAAGGATGATTTTACTCTCTCACATGAGGGTTGCTAAATTATGGTTTTGGAGTTGATCTTCTTTCTTGTGATGTAACTTGGTGATCTTTTAGATTGTTGGTGGTAATAACCTATTTGGATTCTAAGTGATTGCTAAGTATTCACCCTCTTACTGGTGGACGAGTTTTTGGTCTCTCCATGGTATCCAAGATTTCCTCTATCTTGATGGGTCATTGAGTTTTAATGTATGCGATCGCTAAGAATGATATATCTTATGTGGTCGCCAATAATTTTTGTGTAATAGTGGTCGATGAAGTATATACATGTTCGACGGTCGCCAAGGTTTGGACCCTCAACGGTCAATGAGGATAGTGAACCCTAAGTGGTCACCAAATTTTGAATTCCAATTAATCACTGATGCTTCATGTTTTCATCGGTCGCCAATGTTGCTTAGTCTTAGTGGTTGCTAATATGACGTAACCCTAGTTTTAGCAGTTGCCAACCTTTCTGATGTTTCAGTGGTCTATGTAACATTTGATCCAAGTGGCCATGAAGATTTTTGATGTATATGGCCATCATGTTTTGTTGACCCTTTGATGGTGATGTTTGACCTAAGTGCTTTCATGTATGATAGATATGATAATAATTAGGGTTTACCTTTGAGGGTTTTTTGTAACCTAAATTCGTTGGTTCTTGATTACACATGATCCAATAGTCTTACCTTTTCCCTCAAATGAATACAAACCTAAGGTTTTGGTAAAGTTATGTTTAGCAATGATTAATTCGACTATTCTCAATGAACCTAACTCTAATACAAGTAAGTGATTATGATATGTATCCTCTTGTGTAAGTAGTATGATAATGGAGTACTTTCTCTCTCTATGATTGTTGCAACCCTAATATTCCATCTTATGAACATCATGGCTCTTGAATGTAATGTTGTATCAGCTATGTATCACATGTATGGTGATGGAATGACGAGCCTTGATGAGGTATGAAAAGATAATGATGTTCTTGCAGGGGACAATGTGAATGGTCTTGTAACCTTTGACATGTTTTTATGCCCTAATTGAGGTGTCATCCTTTGTATGATGTAATAAGGACTAACCAAAGATGGTATGATGATGAGTATGGCTACATGTATGGCAATGAAATAGTACCATGTGATGATGTGATAAAATTTATACTTCATACATTTTATATCTTCTGAGGTTTCAATCTACCCATGATCTTGTAGAACTCTTTTAGGGTTTGTATGTAACTTGATTGATGCAGTTAAAACGTACTCAACTAGCATTAATTTATCAAGTGAAACCCTAATCATGTAGTGAATTGTGTTATAGATCCATTATAGTGTCAGGACTTGTTGGATGGTGAAATGAGTCCTCCTAAGGCAAACTCAGAGTGCATATTGTTGAGTGTGTGGGGTTCTTGAGACTATGTGTCCTTGACATCCTATTCCTAAAGTTTTGAGGATGGCTACAGTCATACCTCGGCAGGAGAATAGTTGTGGTCGTATCTCATATATTTGTGTATATGATGAGATTGAGGACAATTGCGGTTGCACCTCAGATGTTTGGGTTTTTGTATACCCTGGGTTCACTAGTGATGTGACCTATATACCAAGGACGGACTAGGCTATTTTGTAGCTGGACTTATATGTCACTGTGGGACTCGTACTGGCCGGGGGTGGGTGATATCATGGGAGTTTGACTCTCCTAGATCTTGTATGACATTGATTTTGACTTAGCAGTAGTCGGTTGGAGTTGAGTGGTATACCTCAACTCCTTAGGGCTTAATAAAAGACTTAATAAAACCTTGTAGTATATTTGTTTAGGGTTAAACACACTTCACATTGGATGTTAACCCTTGCCTTGTTTCTTATATTGCTTAGTTTTTATATTATGCGGTAAGAGAAATCAACTTTATAGAAAGTGGTAGCCATACATGTTTCCCTATATATTATGCTAGACATGATTTACCTATTTTAGTTATTTAGCCTTCTTGACCTGTTAAATATGTTTAAATGCTTAATCTACTTATCTTGCTTTCGTATAACCTACTATAATCAATAATCGTTAGTTGAGAGTTATATCTCTCGTTGGGATATGGGTCTCACCTCGTGGGTCACCACATCTTTTTAGGTGGTGGTCAGCAACATGGTCAGGATCGTGACGTGGTCAGGATCATGCTGTTGAGGAAAAGCAGTAGAAGTAGAAGGTTGGATAGTAGTTGCAGAGCCCTAGTCACATCCATGTACTCTCAATTCTGGGAAGGGGATGTTTTGCAGATGATGTATATCGACACATGGTTTGACAGTGTACCAACATTTTGTATATGGCATGTATATGTGGAACATCTCTTTTGTATACATGTCGTGGTTGATGCCACTGGACACATATGTAAATACCTGATATGGTATGTGATGATATGTAAGTTGTTTGGCCTTAATGTAAATGTTTCTAAAGAGGATGGTAAAGTTGAAATCGGTTTTGATTTATTTGCTTTTCATATAATGTGGATGTTTAGTTGTTGATTGCGAGTTTTATTTTGAGTAATATCGCTTGGTGTGGTAGGGTGTCACACAAATAATGATGTCACTTGATCACATGTGTCTTTAGTTTAATGACCTAAACAATGAGACCATATGTATGATAAGAGTGCATACATTCTTGTTATGCCCCTAGTCGGATATTATTGTGGAAGTAAAATAAACGACAATGATAACATAAGACTAGAATGTGTGTTGACTGGTGACAAAGTCTCATTAATCATGATATTGGCTATCAAGTATACACATAGGTACTTGTTGAATTTTAGTGTACTTGACAGACCCACCTTGATAATGGTACATGGAAACCACATGATGGTATTTAGAATCATATCTCAAAGTGATAGTGATGATTGTGGTTCTTAGATCGGAAGTTGCTACACTCATCACATGTCATTCTATGAACTTTGACACCACTCGATGTGACCTTGAATGAGGGTTGCTATAAAGATGGCACTCAGGTATGTTGTGACACATGGGGATTGAATGTGAGTGATGTTGATGGGATCTTTCCCTCCTATTAGAGTTGATATCATGGCCACTTGATAAGTAATTGACCTGCCTAAATCGCGCGTCCAAGAATGGAGGCGGATTTGAAGTTAGTCGGACTTTTACATTTATAACCTGAATCCTTCTAGGCCCCCGCAACTTTGTTTACGGGGGTCGAAGTAGATATACGGGGTCGAACACAGGGACAAGGGTGGTAGTGTTGAGAACCTAGAATCGACACGCTACACTCCGACAGGTAAAAAGAGATGATAAATTCCCAAAAGGGAAACAGCAAGATGTCACAAACAAAACAAAGAAAACTATCTCCAACTGAAGCTACTAGAAAGATTTAAGGTTTTAGTCATTTAGCAGTTTTTAGGGGTTTTCATGCAATAGAAACAGAAAGATAAAACTAGAGCTAGAGCAAGGTACGAAGGATAAGACTTCAGCAAAATAAGCGGCGGCAGTAACATCCTGCACCCCTCCTCTCAGAGCGGGTACCTCTAACCAAGCATCAACACCCCTCTCGAGGTTGCTGAACTTAAGTTAGAGTGGAATGTTACCGAAGCAACTCCGTTCCAGGCACTCTCGTACTCCAGAATCGGACCAAACACTAGAGCCACAACACAACTCTCAAAGTTGTTGCAACGGGAAAACACGATTCGGTAGCTAAGTGAAATGCGGTCCAAACATGCAAGCTAGAGTTCAGATATCAAACATAACAGTCATCTAACATTTTGCACCAAGCATAGAGCAGCAAGTAATTAAGCTTTTCCATTTCCATAAACATTAAAGGTCTTAATACATTGCGTAAATAAAAGATTAAATAACAGAATTAAAGATAGATGTCGCCTTCTTGATGTAGAAGGACGACAGGCTAATGTGGCTCTCCAGCCCGATACCGGTCAGGAGTCGAGCCCGATACAGCAGTGTCGGGCGGCACACCCTCTCGGGCGGCACACCGTGACGGCCAACTGTATCGCTCAAGGACCCTGGCTGATACGCTCATGTGAGGCGGAGCACCCTCTCGGGCAGCACGCATGACGGGCGAAGCGTATCGGGTTCGATATCATGTCGGGCATGGAGCGACGCGTTCTACTGTCGGGAACTCGTGTTGCTCATCATCATTGGCCGATATCGGCCCGCAGTGTCGCCCGGGATGGTCCTAAGTGAACCATCCCCTCCCTCTCGGGATGAGGAAGAGCTCACCTAGAGTTTCTCAGTACGAGCACTGGGACGCGATACTCTTGCTCTCGCAGTTTTCCTCCGAAGATTGCTCAAAGTTCCCAACTGTTCGAACTGTCTTTTCAGCTTCCTGTAGCTGCTATTTATAGGCAAGGGTTGAGGGAGGTTATGGTGCTCGAAGCGCCATGTGTCCTCTTTATTCGTGGGTCGGTGGACGGCTGATACAGGTATCGCTCGGCACAGGGTGTCGGCTGTCGGTCACGTGACGGGCAGCGCCTACCGGTGGGTGGCATGTGTCGCGTGACAAGCTGGTGTTGTCGTGGCGAGCTCGGCTCCCTGTCGGGTAAAAGACGTGTCATCCATCAGTTTCTTCTCGTGTGGCATCTCCATATCACGCGTCGTTGTGTCGCTCCACCCTGTCGGGCAGAGGTCGTATCGGGCGTCAGGAAGGCCGATGCAGTTTGGACTTATTTTTGGGCCGGGACGGCCTTATTGATGATAAAATGGACCAAAATGAGGAAAAACACTGCAAAAGATGGAAATATTGGATTAAGAGTGTGACTTGGCCAATTATTGCAAAAGTGCTTATAAAAGAGAGGAAAATAGCAGAAAAGGGAAGTTTTGATAACAGTATAAAGGGCAAAAACGTCACCAAAATTGGTGTTATCAACTCCCCCAAACTTAGCGTTTTGATTGTCCTCAATTAATATTTAAATTTTATTTAGTGATGCTTCTTCTTGCTCGGCGAAGTTTTCTGTTCAAAAGGTGAAACAAGAATCGTGATGCCTTACAGATAATGTTGTCTCACTATGAACAAAAGACTTTGTTTTTCCTGCCTTATTGTTTAAGTAAGATTCTTCCCTACAGCTTCGGTGAGACTTTGTTGTATGATTCTGAAGTTAGCTTACACACCAAACGGCTTTATTTTTGGGGCAGAAAGTTGTGTATAGGGTAGGCTAAGGCTTTTTGGGGTTTTTCTTGTTTCCCATCAGTCCATCCAGGTAAGGGTCCGTTAGCAAGCAAGTGGTTCCTGCAGTCCAAGCCAGTTGGATTTAGAGCAGTGATTTCACATCCTACGTACCACTGCCCCGGATCTACCATGCCTAAAGATGGGTACTTTTAGAAAACGAGTGTGTATATGTATTTTTTTTTTCTTTTTTTTTATTGGCACAACTCTAATGCTTTTATTCACGCTCATAAGGCTTCTCTCTTTTTTTGGAATTTTCATTGGGTGAGGGAAAACAAAGAGAATTCTGCTGTTTGGGCAGCTTTTTCCTTCTCCATACTCGTCTCTTAGCTGTTTTGTGAGATTATTATGTTTTTTTGAAATTTTTGGCATGGCAAAACATAATCTTTCATTGTTTGAGGCAGCATTATCAATAAGATATAACAAGACTTGCATCTCGTTAAGCACATAGAAAACAAACTTTGCAAGAAGTCGCATCAGGGTTTTTACTATACAGTAACTTTGTACATATGTATGGAGATGATATAAACAAGAGTTTTCAAAACTTTGGTATGAACATATATATGTACACAAAGAACAAAAGAATAGCAAATTTGAGACAAAAGAATGAAAGAATTAAGTTAGAAAATTCAGAAAAATTTCAAAATTTTGTACCTCCCTCACTGGTACATGGTACCCCCCCCCAAACTTACTCCACACTCTGTCCCAGAGTTGTGAAGTAGATAAGGTGAGGTAATGTTTATTCCACTGAGGTTGCGCCTGTGTCAGATAGAAGCTCCCACACATATTCTCCCCTTTTGCTGTGATAGAAGGTGTGGTGGAGCTGGTCAGGCGTTTCTTTATTCGCTATCCATTCCAGGACGTAGATGTCACAGTCGTTGGATAGGGGAAGTTGCTACGGACTGCGGTGGCAGAACTGGAGTTCGTGCCACTTGCTTGCTTGCTTGTGTATCCAGGAATGGTTGGATCATCTTTGCCACCTCGTCATAGTATTTTTGGACCAGGCGTTTGACGGATGTCAAAGGTTCTGATGTACATGGCACTGGATGGTTCTTGTTGCTGTCCGAGCTATTGTAGAAAATTTCTACTCGTTGCTGGGTGTACACTGTTAGAAGTGTCCAGTGGTTGTAATGTAGAACGGGGAGGAAGATCTTGTGGGGAACTTCGCTCGCCAATTCCTGCAGAAATGTTTGTTTCGCTCATGTTTCATCGGCTAGGCAGATGTCGTTGAACAACATAGGATGGGCTATGTACACATGTTCTAGCTTTGGCTGTATATACTGGATGTAAGCGGCTGCAACTATTACGGCCAAGCACCCTCCTTCCTTTACCATGTCCCTTAGATCATCGACCGGGACTACGACATTGCCCTCCTGAAAGGAGACAACCGATGGGGTAGAATCAGCTAACTTCAGCTGTATTACGTTGACCTGCACTTGTGTGAGAGTTGCACACGAAAAGCGGTCGAAATTTGTGATCAGCCCTTCTGAAGCTTCAGGCAAAGCAGTGTCTTCCACCCCGTGCACTTTCTTCAGGACCGCCAACTGCTTGCCTTCCCCATAGGTATCGGTTGCTATCTCCTCTTCTTTTTTTGAGGAGCTGCTGGATTTAGAAGAGTCTTCTTCCAGGTCATTATCCAGCAGCTGCTCCAGTACTCCTGCATCTTGGAAATAGCGCTTGTCCTTGATCAGAAGCATGGCGTAAATGCCCTTTTGTTGATAGAAGCACCTGCCTTTGAGGGCTCTCAAGTTTCCAAATGTATTGAGCACCTCAATGGCACTCAGGATGGCGAAAGTGTTGTTTCCACTCCCCTCTTCTACCTGGACGGGGAGGTCTCGGAGAGTAAAGAAGTTCCAAGGACCTTGGTGGCATTGGCTTCCTTGTTTTATAGCTCGTAGTAGACGCAATGGCAGGAGTCTCAGTTTTTGGTCCTCCGGGCGGCAGAAAATGCCCCCAGAGCACGGCACTTCATCATTGCTGCAACACAGCAGCTGGACGTCGCGGTTTCTGAGGTCTACTATGTAGAGAAACCACACGTTTCGGTGCTTGTACGGGGCCAACACCAGGTTCGACCTGTGCTCTTCAATGTATTGCATCATGTCAGCCACCGCACGAGAGTCTGTATCTCCCTTCATCGGCCTTCTTGCCAAGGTCGGGGTGGCTGTGTATAGTATCTTCCAACCTATCCTGCTGTCGATATTTTCTATTATCGCATTCTCCAGGACCCTGAACAGTCTTTTTTCGACCACGATCGGTGTGCGGAACATGCTTTGAAGAACTCCTCATCACACGGAGAGGTAGTCGTCGGTCCAGACGGCGTCATCTTCATCTGCCTGCGATCTTAAGACCTTATTCAGCAGCTTCTGGTCTCTGATCGTCAGGTACCCGATGGCTCTTCTGTCGAAGTCGGCCATCTCGAATGAGGGTATCTCGGATGGCTCACGGAATCTGTCTGCCATCGAGCGCCTTCCTCGGGGTAGATGTTTCTTATTGATTGTGTAGACATCCCCCTTCTCTCCCTCAGACTCATCAGAAGAGTCTCCCCCGATGTTGATATCCACGCTATCGTCTTCGACTTCATCTAGGGGGACAGAGATGTTTCCATCTCCCAAGCCTAAAGAGCTCTCCTGTCCGGCTAGAGCTCCTTCGGCTGACCTTTGTTGCGTCCCCTCCTCGGGCATTGAGGATCGCCCGCTGGAGGAGGAGGAAGACGCTGATCCCGAAGGGGAAGCTGACGAAGAAGGAGGAGAGCCACGGTTGGGGGGTGACGGCGACCTTCTCGGATGCCTTCGGCGCGGATGGTCGTCACTTCTATCCAACCTCTCCTCGATCTTGTCGAGTCATTGGAGAACTTGCTGCATCGTCGCATTCAAGGCCTCTAGTCCACCGGGAAGGCTTACTAGAGTCGGCAGCTCTCTTTCTTGGCTATCCAGCCTGTCATGGAAAGATGCAAGTTTGCAGGTTAGGGAAGTACAGGTAGCAGAGTTGGTATCTGTTACCTCCCGCAAATGATCGAGCTCGTGCCCGAGCATCTTTCGGAGCAACGGGGGAGCTCCGGTGGGTCTCCCTTCCATCCTCACAACATCTTGCTCGCACGATGGTCTACCCGGCGAGGTAGAATCTATCAGAATCGTTCGCAATCGAGTTGTCTCCAGGCGAGGCGTCGGTGCTTTTTCAGGTGCCACTGCCTTGCCTTCTCGTATGGGTGGAGACGGTCGTGGTGAGGGAGGACTCTGCTCCACCTCTGCACTGTCGGCGATCTCCTCAACTGCTATAGGTGGGGACTTCAGCGGTGGTGTCGGTGTTCTTCCGAGCTCCCTCAAGATCTCGTCGAAAACCCCATTGTTGTCGCCCTGCTGAAGTTCCTCTTCTGCCTCTGCAGGCCTTGAAGCAATGATGGGAGCTGCGGCCGTCTCTCCCACGGCAGCTCCCATAGTCTCTGTCTCGGTGACCTCAACGATCACCGGTTCCTTTTCAACTACCACCGTCCTTGTTGTGGCGGTGGCTGATATAGTCAGAGCGACGACAACTTTATCAGCAGTCGTCATCGGTAGCTCTGGAACTGCCCTCTCCTGGGCCCTGGTGGTGGTGGTGTAAGCTGTGTTGTTCTCTACAGCATCAATTTCGGCGGCGGTGAAGACCAGTTTCTCTGCGTCGTAGGCGGCGCAGTGAGGGAGCGGGAGATGTATGTCCGTCCTTGAAAACTTGTAGAAGAAGTCCCTCCCCTCCTTCCTAATGATGTTGGTCCTCATCAGGTACTTGGTGTCGATCACCTCATCGCCTTGCGTCCTCGAAAAGCTGCACGGCTCTTTTGGGTACCCGAGCCCTACTGCGATTAAGTTGACTATTTCACCCATGCAGTACTCTTTTGTGGCTTCCTTCATCGGGTGCAGTCTGTTCAGTAAGAACCGCCCAAGGTTGATCACCCGGCCCTCCATTATGTGCCACATGATGTGAAGTTCTTTTGTATAGATGTTATTGGACTCATTCTTACTGAACAGAAAGCATGCCACCAATTTGTGCACTATCCTCCAAAAGCAGGAGTGCAGTGCCACCACCTTTCTTCCCGGCTTGAATGAAGATTCGCCGATTAGCTTACTCCAGAGCTCCACGGGATTGAATCTGTCTCCTTCGGTGATTCTCTCACCGTTGTCTATTAGATTTTTCTCCTCCTCGTTGGAAGAGAAGATCTTATTCAACAGCTTCTCAGAGATGGTGTGCTCTGAGTTATAAAGTCGGGCCTGGAGTCTGTATGGCCCGCCGAATTCTTCTCTCTGCGCTGCAGAATTCTTCACCCAGTGGAGAGAAGACATAAACTCCATTGTCAGTTTAGTGTAAGAAGAAGACCGGCTGAAGCAGATCTTCTTCATCCCTGCCGTAGCGAGGATGCCCTTCAGCCTCCCCATGATCCCTAGTTCAGCAAACGAGGCCTGATGGAAGAACCTGCTCGGTCGGTAGACCTTGGTCACTAGTTCAGAATATCGGCGAGCGTGCTCGTCGTCCCTTGGCTCAAAACTTCCCGACAAGTATTCTGGGAGTTCTGCTGCTGCTAGTGGTGTTGGTGTTGGAGTTGGAGCTGCCACTTCTCCAACCCTAGCCCTCTTCTCTGCTGTTGATGCCTCGAATACTCCTAGGTTCGGGCGCTTAGGCCTGGCAGTTTGCCCTTCAGCAGAAGTCTCTGGGTAGATTCTCCTGCCTTGTGCGTCAACAGGGACAGCAGTTGTCTTGATGCGTGCCATTTCTGTGAGACAATAAGCAAATACCTCGATTGATTAAATGTGTTGATGCTTTGAAAAAGTAAAGAATGAATGTGTGACCAGGTATTTCTCTATACAAAGATTGTCCCACACACCGTATTGGGCGACACACGGGTTTTAGAGGTGAAGTCTTGTGCCCGATACTAGAGATGGGTATCGCCCGTCACGTCAAAAGATCAAACACACGATATGAACAGGGCGATAAGGCTATAAACACGTGTTAGGTCTGTCGCTCGATACGGGTGTGTCGGGCGATAAGATGGCGATAAAAGAAGATGCCCGATATGGCTCACTTAAAAGGAAAACAGCATGTCGCCTGGCAAAGAAAATAGTCGCGGCGGTACAAAGATGGGCGACACGGCTATCGCCCGACATGGTGTATCGGGCAAACGTGAATAAAAGGTACGTTGCACGAAGTCCATATCGGGTGATACAAGGGTTTCAATCTAGGGTCCTCAAGACCGATAAGCCTCTCGTTTATAGAAAGAATCGTGTCGGGAGGCACGGTCTGCCGGGCGATAGGGTCTGTCGGGCTATACCTTGCTGCATTCTTAACTTTTGCATGATACGAGAGCAGAGAGCCTTGCACAACACGGGAGCAAAAGCACAAGGTCTTAGCACGATATAGGAGAGTGAAAACAGTAAGGCAAGTAGCTCGACACGGTAAAAACTCACCCCTTTATATAGTAAACTCAACCGGGGTGAAATTGGTGATTCAGGGGCGCGCGTCGGCAATTGGGGTAACTCGTTCCATGGTCGGGCAGTCCATCCGTCGGCTCAAGAGTAATTACTCCAACTGCTCGATACGAGTGTACGCCGCCAAGGTATGCCCGTCACGACCCTTGCGATCCCCAAAATTCCACTGCCCAATATGGGCACATTCATAGCGTCGGTTGGATTGATGCCCGATATGTCATGAAAACATAGCGGTATAAACGGCGGCTAATGAGTAAAACATCCTTGGCCTAAGACTAAGCTCTCGACCTCATATGGTATTACCCATCCCGGTTAAAGAAGCTAAAGCGGTGACACATAAAACATAAGAGTCAGTGCATGTGGCGCATGTGCTGACTCGGGCCTTATTACTGTCTGAATTGTCCATAATGCTTGAAATGTTCGACTAGCATGAAAGTAAATGCACCCTATACTAGGAAATTAAAATACAGCTCGGGATGCCTCCCGAGAAGCACTGAGTTTTCCGTCCTCAGTTGGACGTCTTTGGCTTCTTCTTCATCCTTTTCCTCAGTAGTTACTGTCCCGATCTCTTGCCTGGTTCTGTGTTGGACGGAATCTTCCCTGACGAGTTCTTTACGATCTCGGCGAGCTGAGCTAGCTGCTGGTCGATTTGGCGTTGATGTGTCTGCATGTCTGCCAACTGTACCAAATTAGGCTGGCTCGACCTCTCGCCTTGGCCCTGACATTCACCCTCAGAAAGAGACTACTCACAACAAGACATGGTATCAAAGCTCGGTAGAACATGTCACAGTTCTACAGAGTTCCTAAAATGGCACGAAAAATCAAGTTTAGCAAGTTGAATTATTAATTTTTAGGCAAAGAATAGTAATGAAAAAGAAAGAAAAACAGTGATGTCAAGCTCATTTCTAAGCTTGAGGCACGAGAGTGTAGTTAGTGGATTCGGATTCGTCTACAGTATCGTTTTGCCTTGTCCCCGGCAATGGCGCCAAAAAGTTGACCTGTCTAAATTGCGTGTCCAAGAATGGAGGCGGATTTGAAGTTAGTCGGACTTTTACATTTATAACCCAAATCCTTCTAGGCCCCCGCAACTTTGTTTACGGGGTCGAAGTAGATATACGGGGTCGAACACAGGGACAAGGGTGGTAGTGTTGAGAACCTAGAATCGACACGCTACACTCCGGCAGGTATAAAGAGATGATAAATTCCCAAAAGGGAAATAGCAAGATGTCACAAACAAAACAAAGAAAACTATCTCCAATTGGAGCTACTAGAAAGATTTAAGGTTTTAGTCATTTAGGAGTTTTTAGGGGTTTTCATGCAACAGAAACAGAAAGATAAAACTAGAGCTAGAGCAAGGTACGAAGGATAAGACTTCAGCAAAACAAGCGGTAGCAGTAACATCCTGCACCCCTCCTCTCAGAGCGAGTACCTCTAACCAAGCATCAACACCCCTCTTGAGGTTGCTGGACTTAAGTTAGAGTGGAATGTGAAAAACCACTAGAGGGGGGTGAATAGGGTTTTAAAGTTAATTTAATAATTATTTAACTCAAACAACCAACCACAAAAATATTGGACAAGGGGACAAGGATTTAGAGTGGTTCCAACCTTAGCAAATACTAAGGAAGTCAGTCCACTACCCGATTGCTTACCCAACCGGGATTTTGAAAGAATTAAATTTTATTGCCTCGCAAGGACTTTACATAAAATTACAATTCTTTCACCAAACCCTTCGAACAGCCTTCACCTAGAAGTAATTGCACCAACCTTGAAGCAGCCTTCTTGAAGTAACTTCAAGCTCCCCCTTGAAGTAGCCTTCCTCTTGAAGTAGCTTCTCATTGCAATAGCCTTCTTGAAGTAGTTCGAAGTCCACCTTCTCCTCTGAGAAGAACCTTCTCCAATCCGCAGCCTCCAACCCTAGGAGTAGCAAGGAGAATACAAAGGATAAAAGGAACAAGAAGGAAAAAGGAAATTACACTTAACCTTTGAAGCACAAGGCTTGATTTGCCTATATCAAGCGTGTAGATCTCCTAACCAATGTATATGGAAGTGTGATTGTTGTGGATAGGAGATACTAGCCTATAGGACACGAAATTAGAGCAAGGAGAAGAATAGCCAATGCAAGTGTTGCTCAATTTCTCAAAACAGATTCACAATTACAAGTGTAAGCTCAAGTGTATCACAAGTGAAGATTAGTGAATTTAGGTGTCCTAAGGCATGTCCTATTTATAGAAATGACCTACAAGTGCTTAAGGACATTCTAGACACTTTCTAGGGGGTTCTTAGTGCTCAACTAGCCGTTATGTGTCCACTAATTGCATTTGTAACGGCTAGTTAATTGACCCTAAAAAGTGCAGACAGAACTCTTCTCGGTCGAAGATTTGTCGACCGAGAGTCCTTCTCGGTCGAAGTTTTGTCGACCGAGGGACTTCCTGGAGCAAGTGTTTACAACGTTCATTTCCAACTCCCAACCACCTTGTCTGCTGGGTCTAACGGCTAGTAGGGTCTATTCTCGATCGAAGATTTTGTCGACCGAGAGTTTCTCAGTCGAAGTTTTTGTCGACTGATATTTTCTCGATCGACGATTTTCCGACCAAGAATATTACCGAATCATTGTATTCATTTACTAAGTGTGTGTATCAATGTGCAATTGTGATACTATCTTGATGAATGACCTATCTAAGTGTTGTGAGTGGATAGGGAAGATCTAAACGCTTTATTTACATGATATCTAATTACTTGTACATTATATACTTGTACAAGCATTTACATTTGATTACGATCATGAAAATAAAGCGATTTTATCAAATTGTTCTTCCAAGTCTTTGTTATCCACCACCTTGTATGCTTGTTCCCGAAATACTCAAATAGCACGTTAAAACCACAAGAATGAAATGTTTGTCATCATCAAAATAAAGGGATTATCATAATGTCCAATTTAGCCAACAATCTCCCCCTTTTTAAAGATGACAAACATTTCCTAAATATAAAATAAGGAAATATAAATCATATGAGTTTTATACCTGAAGTTTACCTTTTGTAGCCTTTCTTGTTTTGCAAGTGGGTGTTGGCTGAGATATTATGAAACTCCTTTTATTTGATTTTATATTATTTCTCCCCCTTTGTCATTTCAAAAAGATAACCAAGATAAATATTAAGTATGACTTTTATTTCTCCCCCTTAATTTCATAATTTGATGCTCCCCCTTAATAAGATATTCAGTTTGCAAAACTAAGGGATTAATATAATTGTAAACCATTTTTGTCAAATTTAGCCACAATTTGTTTCTCAATCATTTGCAAAGGATGTTAAGCCTTGAAATGATATGAGTTTCTTTTAAGTTTATGGCATATGTGTATTAATTTCTCACTCATTTTACAAGGAATGTTAGGCCCTGAAAATGATATGAGAATCATTTAATCTTAGACTACATGAAAGGTGTCTCTAACCAAATGCATGGGATGTTAAGCCCATATTTGTTTAGAGAATTCCTTTAAGAACAAGGTATATGAAATTTGTAGATTTCTTCATAGCCAAGAGTAAGAATACTAAGGTCATAACAAGCTTCAACTGATATTTGCAATGTTTTGTAAGCTTCTTAATCAAATAATCAAATTTGTTTTTGTGAGCTCCCCCTTAATCTTATAGTCAAGATAATTTAAGGATTCTAAGGTCACAATCAATATTAGATCATAATAAGTTGACCTTTTATGAGAGTTATGCACTAAAATTATGTTTTCAATATGTTAAACACATTTTGAATCAAGATACTAATATTAAGTGCAGTAAAATGATGTACAAATAAGCATTTTGTCAAGCTTATTTTAGGTCGACCTTGACTTCGACCATAGCGCCCCTTGGTCAAATTTGATTTCAACCAAGAGGCAATTTCTGCAGATTTACATTTTAAGCACTTTCATTGAATTACACATTTATGTTAATATATGTGAAATATAAAGTTTTTATGTAATATGATCAAATGTATATTAATTTGAAGCATTTTGAGTGATACCTATTTTGAAGAAGTTTTATCAATTGAAAGCTTAATATAGGCATCACAGTGAAGTCTTTGTCTTTAATTTTCCTAAACTGTATGTTTTACATTCATTTTGAATGATATCTCATAAGCTTTGCTATAGGTACATAAATATCAATTCCCATTTCTTTTTGTACCCTCATTTTCAGATTAATCATAAGATTCTTTAGAGACATATATCCTTGAAAGCAAGATTAATATCTTAAAATCAAGATTTTGCTTTTGATTTCTTAGAACAAGCAAATAGATAAAACATTAATATTTTTGTTCTAAGAGACATTGTTTGTCTTGTCATAGCATCATCATTCACAATAATCATTATCTATTATGTCAAGATGCATTTATGCTATGGCATTTTCAATGATCTTGAATAGTATCCATTCATGGTTTGTATATATGCATCACAGATTATTTTAGACAAACCAACGAAACACAATGATCATGGCACAACAAATTATGATAGAAAAGTATAAGCATATCCATAATACAATGATAAGCATATAAATGCAATAATTATGATCATTTAAGCTAAATTTCAACACACATGGTTCCTATATAGATATGCCAAGAAGTACTTAGGAAAAACCATGTGGATTATGATAAAACAATAACTTCCTTGATTAAACCCATTCATAATTTTCAGTTTTAAGTCAAACCATGTAGAGGATAATACCAAGATAATATCATTTATGGTTCATGGATTTTCATATTTAAGACAAACCATGTAAATGAATATGCTTAATAAACTTTTTCAATAAATGAATAAGGTTTGTTCAAAATCAGTCTTCATATAACACTTTTGCAATATGTTTAAGGATTTCATATAGTGTTATATCTTAATTCATGATGCAAAAGATCAATATGTCTTGTTTCAAAGATGATCTCCAAGATTTATTCTTGATTAAAGCACTTTTTATTATTGCTGAATTGATAGCAAATAAGAAACAGCAGAACATATTTTCCAAACTTTTGCTCGGTCGAACAATTTGTCGACCGGATTATTTTCAGTTGAAGTATTTCTCGACCGAGAATGTTTCTGCAAATTTTATTCAGCAATCTGTATGTTCTAGTTTATGTGTTGTAATACTTTGTTATTCAATTGTGTGAAGTTGAGATAGATATAAGGTTACTCAATTCAAGATTATTGATCATATCTCAGACTTAATTAGTACATTTACATTTTTATGTCACAATGATATTTATTCTTTTGATTTTCTTAGAACAAGTTATCTTTATCATTCTAATGGAAATTTTAAGACAGACTATTTATGCTTAATCATCAAGAAAGTAGCAATTGAAATTTGATAACATTTGAATTTTCCAAGAAAGCATAATCAATTTCAATTTGCATACACATCAGAATTTTACAAGTTGTGGTTTGCATCAAGTTTAATAGGGATGTTATTAACATATATGTAATGATGCAAACTACTAATATGCTTGAGAGATTTGTCTTCAAGATATGTGACTTATTTTTCCAATCAAGTATGTCTACTTGTAGTAAGAGTATAGATTTCAGTATCATTTGTCTTTGCAAGCATCATTTTTGCAGAAATTTTAGTAAAATCTATCTTTTTCTCTTGTCTACTTGATAATTTAATCACGAAAAGTATTTAGTTTTGATACTCATATATTCTTCCTTTTGATTTGGATCATTCAAATGTTTAAAGCACAAGAATATATAAAGTTCATTATATGCTTAAGTTGATTGTGATTTAAGTGTCTTTTATTTAAACAGTCTTGCCAGAGTTTTACTCGGTCGAAAAAGTTTTCGACCGACATTGTCTCTGTCGACAATTTCTCGACCAAAATTGTTACTGTTTCTGTATTGTTTTCAGTAATTGTTTCTAAATAAAACATATATCACTTCCAATTCAATTATGCAATTTAAAACTCAGTTTAGTTGAGATAAAACATATGAATATCAAGGCAACATTTTGATCAAATCTCAACTAATATTATTCAAATCTTTAGATTTTAAGAACCCTAATTAAGACAAGTTTTCAAGGATGTGTCTCTGCAGATTTGTAGATTTAGAAATTTTAATTACTTGAATCAATTTGTTATTTCATTATGTTAAGTTGAGATAGACATAGAGATATACAACTAGAGTCTTTGGTCATATCTCAACTTAAATTAATTCATTTAGTTTGGGGGTTTTGGAACCCATACTAACTCAACATCCTTTTTCTTGTATGGACATGAGAAAGAATAATGTCCAAGACGCAAACAATAGTGACAACATATGGAATCAACCTCATATCTCTTTCTATGATTTTGTTCAAGGTTTTTCTTGGGTATGTATTTGCCTTTGGGTACATACATAGATTGACTCTTTGGCACTTGTGTTCTTCCCCAACTAGGTTTTTGATAAGATTTTCCTTTAGGCTCATATCCTAGTCCTCTCCTTCCAATTTGATGATAAGAATTATTTAAAATTTTATCAAGAGTATCATTGTTACTCAAACTATTAACTTTTTGTTGCAGCTTAACAATCTCATCCATTCTTTTATTTATGTATAACTTTGCTTGATCTAGATTAGATAACAAGGAATCTCTTTCTTTCACTATAGTATCATAATCTAGATGTGTACACAGAACAGATTGTTTTTGAAGATCATTTACTTGAGTTTGCAAATTTAACTTTTCTAGAGAAAGAAGATTGCAGTTTGCTTCTACAGATTTTAGCTTAATATCATGACCTTCAATAACCTTTTTGAGATCTTAATTTTCAGATGTAAGAGCAAGAAGCTTAGCATGTAACTCATCATTTGCTTTATTAGATTTCTTTAATTTCTTCTTGCACTCAATATATTTATTGTGTGCCTCTTCAAGACTAGCAACTAGCTCTTCTTTAGATAAATAAAAAAGGCTTACCTCCTCTTCTTCTTCACTTATTGTAGCAATAAGACATTCTTTATGTGTATTTTCCTTCTTTGACCTCCATGGGCAACCAAGTGTTGTGTGTCTTGTTCCTAAGCACCAATTACAGCTTGTTGAAGGTTGTTCCAAGCTGCTCCTTTTCTTGCAGTTGTAGGCACCACCACCCTTCATTCTTCAAGACTCGATTAGAGCTCCTTGAAGCCTGCTCTGATACCAATTGAAAAACCACTAGAGGGGGGGTGAATAGGGTTTTAAAGTTAATTTAATAATTATTTAACTCAAACAACCAACCACAAAAATATTGGACAAGGGGACAAGGATTTAGAGTGGTTCCAACCTTAGCAAATACTAAGGAAGTCAGTCCACTGCCCGGTTGCTTACCCAACCGGGATTTTGAAAGAATTAAATTTTATTACCTCGCAAGGACTTTACATAAAATTACAATTCTTTCACCAAACCCTTCGAACAGCCTTCACCTAGAAGTAATTGCACCAACCTTGAAGCAGCCTTCTTGAAGTAACTTCAAGCTCCCCCTTGAAGTAGCCTTCCTCTTGAAGTAGCTTCCTGTTGCAATAGCCTTCTTGAAGTAGTTCAAATTCCACCTTCTCCTCCGAGAAGAACCTTCTCCAATCCACAGCCTCCAACCCTAGGAGTAGCAAGGAGAATACAAAGGATAAAAGGAACAAGAAGGAAAAAGGAAATTACACTTAACCTTTGAAGCACAAGGCTTGATTTGCCTATATCAAGCGTGTAGATCTCCTAACCAATGTATATGGAAGTGTGATTGTTGTGGATAGGAGATACTAGCCTATAGGACACGAAATTAGAGCAAGGAGAAGAATAGCCAATGCAAGTGTTGCTCAATTTCTCAAAACAGATTCACAAATGCAAGTGTAAGCTCAAGTGTATCACAAGTGAAGATTAGTGAATGTGTCCTAAGGCATGTCCTATTTATAGAAATGACCTACAAGTGCTTAAGGACGTTCTAGACACTTTCTAGGGGGTTCTTAGTGCTCAACTAATCGTTATGTGTCCACTAATTGCATTTGTAACAGCTAGTTAATTGACCCTGAAAAGTGCAGACAGAACTCTTCTCGGTCGAAGATTTGTCGACCGAGAGTCCTTCTCGGTCAAATTTTTGTCGACCGAGGGACTTCCTGGAGCAAGTGTTTACAACGTTCATTTCCAACTCCCAACCACCTTGTCTGCTGGGTCTAACGGCTAGTAGGGTCTATTCTCGATCGAATATTTTGTCGACCGAGAGTTTCTCAGTCGAAGTTTTTGTCGACCGATATTTTCTCGATCGACGATTTGTCGACTGAGAATATTACTGACTCATTGTATTCATTTACTAAGTGTGTGTATCAATGTGCAATTGTGATACTATCTTGATGAATGACCTATCTAAGTGTTGTGAGTGGATAGGGAAGATCTAAACGCTTGATTTACATGATATCTAATTACTTGTACATTATATACTTGTACAAGCATTTACATTTGATTACGATAATGAAAATAAAGCGATTTTATCAAATTGTTCTTCCAAGTCTTTGTTATCCACCACCTTATATGCTTGTTCCTGAAATACTCAAATAGCACGTTAAAACCACAAGAATGAAATGTTTGTCATCATCAAAATAAAGGGATTATCATAATGTCCAATTTAGCCAACAGAATGTTACCAAAGCAACTCCATTCCAGGCACTCTCGTATTCCAGAATCGGACCAAAAACTAGAGCCACAACACAACTCTCGAAGTTGTTGCAACGGGAAAACACGATTCAGTAGCTAAGCAAAACGCGATCCAAACATGCAAGCTAGAGTTCAGATATCAAACATATCAGTCATCCAACATTTTGCACCAAGCATAGAGCAGCAAGTAATTAAGCTTTTCCATTTCCATAAACATTAAAGGTCTTAATAAATTGCGTAAATAAAGAATTAAATAACATAATTAAAGATAGATGTCGCCTTCTTGATGTAGAAGGATGACAGGCTACTGCGGCTCTCCAGCCCGATACCGGTCAGGAGCCGAGCCCGATACAGCAGTGTCGGGCGGCACACCGTGACGGCTGACTATATCGCTCAAGGACCCTGGCCAATATGCTCATGTCGGGCGGTGCACCCTCTCAGGAAGCACGCATGACAGGTGAAGCGTATCGGGTTCGATATCCTGTAGGGCATGGAGCGATGCGTTCCACTTTCAGGCACTCATGTCGCTCATCATCGTTGGCTGATATCGGCCCGCAGTGTCGCCCGGGACGGTTCTAAGTGAACCATCCCCTCCCTCTCGGGATGAGGAAGAGCTCACCTAGAGTTGTCCAACACGAGCACTGGGGTGCGATACTCTTGCTCTCGCAGTTTTCCTCCGAAGATTTCTCAAAGTTCCCAACTGTCCGAACTGTCTTTTCGGCTTCCTGTAGCTGTTATTTATAGGCAGCGGTTGGGGGAGGTTATGGTGCTCGAAGTGCCACGTGTCCTCCTTATTCACGGGTCGGTGGACGGCCGATACAGGTATCGCTCGGCACGGGGTGTCGGCTGTCGGACACGTGACGGGTGGTGCCTGCCGGTGGATGGCCTGTGTCGCGCGAGAAGCTGGTGTTGTCGTGGCGAGCTCGGCTCCCTGTCGGGTAAAAGACGTGTCATGTGTCAGTTTCTTCTCGCGCAACATCCCCATATCACGCGTCGTTGTGTCGCTCCACCCTATCGGGCAGAGGTCGTATCGGGTGTCAGGAAGGCCGATGCAGTTTGGACTTATTTGTGGGCCGGGATGGCCTTATTAATGATAAAACGGACCAAAATGAGGAAAAACACTGCAAAAGATGGAAATATTGGATTAAGAGCGTGACTTGGCCAATTATTGCAAAAGTTCTTATAAAAGAGAGGAAAATAGCAGAAAAGGGTAGCTTTGATAACATAATAAAGGGCAAAAACATAACCAAAATTGGTGTGATCAGTAATACTAAGAAACACATGGCCATGCTCATATGATTCAATATGTGACATTGAACTTATGTGCATCTCAACAGTCTGCTCTAGTTCAAGAAACATAGCTTGAGTATTAAGAGGATGAAAATTTCATGCCTCACATTCAATATGGATATTAGAGACAAAGGAACTATACAATCACAGTAACACTGATCATATATGTAGGCAAAAGTTGTTCTCCAATTTTCCAATTACTTGAGTAGTAATGATGTGCTACTAGATACCACTAATTGCATGTGGTGTCATAATCTAGTTATGGACTTTCATTTCTAATGTGAATTGGGACCTATAGGGTCACACGCATAAGATGCAGTTGAAGGAGGAGTTTAACCATGGACAAGATCCAGTTTGGTTACTAAAGTGTTTAGGTAATTAAAATGAATGATACTAGTTATCATTTGACTGATTGGAATGTTCACTCAACCAATTGGTGTGCCAGTCGACTGACTGGAATATCCACTCAACTGGTTGGATTGGGCTAAGTTTGGATGATGGAACCATCCAGTTGACCGATTGAGGTGTTCAAATTGATCGACTAATCCACATTGTCGATGGATGATCAGAATACCCAATTAAACTTATTGGAGTGTCCAATCGACCGATTGGGTCAAATTGAAAAGTGTGAATGGGTCAAACAAATAATGATTAGACGAAATGACATGCATAAAAACTAGTGTTATTGTGATGTTGAGCATAAGACAATCGGTCAAATGGATTGTCTAGTCAATCGACTGGATGTGCTTAGCTACCTCCCAGCCATGAGATATGACCTTTCGTCTCCCAGGGATTTTTAAACCCTAGACCATCCACTAAGGAGGGGATGGTCAATGCTCTCAATGCACTTCTTTCTCAAAATTCTGGTAATGTGAGAGCCTGAGCAGTCTTATCCATGAAAGGGAGAGACAATAAGGGAGAAGGAAGTCAAAGCCATCACATTTCCAAACAAAAGGAATGCTCCTTCCCTCCAACTCACGAAGCATGGAATGGAGTTCCTAGTGGTTTGCATGGACCAAATACAGGCGTGGAAGCTTTTGCTGCTATTCTAAGAGGAGATTGTTAACCACCGTCCATGGGTGTTACACTAGGAGGATATCATCGATCACTGTCCATGTGATACTTGTGAGGGGGGCACATTTTCATACAAGGATAGTCATTAGACTTGCTTCAGGATAAGGTACATCTTGCAACCTCTTTCTTGATACATTATTGTTGATGCAATCTGCTAGTTAGTAATTATTGATAGAAATTTTCATTTCCATTGTCTATTCTGTCTCCTTATTTTCCAATAGTGGTACCAGAGCCACATCAATTTACAGTGTATCGGGACTTAAATCGATATAATTGGATTTTGTTTTATTGTTCATTTTGTTGCATATGATGTGAACATTTAAATGGTTAATGTGCATATCCAATTAAATATCACATACTCTAGGGAATGTCTCGATGATCCTCTATATATATGATATAGTACATATGAAACTCATATTCTTCACCATATAGAGAGTTTTGATGATAAATGTATGCATGGTTATGGCCAATACCCCTTAGATGATCGTGTGGTTCGATAGTTAATTTCCTGCCTTAAAATTTTGGTTTACATTCTGAGCCTTCCTCTTTATTCTCCTAATGTAGTTAATGCTTAACCCTCTATACTCCCCTCAAATGTAACTCAATGTATTCACACTACACAATGTAAGAAGTAGATAGAAACAACATTAGTTTTTATTTTCAACAAGAGAAGGCATTATGACTAGGGGAGTCGACCGACTAGATGTCAAGTCGATCTACCGGAGGACTAGAGGAGTCATCTGACTGGTGGTTGGAGTCAACTGAGAGGAGGTCCAACCGATCAACTAGAAGATTCCAGCAGACCGACTGTCCTATTCCCAACACAAGACTTATCCAGTATAGGTTGCTACATATGATGTATGACCTTGAGTGGACAACAATTTGCATTATTGTGGCCATAGGTCGTATGTTTTTTGTTGTATGTTTCATTTGTGGATATAGTATGTATATGATACATATTATAAATATGTAGTGATTGGATACATACATATATATAATCCCTCATAAATATCTTATATGTTTTCCATAAGCAACACACATGAAAAGCTTCATCGGCCAAGCTGGGCACGAAAAAGCATGGTGCCCCTTCTATATCATGGAAGAGCGATGGTAGTTATTTGGGTCTGCCAAAGCAGGGTGCATTTACATCGTGTTGCCTTTCGGGTTAGATTTAACTAGGTGATTTTTTAGGATTAAGTGCCTAGAAGCATACAACTGGATTATGATAAGGAGTTGTGCATAAAATCTATTCAAGAATTACATTAGTTGTAATTGGCAAATTGCCTACCTTAATAATTGGTTGTGGAAGTCGGTGTTAGTTGGGTAATAACCTAATGTATTTTAGATCTTGTATCACTAGAGGATAGTACAATAAAATCTTTTGGATTGATGGTGAGGGCCATTAATTTAAACAAAATAGTGGGAGTGATAGTTAATTATAATTTATATCACCAATATTTTCAAATTGAATCAAAAGTATTTTAATACATGCAAAAATTTCTTTTGTAGAAATAAATAGAAAACAAATTCTCAATGTGATAGGTCCCTGAGAAGGACAAAACTAAATAGGAACAACTTCCATGACCGGTTCAAGACTTTGAGAATCATTCTCAATCATGAGCATAAGCTCTATGTCCTAGATACACCAGTGCTAGAGTAACCCACTCCCAATGTGCCTAGGGTTGAGATGGGTGCTTATTGGAAGCATGCCAACAATGCCACAAACATCAAAAACATCATGTCATTTGTATGAACTGTGAGTTGTAGAAGTAGAATGAAGATATGAACATTCTCAAGATGCTAACACAACTTATGGACATTTACTAAGAGCATGCAGAACAGAAAAGGTATGATGTCTCTAAGGCACTATTTGAGTGCAAAATGGCAGAGCGAGATCCAATATGGCCCCATGTTTTCAAGATGATTGGACATGAGGAAGACCTAGAGAGATTGGGATTTCCTTCAGGCAAAGAGTTGGCTACATATATGATTATGCAATGGTATCCTGAATCATATAGACAGTTTACCATGAATTATTAGATGAACAACTCAGTTAAACTGTTGTCTGAATTGCTTGGAATATTGATAGATGCCAAAGCATAAATGAAGAAGGAAAACCCTAAATTCTTGATGGTGATAAGTGAAAGGGAATCCAAGGGTGAAGGAAAAGACAAGAAATTTACTAGGCTAACTAGAAACCCAAAGTCTTCTAAACTCAAGATGAGGAGAAGGGTAAATGTGAAAGGAACTTTTTGTTTTCACTTAAAGGAATTTGGGAAGGTGGAACAAGGGATATAATTCTCTACTTCAATTTTGAGAATAATTTTGCTACTTCTTCATCTTGGGTATTGGATACTAGATGTGGATATCACATTTTCTAAAACGTGCAAGATTTGAAGAGAAGAAGACTTTTAAAGAAAGGTGAGGTGGAATTATGTGTCTTTGATGGAGCAAGAGTTGTTGGCAATGCAGTTGGAGCCTATGATTTATCTCTACCTAGTGGGCCTTTAATAGAGTTAGTACCTTCCATTAATAGAAACATCATTTCTGTATCTTGTTTGGACAAGTGTGAATTTGAATTCCTTATAGAGAATGACTAATGTTCTATTAATAAAGATGAGATCTTGTATGGTAGTGACCCAATATCTTATGGTCTATACTTACTAGATCTAGAGATAAGTGTATATAATGTAATTCCATATAGAGAATGACTAATGTTCTATTAGTAAAGATGAGATCTTGTATGCTATTGCCCCAATATCTTATGGTCTATACTTACTAGATCTAGAGATAAGTGTATATAATGTAAGTATCAGAACACTAAAACTTGATAACTCAAACAAAACATACCTTTGGCATTGTTGTCGAGGGAACATAAATAAGAAATACATTTCTAGACTCCATAAAGATGGATATCTAGACTCTTTTGAATGTGAGTGAATAAAGACGTGCGAGCCTTGCTTATTGAGAAAGATGACAAAAGCTCATTTTACTAGAAATAGTGAGAAAGCAAGTGATCTATTAGGATTCATACATACTAATGTACGTGAAAATTTAGAACAAATGTTAGAGGTGGTTACTAGTACTTCATTACCTTCATTGATGATCTCAGTAGGTATGGCTATGTGTACTTGATAGAACACAAGTCAGAATTCATTGAAAGGTTTAAGGATTTCATCAATGAAGTACAAAACCAACTTGGTAAAAGTATTAAAGCACTTCTATCTAATTGAGGTGGAGAATACTTATGCCAAGAGTTTGTTTCTACTAGACTGTGGTATTGTATCACAATGGACTCCCCTGGAACACCACAACATAATGGTGTATTAAAAAGAAAGAAGTGTACCATGTTGTACATGGTGCGATCAATGACGAGTCTTGATGGTTTTTTTACTTCCATTTGGGGACATGCTTTTCAAACGGTAGTGTTTACACTAAACTGCTTGCCATCTAAATCGGATCAGAAGACACCATACGAGATATGGCATGGGAAACATCTCGATGTGTCTTTTATGAAGATTTGGGGATCTAAAACTTATGTGATAAAATAGTTTCATAAAAAGCTTGGACCCAAATAAGACAAATGTTATTATGTTGAATATCCTAACGAAACCAAGGGATGCTACTTTTACACTCCATCTGACAACAAAGTGTTTGTTGTGAGAACTGTTGTATTCCTTGAAAAGGAATTTATTTCTAAAGGAAACAATGGGATAGAAGTATAACTCGAATAGGTTTGAGACCAACAAGAAAAATTGACCTTTATAGGTACATAAGGAACAAGGAGAGTCACAAACTATTGTGGAATCACAAGTTCCTTATGCATCAACCTCATAGATCCAGTAGGACACGCCTTGAGCCTGAAAGATTTGGATATCTTGTGACTCGAGAAGGCAATGAGTTGGTCATAGATGATGAGCCAATAACCTACCTAGAGGCAATAAAGGGACCAGAATCTGAGGAATATTTGGAGTCCATGAGATCTTATATGGACTTCATGTACACCAATAAGGTATGGACCTTGGTGGATCCACCTGAAGGGGTAAAACCCATAGGGTGCTAGTGGGTCTTCAAGATGAAGGCCGAAACGGATGGTAATACACAAACCTATAAAATTAGATTGGTTGCATAAGTTCAAGGTGTTGACTGCGATAAAACCTTTTCACCAATTGCCATGGTTGAATCCATGAGACCATGCTTGCCATTGCAACTTATTATGACTATGAGATTTGGCAAATGGATGTTAAATCCACCTTAATGGAAATCTTCTTGAGGATATGTATATGAAAGAACATGAGGGTTTTATAATTCTAAAAGACACAAATAAAGTCTGTAGGCAACAAAGGTCAATCTATGGATTGAAGTAGCATCTCAGAGTTGGAATCTTTGATTTGACGAGACAGTAAAAGAGTTTGGATTTAGTCAAAATAAAGATGAACCTTGTGTTTACAAGAAGGTTAATGTAAGCATAATTGTATTCCCCATATTCTTTTTAGATGACATACTATTGTTGGGAAATGCCATCTTTACCCTACAAATGGTAGATACCTGGCTGGAAAGTACCTTCTCTATGAAGGACTTAGGTGAATCATCCTATGTCTTACGAATTAAGATATCTAGAAATATATCTATAAGGGTTCTCATCCTAAGCCAGAGTACATATATTGACAAGGTGCTAAAGAGGTTCATCATGCATAACTCAAATAGAGGAAATTTTCCCATGTCCTGTAGAATTGGTCTCTCTAGAGCACAGTCTCTGAATTCTTATGAAGAACTATAATATACAAGTAAGATGTATATGCATTTGCTATTAGATCTTTCATGTATGCAATGTTATGCACTCATCCCGATGTTTAGTATGCTTTGAGAATGACGAGCAGATATCATCTAGATCCTAGTGAAGGTCACTGGACTACAATAAAGAACATCTTTAAGTACAAGAGAAGAACTAAGAATTAGTTCCTTATTTATAGTGGTGAGGAAGAGTTGGGTATAAAGGATTACATTAATGCAAGCTTCCATACTGACAAAGATGATTATCAATCACAATCTGGATTTGTGTTTTGCCTTAAAATACAACTATAATCTATAAAAGTTCTGAGAAAGAGATATTTGATGATTCTACAGTAGAATTTAAGTACCTTGTTGCTCTGAATGCACCAGAGGATACTATATGGATCAAGAAGTTCATTAGATGAACTTGGGGTGGTTCCATCCATCAATGACACAGTAGAAATATTATGACAACAATGGAACAATGGGATAGGATAAGGAGCCCAGATTGCATACTTTGGCATTTCCATATCACACGAGAGATCGTGCAATGAGGAGATGTGAAGATTTTTAGAGTACTAACTAAAAGCAATGTTGTCAACTCACTGATAAAAGCACTTACACAACAAAAACATGATGACCATGTTAGATCACTTGGAATTAGATTTGTCGGTGATTGGCTCTAAGTATAAGTGGGGGTTTGTTGGTATGTATGCCCAGATAGCCAGTCATGTTATGATTGTATTGAGACATCATGTACTTGATTTAATGATAATAAAGGCAAATCAATTATTTTTCTCTCAGCAATGAGATTCCAACACAAACATGATAGATCTCTAAAGAATGATGTTACTTGATGACATATGTATTCAAGTTAAGAACATGAACAACGAGATAATATGTATTATAAGAATACACACATTCTTGTTATGTCCCTAGTCGGATATTATTGTAGAAGCAAAATAGACACCAATAATAATATATAAGACTAAAATATGTGTTGATTGATGACAAAGTCTCATTAGCCACGATATCGTATGGAATGGTGGTCAGAATCATATCTCAAAGTAATAGTGGTTCTTAGACCTAAAGTCTCTACACTCATCACATGTCATTTGGTAAATTTTGGCACCACTCAACATGACCTTGAATAAGGGTTGCTATAAAGTTGGTGCTTAGGTATGTTGTGACACATGGAGATTGAGTGTGAGTGATGTAGATGGGATTTATCCTTCCTAATGATAAATGCACATTTATCCATTTTATTTACATATTTTAGACCTCTTCTTAAGAGAAATTTGTCATTTCCCCCATTTGTAGAGTTAATTGTCTTAGTTTTGCTTTTCTATAGCAAATTGGAGTTTTTACTTGATTTATCTATTTTGTAGGGAAATAGCAATATTTTTCCAAAAGCCCAAAATAACTAAGAATTAGAGGCTTCAAATCCCATCTTTAACATCCCAATCAACCGACTCACTCACCCAATCGATCGACTCACATCTTCCAACCTTTCGTAGTCCTTATATATATACCCTTGCACCAAAATGGTCATAACGTTTGCAACCCAAGGTGGAATTTAATGATCAAGTATGTTTGGAAAGGGAATTTAATTATCTACATGAAAAATGTATTCAGAAAGGTTGTCAGTCGGTCGACTGGCCTTATAAGTCAATTGACTCGTCGTTGCAGAAATCTACAACAAAAATAGTCAAATGGTCAAAATTTTATAAGAAGGCAATTCAATAAATCTCTTCATTTGGAGAAAGAAATTAATGTTACAAATGTTTACTCCTTAGACTAGGCACAAATGAAGGTTTTCCTATTCCATATGCTTTTTGTGACACCTCATCATGTTAAATGAGATTACTCAAAACATAAAACATGATCAACTACTAACTAGTCACACAGTCAGAATAGAGGAAGAATTAAACCAATTTCAACATCATAATTGAGTATTAAAACATTTACATCAAGGTCCATCTTTTCCACAAACTCATATATCATAACATGTATTTACATTGGTATTCAGTGGTTGAGGCCACTACCTGTTCACAAAAGAGATATTCCATGTGTACATGCCATATATACAAACACTGACATACTACCAAAAACTCATGTCAATATAAGTATATTATCTACAAATCACATCCCATACCTGGACCTAAGAGCATAGGGACGACACAAGGACTCTACTACTAACAACAACATATGTCCAACCTTCTATGTCTACTGATCACCAGGTTGCTCCTCTTTTACAACACGATCTCGACCACGTTTGTTACAACCTCAATTTTACATGTGTTTTTAAAATTGAAATGTAATGATTTTATGAATACGGACTTGAATTGAGAAGGTTGTATGCTTTGCTCCAAAGGATGGATTTCTTTGCAAATCTCCCTTTTGGTAGGAATTTCGTGATTCCTACTATTGTGTTAATCTAATAATGGATATAAAAGAGAAGAAAAGAGGAAAAGTCCAAATAATAGAAAAAGAGAAAAGATAATGGATCTTAAGCAATATATTTATGAGAAATACATAGAAATATCTAGAAAGAGGCATTGATGGCCACAATTGAATGAATTTCGTTTAAATATGATTTCTAATGGAAGAAATAGGAAAAGAAGAAAAAGGAAATAAAGGATAAAGAGAAATCCTTGAAAAAAATCTTTTAATAAAGAAATAAGTAAGATAATGAGAAATAATGGATGTAGATGCATCTAGATGGATAATAAGTATCCTTCAAAAAGGATTTCAAAATCTTAGGATTCCTTGGGGTCCAAGGAGTCCAATATAGCAAGATTTTGGTTTGAGGAAAGAGAAAATAACCATTATTTAGATTGGTTTAAAGAGTAACTTGTCTATGAAGAGATAGTCCTATTCTTTTGGAATTTTGGACTCAAACTTGACATGCAAGAAGATAAAGGTAAGAGAGAGAAACCCTTAAAATTTGGTTGGAAAATAGTGCATTGTTTCTGATTTATGCAATTTGCAAAATTACCTAAAGTGTGGTTATTAATTACCTAGCTAAGAAATCGATGTCACAATTTAATTGGATAATTCAGGATTTCGGGTTTTATGTGGACTGTTGGATCACAATCCAATGATCAGGGATGAATCCCTTTTGGCGCAAGGAGTCTGCTTCAGGCAGACTTGCGATGATCCAAAGTAAGATCATTGTGGGAAAAGGAAAGGGAGTTAGATCACGAGAATAGTACTGTTGAACTCAAGAGAGAAGTTTGAAGAGGACCATCCCTACTTTGTAGGGATTTGGTCGATGATTGGGAGAGTTCCCAATTCACCCGATCCCTACCTTCGACCCTATATATAGGGGAAGGTGAGAGAGGGTACCAACGTGCTATCTTGCTAACCTAAACTCTGTGGTGGACCGAGAGGAGTGTTTTCGTGCTTCCAATTCCGTCTTCTACCCTGACCTTCACCCCCATCTTCTCTAAACAGCCTCACCGGAGTCCAGCGAGTAGGAGGAGGTCGTAGCATGGTCGTGGCGAGCAATTGAGGACCTAGTTGAGTTCAGTGGAGGAAGACAAAGCTTCTTGGACCTTCGTCGTGCTCGCTGGTGGTCGGAACCTCGGAGTCAACCTCCAGGTTGACCGTGGGCTCGTTGTTGTGCTCGGTAGGAGGAAGAAGAAGATAGGCGGCGTTTTTACCAAAAAGCCCCTCTGTGCCTTTAGTTCAAGTAAGGACAATGTTGTCCTTTAGTTGTTTTGATCACGGGTGGGGTGCGTAGCTGAGAACCGTTGGATTCCGCGTGGTCCAGTGGACCATGGATCAAGCAGCCTACTGTAACATCCCTGACCTGGGTTATGAACTAACCCTAGGTGTTTTGCCTAAATGTGTAATAAAATCCTTGTGATTATCTTTTGGTATGTAATTAAGTTCCTAAGGAACATATATTCCTTTTTCTGTCCCTTTTGAATAATGTTGTAATATTGTTTGGTAATACAGAGACCTATGTGCAATTTACCCAAATGAGGGGTGCAACTTATAAAATACACCATCTAGAACATATTTTATGACTTTTGACATCATTTAGAGTAATAATGATGAAGGGGGCACTTCCTTTGAATAATCATATAATAAGGAACACCTTTGTAATTAAATCATCAAGATGTAAGTAAGGAGACCCTTATGTACATATGTACCTTAGTGATAGTTGACCTTCCTTGCCTTTAGTTCTTGATTTTAGAAGGAGTTTTACCTTAGAAAAGAAGAGGAGGGACGTGCCTAAAAGAAAGGAAGGACCTAGTTGTGAAAAGGAGAAACTAGTTGTCCTTATGTTGGAAATGACCCCAAGATATATATACACCCTTCCTTTGTTTGTAAAGGAACGTTTTCTTCACTTCCTTTCTTATTTCCTTGCTTAGACCAACTTAGGACAAAGCTCTGGAGAAGAGGAGAACGGCCAAGCAGTTCTAGGTAATCTTTGATCATCATCTTGCTCAAATTCATGGAGGATATCATGTTACAAGGTTGGTTTGCTAGTTTTCTTACTTAGCTTTCTCGTTCTAGCCATCTTTTCCCAACCTTTCCTTGGAGAAACACCCTTGGCTGACCTGTGGAGCTCAAGACACCATTAAAATACTTGAAGCTTGGAAGCTTGGAGCTCAAGGAACGACCTTAAGGCGGGTTTTATAATTCTAAACCTTTTGCTTTGTTATGCATACTTTTATTCGTGCAAATAATAGTTAGTTCTTCTTCCCCATCCTTCTTTGCACCCTTGCAAGCTTTTTCGTGAAGAACAGACCTTGGTTTCAAGGTTGAAGACAAGGGGCGTTAATACCTATGTTGGTCCTTATCCAACTTTACTAAACGATCTTGGACCAATAGGTCAAACGATCTCACACTCGTTTCAATCCAAACGGGTTCAATAGGTCGGTTTGGGCAAACGGGTTCCAACCCGTTTGAGGGTGTTGACCAAGTGTTGACCGTTTGGGTTTTCTGTTCACAATTATTGAGGCTAATGACCCACCAAATTTGAGGGGTTAACTCCAAAGGAATTGTAGGTTGAAGGCCAATCAATTAGGCAATCGAATTGAATTAAGTGCTGTTTTCTAAACTGATTAGCTTGAATCTTTGGGCAAACGGGTTCCAACCCATTTGAAGGAGTTGACCAAGCGTTGACCGTTTGGGATTCCTGTTCATAATATATTGAATTTCATTTCTACTAAGAATCATGATCTAATTCCTAACCAATTAAGAGTTGAAGGCATTTCAACACCCTAACCCTAATCGGGTTAAATTTGTTGATCTTCATATAGATTTTGATGAGTGTTGGGTTGAAGGACCCAAACGAGTTCAAACCCATTTGGGGGTTCATCCAAACGATCTCACACTCGTTTAGTGACACCCCAAGACCGTTTGGAGGTCTAGGGTTAAATAAATTTGATGGTTTGAGGGTCCAATCACAAGATATTGATAAATTGATGAAAAGTGCTGATTTGTAATTTAATTAGGACTCAACCCTTATCAAATCAACTTAATTTTTGGTCAAACTTTGGGCAAACGGTCTCAAGACCGTTTGGAGATCATACAAACGACCTCAAGACTGTTTGGGCCAAGTTTGAGCCCGATTGGAGTTCAATTGATAGGTTCAACCTTGTTTTGATTCACATTGTTGGAAATTGATGATTAGCCGATTGGAAACCCTAATTGAGTTAGACTTAACCCTAATTGGCTTTCAATTTAGGGTCACTTTGGAGTACATTTGTTTGAGGCTCATCCTAATTGACTCAACTTATAGGTGGTTATCATGGCTTTGGCCAATTAAAGGCTTCAACATAAGAAACCCTATTCAAACATAACCTATGTGTCACCTTTTTGTTCATGCGGGTTGAATCCAAGTTAATCCATACTCGTTTGAGTCCAAATGAGTCCACACTCGTTTGATTCCAAACGAGTCCACACTCGTTTGACCTCAAACGGGTTCACACTCGTTTGAACTCAAACGGGTTCACACCCATTTAGACTCAATTGGGTCCACACCCGTTTAAGATCAAGAGGGTCCACACTCGTTTAAGGCTCAAATGGGTCCAAGGTCGTTTGAGGTTAAATGAGTTCAAGGTCGTTTAAGAATCAAATGAGTTGAAGGTTGAAGGTTAAACCCTAAACCAATTGGATACCTTCAAGGTTGATTATACTTAATCACTTGAAAGTGTAAAAGGTTCAATGATGATCTAATCTAAACCCTAATGGTAACCTAATATGTTAGGGGACTAAGTGGCTAATGAATTGACCCATGATGATGGTCAATGGGTAAATTACCAAAATGCCCCTGAAAGGTTCAATTGAGTGATACCTTGTTTTAATCAAACCCTAACCACATGATAGTGATGAGTTAACTTGTGTTAATCAATGAGGACTTAACCCAACCTAATCTAGAGTGGTGTAATCACTATCTACTAGTTAGAGGAGAGAGAAAGCACCAATTATAATGGAAACTTAAGTAAAATACTTCAATATACATGGATGTGCAAATTTAGGTATGATCCACCTATGTGAGATCATGGAAACCCTAATTATGACAATTGATGAATCTTAATCTTATCTGAGGTCTTTAATGATGATGTTTCTCATACATGAGGATGTTATGAGATCATTTCATCATGATGTGAATGATAAACCCTAATTCTAGGGTGATGACATGTAATGTGAATAGTAAACCCTAATTGATGAAAATCAGGGAAACCTAGCTCTTGTATGAGTAGGGAGATACAACTTCTTTAAATGAGTTATTTATTGTTATCAGTTGATTTAATCATGCAGGTTCCTATATGATGATGATCATATCCAGGTATGGATGATGATACTATATCCATTGAAAACATGTTGTTAGCTTTATGAATAATGATTTATCCTAATGCCAGGCTAATAACATCTTATGAGATTGATAGGCTGTGAGAGCCATGAATACCATCAAGGTCATGCTTGAAGAGATGACTTGTGATGAGGGTATTGAGAAATGATAATTGAAGAGAATTAGGCTTGTTACATTTAGTATTCTATTTTCATAACTGTTGTTCTAATGATTAATGTTTGAGAACCTGTATGATATTAAAAGAATACTGAAATGTACCTAACTAATCAAGTATAATTATTCCATGTAGAGCCCTGATCATAGATCCATCATTGTCAGAGACCAAATGATGGTGAAACGGGTTTTCCTAAGGGAATTCCTGGAGCACATACTTTTGAGTATGTGGGGTATATGGATGTGTAAAACCTTACATCCTAGTGAATGAATTGATGTAGATGTATCTTAAATCCATCAACCCTTTCACTATGTGTTTATGTCGGGGTGATGTAACACTAATCTCCCGAGGAAATCTTTTATACCGCATCGATGAGAGATAAACAAGAAATCTTTTGATGGCGAAGAGAGTACAGAATGCCACTATGACTCTAATAGCGAAGTACCAGAATACCCTGGTAAGCTATTGTAGCAGAGACACTAGATGTCCTGCATGTTGATCCTCATACTGACTGAGGAAGATGAGGTCATAAGAATCCGGCTCTTTTGATGACCTATGTATGATACTGATGTGACTTAATAGTGATCGGTTGGAGTATGAGCGGTATACCTCATCTCCACAGGGCATAAAGATGTTTGCAAAACATAATCAACCGCGTAGCATATCTGCTTAGGTTGAACCATGAAATACATTGGTTGATGATACATTACTTAGTATACATGTTTTTCATATTCCTTAAATGTTATTGTTCTAATTGATAACAATCTGTTGCTGATTACCTTAGAGCTTTTATTGCCTATGTTATTCTTGGTTGCCATAATAAAGCTTCTGGCGGAGAATTATAACTCTCGCTGGGACAATTATTTATAATTGTCTCACCCCGTAGGTTTCAACTTTTTAGGTGGTCGTCGAGGATGAAGGAACCAATCTGCAGATGATTAGAATCAGCAGCAGTAGCACCAGGAGCAGCAGTGACTTCAGGTGGAAACATTGTGCTGTCTAGTCTTGTAGTCAGAATAGTCTTATGTCATCTCTGTACACTCAAGTCCTAGGAGTTTGTTGATCTGAGGATTTTGAAATCTTTAGATTTTGTATCCGGCTGTATATAATCACTCATGAAGTGATCTAACAGAGATGTAATCAGTTTACCTTGTTTCTTATAAAAGGAGTTTCATGATTTCAAGATCTTGTCTCAAAAGGTTTTAATTTTCTGGTGATTTTCGTATTCCGCTGTTAATCGAATCGCTTCCGCTGAGTTTAATCATTTTTATCTCGGGTTTTGAAGATCAGAGCCCACAATTAAGTGGTATCAGAGCTCTAGGTTCGCTGAGTCTACAGAGACATAGGACTTAGAGTGTCAAGTCTATCCTTAGTACTTCTTTCCTATCTAATAGAGTCTTCTGCTCCTCAGGAGAAGAAGATAATTAAGGATGTCTGGACCACAGGAGGAGTACGAAGCCGAAAGTAGTGTTGCTGCACCTCGAGAAGGTGCAAGGAACCTAGAAATAGAGCAACCTGCACCTGATCCACCTGTGGAGCCACCTCAGTTTGACCAAGCTGACATGGGAAACCCAGCTGTTCAAACTATGTTCGGGCAGTTTATGACTGCTATGACACACATCACCGACAGGATGCCCATGCCTGCACCTAGGGCACCTGCCCAGCCTGAAGGACAAGGTATCGGTAAGACGTTCGAGCGACTTCGTCGTGTCGGAGCAACCGAATACTTTGGAACAACTAATCCTGTAGATGCCGATCTGTGGTTAACCGAGTTGGAGAAGGCTTTTAGAATCCTCAACATCCCAGAAGCTCAGAAGGTTAGACATGCTGTCTATCTTCTCAAGGGAAGTGTTGGTCACTGGTGGACCATGGAAGAGCAGAAGAGGCCTGTAGTGGAGATCTCGTGGGAAGATTTTCGTCAGGAATTTATCAATAGATATTTTCCAAAGACCTTCCTAGACGAGAAGATCTCTCAGTTTGAGAGATTGAGGCAAGGCATGATGAACATTAGCGAGTATGAAGCTAAGTTTATGGAGTTATTGCGATTTTGTCCGCACATGACTGCCACAGAAGAAGAAAGAATCAGAAGGTTCGAGAAGGGTTTAAACGCCGACTTGACTACTCCCGTGTCTGCCCTAGAGAATTGGGAGAGGTTTGCTACCTTCGTTGAGTCAATCCGAAGGATAGAGAAATCCATAGTCGAGAAGAGACAAACCCATAAAAGATATCTGCAGTTCCAGGGTTCTTCATCTAGAGACTTTAAGAAGCCTAGATTCTCTGCACCTACATATCCACCACCTAGAACTAGTGCTCAGACACAGTGGACACCGAGTAGAGGCAGGGGACGAAGCCTACCACTACAAGAGACTCACAGTTTAGCATCAATGTCAGTTACAGGACCACCCAGACCACAACGACTGGGGAAGAGCTGTTACAACTGTGGGAAGGTGGGACATTTGATGAAGGACTGTCGATCTAGGCTTGTCAGTGTGACACAGCCTCCGAGACAGAGTCAACAGGGATCACAGAGAAGGCAATCTCAAGGAGCAGCTCGAGGACGTGGACAAGCGTCTCAAGCTGGATCATCAGCACCACCTCAACACCAGGCGATAGCGAGGTTCTATGCTATGAACCCACCAGATGCAGTGGTCAATCCACGGGTAGTGGCAGGTCAGATGGAACTTTTATATTCTGATATGTCTAAATCCTGTGTTGTATCTGTTCTGATTGACCCGGGTGCTACGCACTCCTTTGTCACTCGGAGAGTGATTCATAACTGCAATATAACAGTTAGACATAGGGCAGATAGTTTGTTGCTTGAGACTCCGTTGAGAGGGTCTGCTGTGTTGCAGGAGGTATGCTCTCCCTGTAACCTCTTCTTTTCCAACCATCGCATTCAAGTGGATCTTGTACCACTTGAGATGCAAGGATTTGATATAATTCTTGGGATGGATACCTTAGAAAGGTATAGGGTTGTCTTGGATTGTGAATCCAAGCAGGCTGTGTTTGCTAATGAAAGCAACACATGGATCTTTCAAGGAGAGAGAAAGATTCTACCCACCTGTCTTGTGTCAGCGATGGTTTCTGATAAGTTGATGAGACAAGGATGTTATGCATTCTTGGCCCATGTAGTGGATACTACCATGGGGAGTCCTAACCCTGTTGAAGTTCCTGTAGTCAGGGAATTTGAAGATGTATTTCCTGAAGAACTTCCAGGTGTGCCACCGCCTCGGGAAATTGATTTTGAAATCAATTTGATCCCAGATATACAACCTATAGCCCAAACACCATATAGGATGGCGCCTGCTGAGATGGCAGAACTCAAGCAGCAGCTTCAAGAGTTGCTTGAGAAGGGTTTCATCCGATCGAGCACTTCACCCTGGGGTGCTCCAGTTTTGTTTGTTAAAAAGAAAGACGGGTCAATGCGGTTGTGCATTGATTACAGACAACTAAATAAAGTAACGATAAAGAATAAGTACCCGTTGCCGAGGATTGATGATCTTTTTGACCAGTTGCGTGGTGCAACAGTCTTCTCAAAGATAGACTTGAGATCTGGATATCATCAACTCCGTATTAAGGATAGTGACATATCCAAGTCTACCTTTAGGACACGATATGGTCACTATGAGTTCACGGTCATGTCGTTTGGACTAACCAATGCACCAGCTGCATTCATGGAACTCATGAATAGAGTTTTTTGACCTTTCCTTGATCAGTGTGTTGTCGTCTTCATAGATGACATTCTGATTTATAGTAAGGATGCTCAGCAGTATGAACGGCATCTCTGACAGGCTCTAACTCTGCTAAGAAAACATAAGTTATATGCTAAGTTTAGCAAGTGTGAGTTCTGGTTGCCGGAAGTATATTTTCTTGGACATGTGATATCTTCCTCGGGTATTCGTGTTGACCCTACAAAGGTAGAATCTGTTCTACAGTGGGAACAACCGAAGACACCAACAGAGATTCGAAGTTTCTTGGGATTAGCTGGTTATTATCGAAGGTTTATTAAGAATTTCAGTTCTATAGCCTTACCCTTAACCAAGTTAACCCGGAAGGATGTTCCTTTTTCCTGGAGTGATAAGTGTCAACAGTCCTTTCAGCTGTTAAAGGAGAGGTTGACAAGTGCACCTGTGCTTGTGTTACCTGAGCAAGGAAAAGGATACATAATTTTCTGTGATGCCTCCAAGAATGGACTCGGATGCGTGTTGATGCAGGATAAGTAAGTGATTTCTTTTACTTCACGAAAGCTTAAGAAACACGAAGAGAATTATCCGACACACGATCTAGAATTAGCTGCTGTGGTTCATGCCCTAAAGATCTGGAGGCATTATCTCTACGGAGAGACATTCTAGATTTTCACAGATCACAAAAATCTTAAGTATATCTTCTCTCAGCATGAGCTTAACATGAGGCAACGTCGCTGGATGGAGTTAATCAAGGATTATGATTGTACAATAGATTACCATCCAGGAAAGGCCAACGTAGTTGCAGATGCCTTGAGTAGGAAATCAGCAACATCAACCGTGGATAGAGCACAATTAAACTCTTTAGTATGCCCTAGGAGAGATATGCTTATCTCCTTAAGGCAAGACAATGTACAGATGAAGGTGTCATGGATTGCCGGATTGTTGGCTGAGATGCATATCAAACCCACCCTAAGAGAGCAGATTAAGGAGGCACAGCAAGTTGATGTTGCAGTTCAACAGATCAGATCTGAGTCTGGTGATGAGAAGCGAGAAGGTTTTCATGAATCAGATGATCAAGTGGCATGCTATCATGGGAGGATGATAGTACCAGATGTAGATAACCTGAGGAAGTTAGTCTTGGAAGAAGCTCATTCTTCAATGTATGCTATGCATCCAGGAAGCACCAAGATGTATCGAAACTTGAAAAATATGTATTGGTGGCCTGGGATGAAGAAGGACATAGCTGAGTTTGTTCTGAGGTGTCCAGTGTGTCAGCAAGTTAAGGCTGAACACCAGAAGCCTACAGGAACAATGCAACCATTACCCATACCACAGTGGAAGTGGGATCATGTAACCATGGACTTTGTTGTTGGTCTACCTAGAACAAACAAAGGACATGATTCCATTTGGGTAATTGTTGATAGGTTGACTAAGACAGCACATTTCTTACCTGTCAAAACAACCTATTCTGTGGAGAGGTTATCACAGTTGTATGTTCAAGAGATAGTGCGTTTGCACGGAGTTCCTGTCACTATAGTTTCTGACATAGGTCCCCAGTTTACAAGTCGTTTTGGGGAGCAGTTACACAGGGCCTTAGGCACCAAGCTAAGGTTTAGTACGGCCTTTCATCCACAGACTGATGGACAATCGGAAAGAACCATACAAACCTTAGAAGACCTGTTGAGAGCATGTGTTCTCCAGTTTACCGGAAGTTGGGATCTACACCTAAGCTTGATAGAGTTTGCCTATATCAATAGCTATCAACATAGTATTGATATGGCACCTTATGAAGCCTTGTATGGCAGACGTTGTAGATCACCCTTGTGTTGGTATGAGACTGGTGAGCATCAGTTGTTAGGACCTGATCTTGTGCAGCAAACTACAGAAAAGATTAAGATAATACAACAACAGATTAAGATTGCACAGGATAGGCAGAAATCTTATGCTGACAAGCGTTGTAGACCTTTAGAGTTTCAGGTTGGAGACAGAGTGTATCTCAAGGTCTCACCTTGGAAAGGAGTCCTTCTCTTTAGAAGGAAAGGGAAGTTAGCTCCTAGATTTATGGGGCCTTATCCAATCATTGAATGAATTGGAAAAGTAACCTATAAACTAGAGCTGCCACCAGAGTTACAAAGGTTACACCCTGTGTTTCACATTTCTATGCTAAGGAAATGTCACCCTGATACTGAGTCAGTTCTACAACCTATGGAGGTAGAATTGAATGATGATATATCTTATGAGGAAGGACCAGTGTCAATCCTTGACAACAGAATTAAAAAGTTAAAGAAGAAAGATATAAACCTTGTGAAAGTCCTCTGGAACCACCGTGGTGTTGAAGAAGCCACTTGGGAACTAGAGGATGAGATGAGAAGGAAGTACCCTGCTCTTTTCTCCTAATATGTTTTATCAATTTCGAGGATGAAATCCTTGTAAGGGGTGGATAATTTGTAACATCCCTGACCTGGGTTATGAACTAACCCTAGGTGTTTTGCCTAAATGTGTAATAAAATCCTTGTGATTATCTTTTGGTATGTAATTAAGTTCCTAAGGAACATATATTCCTTTTTCTGTCCCTTTTGAATAATGTTGTAATATTGTTTGGTAATACAGATACCTATGTGCAATTTACCCAAATGAGGGGTGCAACTTATAAAATACACCATCTAGAACATCTTTTATGACTTTTGACATCATTTAGAGTAATAATGATGAAGGGGGCACTTCCTTTGAATAATCATATAATAAGGAACACCTTTGTAATTAAATCATCAAGATGTAAGTAAGGAGACCCTTATGTACATATGTACCTTAGTGATAGTTGACCTTCCTTGCCTTTAGTTCTTGGTTTTAGAAGTAGTTTTACCTTAGAAAAGAAGAGGAGGTACGTGCCTAAAAGAAAGGAAGGACCTAGTTGTGAAAAGGAGAAACTAGTTGTCCTTATGTTGGAAATGACCCCAAGATATATATACACCCTTCCTTTGTTTGTAAAGGAACGTTTTCTTCACTTCCTTTCTTATTTCCTTGCTTAGACTGACTTAGGACAGAGATCTGGAGAAGAGGAGAACGGCCAAGCAGTTCTAGGTAATCTTTGATCATCATCTTGCTCAAATTCATGGAGGATATCATGTTACAAGGTTGGTTTGCTAGTTTTCTTACTTAGCTTTCTCGTTCTAGCCATCTTTTCCCAACCTTTCCTTGGAGAAACACCCTTGTCTGACCTGTGGAGCTCAAGACACCATTAAAAGACTTGAAGCTTGGAAGCTTGGAGCTCAAGGAACGACCTTAAGGTGGGTTTTATAATTCTAAACCTTTTGCTTTGTTATGCATACTTTTATTCGTGCAAATAATAATTAGTTCTTCTTCCCCATCCTTCTTTGCACCCTTGCAAGATTTTTCGTGAATAACAGACCTTGGTTTCAAGGTTGAAGACAAGGGGCGTTAATACCTATGTTGGTCCTTATCCAACTTTACAAAACGATCTTGGACCAATAGGTCAAACGATCTCACACTCGTTTCAATCCAAACGGGTTCAATAGGTCGGTTTGGGCAAACGGGTTCCAACCCATTTGAGGGTGTTGACCAAGCATTGACCGTTTGGGTTTTCTGTTCACAATTATGTAGGCTAATGACCCACCAAATTTGAGGGGTTAACTCCAAAGGAATCGTAGGTTGAAGGCCAATCAATTAGGCAATCGAATTGAATTAAGTGCTGTTTTCTAAACTGATTAGCTTGAATCTTTGGGCAAACGGGTTCCAACCCGTTTGAAGGAGTTGACCAAACATTGACCGTTTGGGATTCCTGTTCATAATATATTGAATTTCATTTCTACTAATAATCATGATCTAATTCCTAACCAATTAAGAGTTGAAGGCATTTCAACACCCTAACCCTAATCGGGTTAAATTTGCTGATCTTCATATAGATTTTGATGAGTGTAGGGTTGAAGGACCCAAATGAGTTCAAACCCGTTTGGTGGTTCATCCAAACGATCTCACACTCGTTTAGTGACACCCCAAGACCGTTTGGAGGTCTAGGGTTAAAGAAATTTGATGGTTTGAGGGTCCAATCACAAGATATTGATAAATTGATGAAAAGTGCTGATTTGTAATTTAATTAGGACTCAACCCTTATCAAATCAACTTAATTTTTGGTCAAACTTTGGGCAAACGGTCTAAAGACCGTTTGGAGATCATCCAAACGACCTCAAGACCGTTTGGGCCAAGTTTGAGCCCAATTGGAGTTCAATTGATAGGTTCAACCTTGTTTTGATTCACATTGTTGGAAATTGATGATTAGTCGATTGGAAACCCTAATTGAGTTAGACTTAACCCTAATTGGCTTTCAATTTAGGGTCACTTTGGAGTACATTTGTTTGAGGCTCATCCTAATTGACTCAATTTATAGGTGGTTATCATGGCTTTGGCCAATTAAAGGCTTCAACATAAGAAACCCTATTCAAACATAACTTATGTGTCACCTTTTTGTTCATGCGGGTTGAATCCAAGTTAATCCATACTCGTTTGAGTCCAAACGAGTCCACACTCATTTGAGTCCAAACGAGTCCACACTCATTTGACCTCAAACGGGTTCACACTCGTTTGAACTCAAACGGGTTCACACCCGTTTAGACTCAATTGGGTCCACACCCGTTTAAGATCAAGAGGGTCCACACTCGTTTAAGGCTCAAATGGGTCCAAGGTCTTTTGAGGTTAAACGAGTTCAAGGTCGTTTAAGAATCAAATGAGTTGAAGGTTGAAGGTTAAACCCTAAACCAATTGGATACCTTCAAGGTTGATTATACTTAATCACTTGAAAGTGTAAAAGGTTCAATGATGATCTAATCTAAACCCTAATGGTAACCTAAGATGTTAGGGGACTAAGTGGCTAATGAATTGACCCATGATGATGGTCAATGTGTAAATTACCAAAATGCCCCTGAAAGGTTCAATTGAGTGATACCTTGTTTTAATCAAACCCTAACCACACGATAGTGATGAGTTGACTTGTGTTAATCAATGAGGACTTAACCCAACCTAATCTAGAGTGATGTAATCACTATCTACTAGTTATAGGAGAGAGAAAGCACCAATTATAAAGGAAACTCAAGTAAAATACTTCAATATACATGGATGTGCAAGTTTAGGTATGATCCACCTATGTGAGATCATGGAAACCCTAATTATGACAATTGATGAATCTTAATCTTATCTGAGGTTTTTAATGATGATGTTTCTCATACATGAGGATGTTATGAGATCATTTCATCATTATGTGAATGATAAACCCTAATTCTAGGGTGATGACATGTAATGTGAATAGTAAACCCTAATTGATGAAAATCAGGAAAACCTAGCTCTTGTATGAGTAGGGAGATACAACTTCTTTAAATGAGTTATTTATTGTTATCAGTTGATTTAATCATGCAGGTTCCTATATGAGGATGATCATATCCAAGTATGGATGATGATACTATATCCATTGAAAACATGTTGTTAGCTTTATGAATAATGATTTATCCTAATGCCAGGCTAATAACATCTTATGAGATTGATAGGCTGTGAGAGCCATGAATACCATCAAGGTCATGCTTTAAGAGATGACTTGTGATGAGGGTATTGAGAAATGATAATTGAAGAGAGTTAGGCTTGTTGCATTTAGTATTCTATTTTCATAACTGTTGTTCTAATGATTAATGTTTGAGAACCTGTATGATATTAAAAGAATACTGAAATGTACCTAACTAATCAAGTATAATTATTCCATGTAGAGCCCTGATCATAGATCCATCATTGTCAGAGACCAAATGATGGTGAAACAGGTTTTCCTAAGGGAATTCCTGGAGCACATACTTTTGAGTATGTGGGGTATATGGATGTGTAAAACCTTACATCCTAGTGAATGAATTGATGTAGATGTATCTTAAATCCATCAACCCTTTCACTATGTGTTTATGCCGGGGTGATGTAACACTAATCTCCCGAGGAAATCTTTTATACCGCATCGATGAGAGATAAACAAGAAATCTTTCGATGGTGAAGAGAGTACAGAATGCCACTATGACTCTAATAGCGAAGTACCAGAATACCCTAGTAAGCTATTGTAGCAGAGACACTAGATGTCCTGCATGTTGATCCTCATACTGACTGAGGAAGATGAGGTCATAAGAATCCGGCTCTTTTGATGACCTATGTATGATACTGATGCGACTTAATAGTGATCGGTTGGAGTATGAGCGGTATACCTCATCTCCACAGGGCATAAAGATGTTTGCAAAACATAATCAACCGTGTAGCATATCTGCTTAGGTTGAACCACGAAATACATTGGTTGATGATACATTACTTAGTATATATGTTTTTCATATTCCTTAAATGTTATTGTTCTAATTGATAACAATCTGCTGCTGATTACCTTAGAGCTTTTATTGCCTATGTTATTCTTGGTTGCCATAATAAAGCTTCTGGAGGAGAATTATAACTCTCGCTGGGACAATTATTTAAAATTGTCTCACCCCGTAGGTTTCAACTTTTTAGGTGGTCATCGAGGACGAAGGAACCAATCTGCAGGTGATCAGAATCAGCAGCAGTAGCACCAGGAGCAGTAGTGACTTCAGGTGGAAACACTGTGCTGTCTAGTCTTGTAGTCAGAATAGTCTTATGTCGTATCTGTACACTCAGGTCCTAGGAGTTTGTTGATCTGAGGATTTTGAAATCTTGAGATTTTGTATCCGGTTGTATATAATCACTCATGAAGTGATCTAACAGAGATGTAATCTGTTTACCTTGTTTCTTATAAAAGGAGTTTCATGATTTCAAGATCTTGTCTCAAAAGGTTTTAATTTTCCGGTGATTTTCATATTCCGCTGTTAATCGAATCGCTTCCGCTGAGTTTAATCATGTTTATCTCGGGTTTTGAATATCATAGCCCACACCTACGATTTTATGAAAATAAGAGACAATCGAAGAAAATACTTTTCTTTGCAAAAATCATAGAATCTGCTAGGAAGTCTGATGAATAAACTTTATACATGAAAGTTGATCAAAAAAATGCAAGGAATAGGATAAAAATAGTTTGAAGGTCAAAATACATATATTTTTGCAAAAGTATATTATTTTGATGAAAATGGTATTAAAATTAGGTTAGAAACCCTAATTGATAGTAATGGATAATTTTATGAGTAGTAATAGGTTAATTCAAGTATTATAAACCTGTTATATGATAATGTTGAATCTTAACCTGATTTAGATGATTAATTGCATGATTTAGGGTTTTAAACCTAATTCAGTGGATAATATTTGTAGAAACCCTAAAAGTGGATAAAAGAAGAGAAAATCTGAAAATATGAGAATATTTGGTTAAAAGATGATCTTAGGATCTTTTATGAGAAGTAGATGACAAAATTGGGGTTTGTGAGTAATTTTGTATAATTAGGGTTTAAGGGTGTTAAAAGTACGACAAACCCTAATTGCATATGAAACCCTAAAAGATGTAGAAAACATAAAAAGGGATAGAAACCCTAAGAAGCAAGAAGGTTTGGGTAAATATTAATAAAAAGGAAATTGTATGTTATTTCAAGAATCTTGCTTACTTGCTTGGATTGGATTTCTTTTCTTATTGGTTGATTCTATCTCAAAGATCTGCAAAATAGGTATGTGGTTATTTATGGTTAACCACTTTAGTTTCACGAAGGTTTTCGAGATGTTTGATTGCATTGAATGCAACCTATCTGTTTGGATGTTCATATGTGCAAAGTATACAGACACTATGATTATCACAATTATGATATAGTGTGTAATCTTGCACCTACATGCTACCCTGATGTAAGATGCAATGAGGTCAAGCCTAAGAGGGAAGACCCATGGGCACCATGAGAGGTGACTCCAGGCACCAAGCTCAGGATAGAGAAGGTGGCCTATATTGCATGACTAATGGGAACCATGAGAGGTGACCCTAGGCACCAAGCTCAAGATGGAGAAGGTGGCCTTAAGTCAATGGCAAAAGAGAAACCCTAAGGAGGGTATTCCAGGGTTAGGGCAAAAGCGGTTCAGTTTGACACATTGAAAATGTAAATTGAATTGTTAATTAACTTGATTGTGATAATTAGGTTGTAAGCCCTATGTGTGAAATTTGATTGTCCCCACATACCGGCATATTCATATATGATGATCGGCGTTTTGTTTGTCGGCATTTCAGGTACAACATTGAAAAGTACAAACATTAAAGTGGCACATTGTGAAAATAAGAATTAAAGTGCAAGGAGGATTAGTTAGAATAGATTCCAGCTGTGGATAGAAGTTAGATATCCAAGTTTTTAAAAGGTATACAAAGTTTTATTTTATTCCAGCCTTTCAGTATAGTTTGGTAGAATTTTATAATTATTATTGATTATTTGTCGAACCTTTGATCTAGTTAATTGGGATAACGTCTCTGACCTCTTGGTCTCCCTTAATTGGGGGTTATTGGGAGGCAAGGTCGTTACATTTGGTATCAGAGCAAGGTTCCTCATTTAATCTTTAGTAATTATTAAAGTTTACAAATTCCATATAACTGAGGGAGTTATTAGAGTATTTTCTGAAAGGCATAGGTGTCTAGAAAAGGATCACGTCCGGGGGCTGGTAATATTTTCCTCTGCATTGCTAGTCGAAATACGAGGACTCCCAGATCTGTGTGAGTGACTGGCCAATGTCTTAGGATCTGACTTGAAATAAGATACCTTTATGACTCTCTCATCTATTTTTGTCCCTTCTCAACCCTAATTCTATTAAGATTCTGAGGTTTATGGTTTTTCTCACTCTTCCTCACCCTCTTGAGGTCAGGGTATGTATGATAAGGTTAATGAATCCTCCACCAAATTAATGAAAAAGCGTGTAAATAAGATGCCATGGACATAAGCTTAATAGTTTAAGCATAAACTAAAAGATTGATTGCATGCTTAGGGTTGTATGACATGTGTTGCCATACCCTTAGGAGAGACGTGATGTTAGACCTTCGTGTCAGGAGGATGAATAAAGAGTTGGTCTTGGATGCAGAGACCTCCATTAAAGGTAGAGATCTGGCACATCCTCTAAGTATGATTCTAACCCTAACCCTAAGTGGTGGTTAGAGAGAGATGGCATGATGAGTTAGATGTCATGGTCAACCATGTGTGTGGGTTGACCTGCTTTTGGTTTTGAATACCTATGAGAAGTATGAGCTATGTGAGGCTAGTTGACTTAGTGCCTTCTGGGCAACCCAACCTATGAAGGGTCGTGCATGTTAGGGTGAAGGATGACCCCTTCATCAATGAGGTTAGTGATGACCATATAGAAACCCTATGGGCCTATATGAGCATGGCAGTGTATGCACCTAGAGTACATCACAACACTGGCTGTAGGTTAAAACCCAGTCCAGAAGGGCATGTTGGATAGCTTATGAGATAAGCATAAAGAGCTATGGATGATCTTGAGCGGACGTGGGTTTCACCCATGTAGGGGTATACATGTGAGCTTGATTCACCTTCTTAGAGAGGAAACCTCCAGTGGTAAGTTTGGTTGTAGGGTTAGCTCTAGAGAGAGAGAGAGCAAGACCCGAGCAAAAAGGTTGGAAGTTTAGACTTCGGGATATAAGGAACCCTGAGAAGTTGGGTATGTTGCGACCTAAGTGGATGGTTGTGGATGCCTCATGCATGATCTTTGGAGGCTTGTGGCATCTGGGTTGCCTTTAGAGGAACCAAACCCTAGAGAAGGAAAGAGACTTCTTGAACCGAGCTATGGATGTTGTAGGTGCCTACCTTACCTTCTAGGGATAGGAAGAGGAGTTCCTTAGACCCTGAGGAGGTATAGTGTCATGTTGTGAGGCCTCATATCTAGATGTTTATCCTTGAGGAAGGCTCAACTCTGAGGTGTTGTTCATGTGGAAGGATAGTAGGAAGTGCATGCCATATCTCGTACATGTTTGGTTCATTGTTGAGCATGTAGTTGGACAGCTGAAACATAAAAGTGAACCTAGGGTTCCTAGACCTAAGAGGGGAAGTAGTAGTACCTGGTGCACTTGATGCTCATACTGATGTTGGAGTTCCTACGCATGGGAGCATGCACCCCTCATGTTTAGAGGAAAAGGAAACCCCTTAGATGAAGGTATATGTTTGATGAACCCCTCACATATAGGTTGGTGACATGGGCATGTATGATGATGGTCCAATGTTGAGGAATGAGAACAAGTATGACCTACCATGGAGACCTAGTAAGGTTTAGTAGGTGGTCTGTTTGTTAGCTATGTGCCTTAGTAGCTTGATAGGACTAAGCATGATCATGTGGATGTAAACCCTAGAAGAGAGGGACGTTTGTGACCTTTGTTGCTATCAAGAGATAGTTTCCTTCCATCTTGGGGAGGGACCCTTCTGTAGGGTATGTACCAGCTTTTGTTGGGTTTGAGATAACCTAAAGAGGTCTCGTAGGATCTTGAGAAGCTATGTGGAGAGTATATAGTATGAGGATGAACCTATAGACCCATAGACAACCATCTCTAAGAGCATGTGAATGTGTTACCATGGAGGTAACCAGTATGGGGCCTGACTGAGGTAGGTAGGTCGCCATGATCCCTATGAAAGGATGTAAGTCTGACCATGAATGTCAAGAGAGATGGTGGAGACTTGGGTAAGGTTTCAAGTTTTGAGATATACCATGATAGAATCCTAAGTCTATTCCAGGGTCAGGTAGGGATAAGACCGATGGGAGTAGGATTCGCCTAATTTCCTAGTTGCAAAAGACCATAGGGTTGGGAGGTAACAACTGTCATTGTCTAAGGACCATGGGTTAGGAGATTGATCACCTTCATGAACTCATGGGACCCAAAGGGCAGATGAGGAGGGCACTCTCTAGATGCATAAGGGAAGAGGGATGACCCCAAAAGTGTCGGCACCCTACAGACCTATGGGAGATGACTAAGGGTTGTGTGACAACCCAAGTGTTTTGGAGACGAGTTTTCCACAGAGGTAACCCTGATGTCGAGATGTTCATGATGTAGAGATATGTGTTGCACATTTCAACTTAGACTGGAAGGTGTACCGGCGATGTGGCATGCACCATCTCTACTCTTGGAACGGGAAGAACTCTGTGTTTGTATGGCAGCCAAATTCTTATTTGCTCTTGTTATGGGGGTGAGAGATAGGGCAGTATGCATGCCATACACCAAGGATAAAGATGATGTAAGTGGAAACGTTGCTATGATGTATGAGAATAGAGATCATAGCGTACCCTTGTGGAGTGTACGGTGTGTGGATGGTTTACAAACATCAAGAGAACTATGGTAGTCATCCTATAAGGACGTTCTTATCATGAGCTGTATGGAATTTATGAGTTATATTAGTCTAAGTTTGATGGCCAAAGATGATGAGCTCGAAGTTTTCTTGACTCAGTTAGACCTAAATCCGTGATGAGGATGATAAGTTGAATACCTGGAGGTGTATGTATTCACTGTTACCTAGCACCTAAAGATGGAAGGTGGTAATGGATGCTCTTGTTGAGATGCAGCTACCTAGTCTAGATAGTGGAAAGGATGGAAGAGGTGGTTAGGTGAACCCTAAGTCTGTGAGATATCGTTGGCTAACACTCATATGTAACAAGATCTGTTGATTGAGTTAGTGGTTTCTTGGTTAGCCAGCCTAGTGTTTGTTGTGATAGAAGGATGGTTGTAGAACCTCAGATGCACTTCTTTGGAAAACATGGTGATGAAACCCATGACTACAGTGTTTTAGGGTTTCTAAGGAATCGACCTTGAGGAATCATGACACACAGGAGATCATGATTTTATGTTCATCATACACTATGGTACTACTAAGATAGTAAGCTGCAGTAGTATTTTGGATGTCTAAGATGAAGAAGTATACAGAGTAGCATATGGCTTGTCGCCATTCATGCCAGGAGGTGAAGGATGAATACTAGTAACCCATTGAGTCAATATAGAGGATAAAGAGTCCCTGAGGGGGAATGAGAGTTCATCACTATGGATGTTGTGGTAAGTCTCCCATGGACCAAGGAAAGTCAGGATGCAATGTGGGTTATGGTAGACCGTCTTACGTAGATGACATAATCTAAGAAAAGAGAGAGTACTGTCGGGAGACAGAGCCAGTTGAACTACATGTAAGAGAGATTGTTCAACTATACCATGATACGAGTTCAAAGGTTCTTGAGTATGACCTAAAGATTCACTTCCATGAGGTGGAAGTAGATACATGAAGAACTCGATGTTAGTACAACTTATCACCCCTAACTGATGGTTAGCATGATCCATATTAGACGGTCTGATGAGAGCATTTGTGCTCGTTCAGGGTGATATATGGGGACAGTTCTCATCCTCTGAAAGTTGTGATGATAGTCACCATAGCCAGTATCAGGATGTAAGAAGTTCTATAAGGGAGGTTGTATCAGTTACCGCTTCATGAAGATGATGTCGGTGGAAAGACCTTGTGAAGGTTAGAGAGACCACAGTGAGTGCAGATGAAGTCGCTTTGATCATGTGATGGCTGAGAAAGCCCAGGGGCGACATGAGTCATGAGCTTATGAGAAGCAGACTGGCATGCAGTTCACTGTGGGAGAATATGTGATATGATAATCTGACCCCTCTGAGCTATAGCTGAGAAAGCTAAGTCCCCAATGCATGGGTCCATTTGAGATGGATTGGTGGATATGCTTGTGTGTAGCCTTACCCCTCAGGATAACATGATGTATGATGTGTTCTACGAGTCTGATCTAGAGCACTATGTGAGATACCTGAGCCATGTGCTAAACCATGAACCTATTAAGCTTCGAGAGAGAGGCTGAGATGTCCTGAGTCACCTGCGAGGGTACGGGATACCAAGGTGATAGAGAACTTAGATCTAAGAATATAAGATGATGAAGGTTCTTGGGAACCACCATGGAGAGGGTAAAGCCACATGGGAGCCATGATGGACATCAGGAAGTCGTATCCTGCTTGTTTGTATGTCTGATGGAATTTTGAGGGTAAAATTCCTATAAGAGGGGAAGGATGTTACAACCTCAATTTTACATGTGTTTTCAAAATTGAAATGTAAGGACTTGAATTGAGAATGTTGTATGCTTTGCTCCAAAGGATGGATTTCTTTGCAAATCTCCTTTTTGATAGGAATTTCGTGATTCATACTATTATGTTAATCCAATAATGGATATAAAAGAGAAGAAAAGAGGAAAAGTTCAAATAATAGAAAAAGATAAAAGATAATGGATATTAAGCAATATATTTATGAGAAATACATAAAAATCTCTAGAAAGTGGCATTGATGGCCACAATTGAATGAATTTCGTTTACATATGATTTCTAATGGAAGAAATAGGAAAAGAAGAAAAAGGAAATAAAGGATAAAGAGAAATCCTTGAAAAGAAATATTTTAATAAAGAAATAAGTAAGATAATGAAAAATAATGGATGTAGATGCATCTAGGAGGATAATAAGTATCCTACAAAAAGGATTTCGAAATCTTAGGATTCTTTGAGGTCTAAGGAGTCCAATATAGCAAGATTTTGGTTTGAGGAAAGAGAAAATAACCATTATTTAGATTGGTTTAAAGAGTAACTTGCCTATGAAGAGATAGTCCTATTCTTTTGGAATTTCAGACTCAAACTTGACATGCAAGAAGATAAAGGCAAGAAAGAGAAACCCTTAAAATTTGGTTGGAAAACAGTGCATGGTTTCTGAGTTGTCCAATTTGCAAAATTACCTAAAGTGTGGTTATTAATTACCTAAGAAATCGATGTCACAATTTAATTGGATAATTTAGGATTTCGGGTTTTATATGGACCGTTGGATCACGATCCAACAATCGGGGGTGAATCCCTTTTGGCGCAAGGAGTCTGCGTCAGGCAGACTTGCGATGATCCAAAGTAGGATCATTGCCGGAAACAGAAAGAGAGTTAGATTGTGAGAATAACACTGTTGAACTCGGGAGACAAGTCCAAAGAGGACCATCCCTACTTTGTAGGGGTTTGGTTGATGATTGGGAGAGTTTCCAATTCACCTGATCCCTGCCCTTGACCCTATATATAGGGGAAGGTGAGAGAGGGTACCAGCGTGCTATCTTGCTAACCTAAACTTTACGGCGGATCGAGAGGAGTGTTTTCGTGCTTCCAATTTCGTCTTCTACCCTGACCTTCACCCCCATCTTCTCTAAACAGCCTCGCCAAAGTCCGGAGAGTAGGACGAGGTCGTAGCATGGTCGTGGCGAGCAATTGAGGGCCTAGTCGAGGCAAACAGAGCTTCCTGGACCTTCATCGCGCTCGTTGGTGGTCGGAACCTCAGAGTCAACCTCCAGGTTGACCACAGGCTCGTTGATGTGCTCGGCACGAGGAAGAAGAAGATATGCGACATTTTTACCAAAAAGCCCCTTTGTGCCTTTAGTTCTGGTAAGGGCAATGCTATCCTTTAGTTGTTTTGATCACAGGTGGGGTGCGTAGCTGAGAACCATTGGATTCCGCGTGGTCTAGTAGACCACAGATCAAGCGGCCTACGATTTTCTGAAAATAAGAGATAATCTAAGAAAACATTTTTCTTTGTAAAATTCATAGAATCTGTTAGGAAGCTCTGATGAATAAACTTTATACATGAAAGTTGATCAGAAAAATGCAAGGAATAAGATAAAAATAGTTTGAAGGCTTGAATCCATATCTTTTTGCAAAATTATATTATTTTGATGGAAAAAGTATTAAAATTAGGTTAGAAACCCTAATTGATGGTAATGGATAATTTTATGAGCAGTAATAGGTTAATTCGAGTATTATTTACCTGTTATATGATAATGTTGAATCTTAACCTAATTTAGATGATTAATTGCATGATTTAGGGTTTTAAACCTAATTCAAGGGATAATATATGTAGAAACCCTTAAAGTGGATAAAAGAAGAGAAAATCCAAAAATATGAGAATATTTGGTTAAAAGATGATCTTAGGATCTTTTATGAGAAGTAGATGACAAAATTAGGGTTTGTGAGTAATTTTGTATAATTAAGGTTTAAGGGTGTTAAAAGTTCGACAAAACCCTAATTGCATATGAAACCCTAAAAGAGGTAGAAAACCTAAAAAGGGATAGAAACCCTAAGAAGCAAGAAGGCTTGGGTAAATATTAATAAAAAGGAAATTGTATGAATCTTGCTTGCTTGCTTGGATTGGATTTCTTTTCTTATTGGTTGATTCTATCTCAAAGATCTACAAAACATGTATGTGGTTATTTATGGTTAACCGCTTTAGAATTATTTTATTATTGGTTTATTTTATTCCAGCCTTTCAGTATACTTTGGTAGAATTTTATAATTATTATTGATTATTTGTCCAACCTTTAATCTGGTTAATTGAGATAACGTCTCTGACAGATGTGGTGACCCACGAGTGAGACCCATGTCCCAGCGAGAGATATAACTCTCTACATCGGTTATCGATTACAGTAGATTATTTTATAGTAAATAAACAGAAAAGATAGAGGATTTAATAAATAACTGAGTAGATTGAATAGTTATATCATACTGAGTAAGTTAAGAAGATAGGCTTAGCAACAAGTATGATTACCAAAGTATACAATGGAAATAGATAGATCTTTTACTTTTATCAGATGATTACTCATATTTCATAAGATTACATTATATAATATTAATGTATAAAAGACATGGCAAGGGCTTACATTCAATGTGAAATGTATTTAACCCTAACAAATATACTACATGCCTTGTATTACAAGTTTTATTATTATGCCTTGGGGAGTTCGAGTCATACCACTTGAAGTCCAACTAACCACTGCAAAGTCAAAAAAATTTCAACATAAGATCTAGGAGAGACGGAATCCTAAGACCTCAACTATGCCCGGTTCAATACGGGTCGAAATACAGTGACACAATAGTCAAGTTACCTACAATGACATATAGTCAAGCTGATAACAACTAGTCCGCCCTTGGAACAAGTAATGACACTAGACATCATGGTATGCAAAGCAATTCCCTGTCACCTGAGATACAACCATAACGTACTCAGTCACATCATACATACAAATATTTGAGGTATGACCACAACCATCCTCCATAACCTGCAATTGTGGATGACAAGGATATACACTCCACTTGCCACTCCCACATACTCAACAGCATGCGCTCCGAGTTTCCTTTAGGAATACTCAATTCACCATCCAGTAAGTTACGACACTAAAGATGGTTCTATGGCACATGACACTACATGATTAGGGTTTCACTTGATTAGTTACGTCAATTGGATGAATTAAGGCTTCATCATACAAATAGACCAAAAACCCTAATTCATTTCTAACAAAAGTATAAGTATATCAACTTTATAAGATATAAAACATTTGAGTGTAAATCTAAATCACATTACCACAAAACACTTGTTTATTGAATTTCACAAACTATACTAATCAACATACCACCACATGGTACAATTCCACATTACAGTAATATGGGGTTCCAACCCTAATCGTGTTTATAAAGAGGATAACACCTTCAATAGGGCTCAACCATGCCCAAAGGTCATTAAGACCATCATATCAATCCCTACCAGTTCATCATTATCTTTATATGTTTTAAAATAAATCTCAACAAGTCATCAATGCACATGTGACATATAAGTTTAACATGGCAAGGAACTATGATGTTTAGATATCACCATATGAGAGTTCCAATAAACAATAAGAGAGAAATTCATTATCTTAGTAATCATTCAAGAGGGTTGATGACAATCGATCACCATCACTTAGTCTTGTTAGGGTTAGGCGTAATAAGCTACGCCTCATTAGAGTTATGCATCCACTTATATGGCGATTTATCAAATATATCTATACGAGGGCAGAGGTAAGACTACAAGTTAAGGGCGTTGAACCACCAAATTATCATCATGAGAATCAAAACATTACCCTATAGGCTTTTGGTGCATCCCACTAGAGGTGCACACACTAATCAATTAGAGTTGACTAGATGTGCCCCACGTGCTCAGAATGCACCTAGGATCTTTTGAATTTATAAAGCCCTACACAAGGTTCACTCACAATACTAAAATACTCGCCCACAAGTGCACCTCTCTCCCAGATTGAATGAGCTATTACTCGTCCACTCCCTCGACCAAACAACGAAATGCCCAATCTAGGACTTCATAGCTTCTCCACCATGGAGTTATAGAGGAGCCTACGGCTTACCTCCTGTCTATATAAGGCCACAAAGAGTACCCCCAAGCCACACCCAATCATCCTCCTCCCTCAATTCCACCGTCAATGTCCCCAAACATTTCATCTTGCTCGTTGCCATCTTCGCCAGACACCTAGCTAACACCAACCCCTCTTCCATCTTTGGCTCAATTGGAGCACCGAAGAGCATCCACAAAGCCTCGTCTCCGATTCCTCATTTCCCATTTACTCCACAGAAATTCCAGTTGTCGGGTCCTATAGACCAGTTTTTGCTCATCGTCGACGCTCATTCGGGTGGTCCTCCTATGACTCGAGATTAAGTACGAGGATCATGAATGGCCTGACTAACTCCAAAGAATCTCCCCGACCACTCAGTTTGATCTCATGTGAGGTAAATCTTTGTTTACCAATTTTGAACTTTCACGGCATTTTCACCGCATTATCCGATTATGGCCTCCTTCTTTGCCACCTTTTTGTTCCTTCGTCTTTGTGGTGACCTCGCGGAGTCAATAACGTGGTTAGTTTGTCAAAAAACAATGGTTACGAGGGAACTTAGCGTCAATCCTTGAGGCAGCTACCTGCCGACGGCCTTGGTGAGTTGATCAGGCTACCACTCTAGATGAATCATGGGTCGTTCAACTCATCTCGACCTCACGGAGATGTCTCTTATTTTGGTTTATGTAGTCATAGGCTTGCAACTGATAAGTATGCCCATCGAGCTTCAGCTTCTAGCTCCTGCGCCTAGCCATGGCTCGAGCAAGAACAAACCAGATCATGGAATGATTGTGGTGTCCCCGTGTTTTCAATCAAACGATTAAATGAACAAGGGCATTATCGATATTTCATGGTTAGTTTTCTTGGATTGCTTAAGCACTGGGTCGAGGCCCGCCTTGCTAGTTGGCATGTGCCTATTGGCCCAAGTCAATGTGGACCCAAGCCCTTTGATCATTGACTAGGATTCTGATATACACACATGGATTTTTCTTGAATTGTGATTGGTCGATTTTTAATAATTCATAGTGAATCATAGGTTTATCAAAAAAATATGCATATATAGTCTTTGAAAAGGATTTTTCACAAGGAAACTGAATTTAAGGTTTTATAAGACTTGATTTGTATCCCGATTTTGAGATTTGTCATAAAAACCATTTAATTATATAAAAACCTTAATATATATAATTAATTCATTTTAACTTATAATTTAAGGAATAAATATGTTTTCTTAATCAGGAGAATCCAAGTAATCGATTGGTCCAAGTTTTGAGTCCTAAATCGATGGTTTTCATAGAAGGTCCAAAATTAGGGTTTCTCACATAATATGCTCTATAAACCCCAATCCATGTGTATAAACTTGCATCTAGGGTAAAAATGACATTGGACACAATTAGTCGATGAAAGGTCTTCTCTAGGAATCTCAAGTGAGGTATGTGCAACCCTATTTATACATGATTTTGAACACTTGTCCTTCAGTTGGGCATTTTGATATCCATCCCAAATCTTTCTAATGAGGCATATGCTTAGCCTTTGATTCTTTTTATTACCTTCTTTTGGCACATTTATTTCACTACTTGTTTGGGTTTTATACCCCCTATTGTGTCACTTTTAATTTATTGGTTAAAATTGCCATTTTATTTACTGAGCATGATAACTTGATGACTTATTAGCTATTTTAGTGTACCTCTATACTAGCCATCCATAGGGGGCATGTGTAAATTCTCCCAGGGTAATGTGAAAATTCTCCCCATTTTATATATACATTGTAGGTGTTTGGGAATGTGACCACTCTCCCTCGCCTATTTATTTTGGTTGAGGTTGGTATGTGCATCATACCTACTTTAGATAATATAGTCATACTCTTATCATGCATACTTCAATATTAATATGTGATGTTATGGCAAGTGATCTCTTTTATATGCCTCATACTTTTGACAATTCCTTAACATAGTGGAATCATTCATCAATGTTTATACTTTTCTACACTTTACTTGTCTTTATTCCTTTAATTGTCACATACTTTTATCTCCTCTTGTTAGGTGATCACAACCACCTAGGTTTAGTATCAGAGTGCAAAATAGGAGCACGGTGAACCAGCCTAAGACTAGGAAAGGAGTTCATCCTTCCATCATGGACTATAAGTTATTTATTTTATTGGAGACATCTTGATGTAGTTGAGTTTCCTTCTACTTAGATCCTTTATTTGTATAAAACATGTACACCCTTTTGGGGAAAATATTGATGTACTCTTTATTAAATTGAATATAGTCAAAATTTTAACTTCCGCTGCTATTCATTGGATTTTGTTTACCATTGTTATTGGTGAAGAGGTGGTGATTTCACTTCTTTACATAGAGCATTAGAAGCCTACAGGAATGGTACAACCTTTGTTGATACCATAGTGGAAATGGGATCGTATTACTATGGACTTCATGGTTGGTCATCCTAGGATAGTCAAAGGTCATGTTTCCATTTGGGTGATAGTTGACATGTTGACCAAGTCAGCTCGCTTCTTTCCAGTCAACACAACGTGTACGGTGGAGAAGTTAGCACAATATATGTTGATGAGATATTTGGTTTGCATGGTATTCCTATGACCATAGTATCTAATAGAGGTCCACAGTTTATGAGTCATTTTTAGGAATGTCCACATACAGCCATGAGGACACAGCTAAGGTTTAGCACAAACTTTCATCCACAAACATATGGTCAGTCTGAGAGGACCATTCAGTCATTGGAGGATCTGTTGAGAGCATGTATCTTATGGTATCTTGGGAGTTGGGATGCACATCTGAGTTTGATAGTATTTTCCTACAATAATATTTATCCAAGGAGCATAAACACAACACCTTATTAATCTTTATGAGGGAGATGTTATTGGTCCCCACTTTGTTAGTATGAGACATGTGAGTATCAACTTTTGGGTCCTAAGCTAGTACATAGACTACATAGAAGATAAAGGTGATTCAGCAGCAGTTGAAGGTAGTTCAGGATAGATAGAAGTCATATGATGATAACTGCCACAGACCGCTTGAGCTTCAAGTTGGAGACCAAGTGTATCTTAAGGTCTCTCCTTGGAAAGGTGTGATGAGGTTTGGTAAGAAGGGTAAGTTGGCCCTGAGATATATGGGACCATACCCTATCTTGGCACGTGTTGGGGAGGTGGCTTACAAGTTGGAGTTACCACCAAATTCACACATGTTGCATGATGTCTTTCATGTTTCCATGTTGAGTAAGTGTCACCCTAATATAGAGCATATGTTGTAGTCAGTGAAGGTTGAATTGGAGGAGGATGTGTCATATTTTGAGGGTCCTGTGTTGATTATAGATAGGAGAGTGAAGAAGTTGAAGAAGAAGGATATAGTCTTAGTTAAGGTTTAGTGGAATCACCATGGTGTGTAGGAAGCCACATGGGAGTTCGAGGATGATATGTGTAGGAAGTACCCATCCTTGTTAATGTAGGATTTTGGGGGTCAAATCCTTGTTAGGGATTTATGGTTGTAAGAACTATGACCTTGAATTTAGGTTGAACATGCTTTATTATCATAATTAGATGCTTAAAACCTTAATCAAACCTACTGATGTGCTTAGATATCATTTGACAAGCTTATGTTCAAAGTCTGGTCTAATTTGGACATTGTTTGAGCTAGTTATGCATATATATGCTTATTTTGTACCTAATTGCAATTTACCCACATCTAGGATTTTCATTACAATTTTTCACATGCTTGTTGTGCCTTACATGTTTCCACATCATGTTGTATATGGTTAAGCTTTTGGGAGCCTTGTCACACCTTAGTTTGAGTGGTGGAATCTCATGTTGAGATTAGGGTTTGCATGGATGCCCTAAGTTATTGGTTTACCTTGAAATGTGTTGACTGATGAGTGCTAGTTTTGGAAATCACAAAGTTTTTCTTTGACATTATTAGTTGTTAGAGGCCTATTATGCTCCCTTATTCTACTTAGGGTTGGTAGTCGATGAGGTTCCCCATTCATCTTGGTCACTAACATCACCTAGGGTTAGCGATCGTTTGCTTTTTTGATCTCTTTGTATGCCAACATCTTGGTTCAGCAGTCGTTGGCTTTTCTTGGAGCACCTTGGTTGATGGTTTTTCTTGGTGCGGTTTCCCTATTTACATGGATGAGTGAGGTGCTTGTATGGACAAGATCTCTTGAACACTTGGCATGTTTAGCTTGACACCTAACCCTCTTTCCCTCTCTCTAATCTAAGTTATATAAACCCCTCTCCTTGCATGCAAATAACCTCTTTACACACATAGTCTTCTCTCTCTTTCCCTTACTTGCTCTTAGATATCGTCCCCTCTTGCTTGGTGATGAAGGAGGATCTCATGGTTGAAGAAGGTGGGCCGGTCTTCCTTGCATGTGGGTCTAGCGTTTGGATCTACCCTTCTTGTGATCATTTAATGCTTCCTTGCTTGGTTTCTTGACCTTGGTAAGTGATGTCTCTTTTTTTCTCTTCGTTTTCGTTGATATACTCTCTTCTTCTTTCTCTTCTTGTCTGAACCCATGGTGTTCCATGGTAGTGCTTGAGATAGAGCTTGAAGAATATCTCTTTCCTTGCTTCCTTGACCTAGGGTTTACTTCCTTCTTGGAGGTGGAGCTAGCTTGACCAAGAGGAGTGCTTGATCTAGGGTTCCTACCCTTCTTATTCAAGCTACCTTGCTGTTTGGAGTTTCTACATCATCTCCGAGGCGAGTTATATAACTTTCCCCACAGTTATTTCTTACTTTCATCTTGCATGCACATGATCTTGCCTCATAATGTTTTTCTAAGTAGAAAGATGATGTCTTTCCCTAGGGTTTTTGGTTATATGATAGTTGTTGGGTAGAATGACACCTTGAATGAACCTTAATCCCTTTTTTACTAAACCTTCTTCGATGATGGAAGTGTTTGGTGCTTTCATGCTTGTGGAAAGGATGATTTTACTCTCTCACATGAGGGTTCCTAAATTAGGGTTTTGGAGTTGATCTTCTTTCTTGTGATGTAACTTGGTGATCTTTTAGATTGTTGGTGGTAATAACCTATTTGGATTCTAAGTGATTGCTAAGTATTCACCCACTTACTGGTGGACGATTTTTTGGTCTCTCCATGGTCTCCAAGATTTCCTCTCTCTTGATGGGTCGTTGAGTTTTAATGTATGTGATCGCTAAGAATGATATATCTTATGTGGTCGCCAATAATTTTTGTGTAATAGCGGTCGATGAAGTATATACATGTTCGATGGTCACCAAGGTTTGGACCCTCAGCGGTCAATGAGGATAGTGAACCCTAAGTGGTCACCAAATTTTGAATTCCAATTAATCACCGATGCTTTATGTTTTCATCGGTCGCCAATGTTGCTTAGTCTTAGTGGTTGCTAATATGACGTAACCCTAGTTTCAGCAGTTGCCAACCTTTCTGATGTTTTAGTGGTCTATGTAACCTTTGATCCAAGTGGCCATGAAGATTGTTGATGTATATGGCCATCATGTTTTGTTGACCCTGTGATGGTGATGTTTGACCTAAGTGCTTTCATGTATGATAGATATGATAATAATTAGGGTTTACCTTTGAGGGTTTTTTGTAACCTAAATTCGTTGGTTCTTGATTACACATGATCCAATAGTCTTACCTTTTCCCTCAAATGAATACAAACCTAAGGTTTTGGTAAAGTTATGTTTAGCAATGATTAATTCAACTATTCTCAATGAACCTAACTCTAATACAAGTAAGTGATTATGATATGTATCCTCTTGTGTAAGTAGTATGATAATGGAGTACTTTCTCTCTCTATGATTGTTGCAACCCTAATTTTCCATCTTATGAACATCATGGCTCTTGAATGTAATGTTGTATCAGCTATGTATCACATGTATGGTGATGGAATGACGAGCCTTGATGAGGTATGAAAAGATAATAATGTTCTTGCAGGGGACAATGTGAATGGTCTTGTAACCTTTGACATGTTTTTATGCCCTAATTGAGGTGTCATCCTTTGTATGATGTAACAAGGACTAACCTAATATGGTATGATGATGAGTATGGCTACATGTATGGCAATGAAATAGTACCATGTGATGATGTGATAAAATTTATACTTCATACATTTTATATCTTCTGAGGTTTCAATCTACCCATGATCTTGTAGAACTCTTTTAGGTTTTGTATGTAACTTGATTGATGCGGTTAAAACATACTCAACTAGCATTAATTTATCAAGTGAAACCCTAATCATGTAGTGCATTGTGTCATAGATCCGTTATAGTGTCAGGACTTGTTGGATGGTGAAATGAGTCCTCCTAAGGGAAACTCAGAGCGCATATTGTTGAGTGTGTGGGGTTCTTGAGACTATGTGTCCTTGACATCCTATTCCTAAAATTTTTAGGATGGCTACAATCATACCTCGGTAGGAGAATAGTTGCGGCCGTATCTCATATATTTGTGTATATGATGAGATTGAGGACAATTGCGGTTGCACCTCAAATGTTTGGGTTTTTGTATACCCTGGGTTCACTAGTGATGTGACCTATATACCAAGGAAGGACTGGGCTATTTTGTAGCTGGACTTATATGTCATTGCGGGACTCGTATTGGCCGAGGGTGGGTGATATCATGGGAGTCTGACTCTCCTAGATCTTATATGACACTGATTTTGACTTAGCAGTAGTCAGTTGGAGTTGAGTGGTATACCTCAACTCCTTAGGGTTTAATAAAAGACTTAATAAAACCTTGTAGTATATCTGTTTAGGGTTAAACACACTTCACATTGGATGTTAACCCTTGCCTTGTTTCTTATATTGCTTAGTTTTTATATTATGCGGTAAGGGAAATCAACTTTATAGAAAGTGGTAGCCATACATGTTTCCCTATATATTATGCTAGACATGATTTACCTATTTTAGTTATTTAGCCTACTTGACCTGTTGAATATGTTTAAATGCTTAATCTACTTATCTTGCTTTTGTATAACCTACTATAATCAATTATCATTGGTTGAGAGTTATATCTCTCATTGGGATATGGGTCTCACCTCGTGGGTCACCACATCTTTTTAGGTGGTTGTCAGCAACATGGTCAGGATCGTGACGTGGTCAGGATCATGTTGTTGAGGAAAAGCAGTAGAAGTAGAAGGTTGGATAGTAGTTGTAGAGTCCTAGTGACATCGATGTACTCTCAATTCTGGGAAGGGGATGTTTTGCAGATGATGTATATCGACACATGGTTTGACAGTGTACCTACATTTTGTATATGGCATGTATATGTGGAACATCTCTTTTGTATACATGTCGTGGTTGATGCCACTGGACACATATGTAAATACCTGATATGGTATGTGATGATATGTAAGTTGTTTGGCCTTAATGTAAATGTTTCTAAAGAGGATGGTAAAGTTGAAATCGGTTTTGATTTATCTACTTTTCATATAATGTGGATGTTTAGTTGTTGATTGTGAGTTTTATTTTGAGTAATATTGCTTGGTGTGGCAGGGTGTCACACAAATAATGATGTCACTCGATCACATATGTCTTTAGTTTAATGACCTAAACAATGAGACCATATGTATGATAAGAGTGCATACATTCTTGTTATGCCCCTAGTCGGATATTATTGTGGAAGTAAAATAAACGACAATGATAACATAAGACTAGAATGTGTGTTGACTGGTGACAAAGTCTCATTAATCATGATATTGGCTATCAAGTATACACGTAGGTACTTGTTGAATTTTAGTGTACCTGACAGACCCACCTTGATAATGGTACATGGAAACCACATGATGGTATTTAGAATCATATCTCAAAGTGATAGTGATGATTGTGGTTCTTAGATCGGAAGTTGCTACACTCATCACATGTCATTCTATGAACTTTGACACCACTCGATGTGACATTGAATGAGGGTTGCTATAAAGATGGTACTCAGGTATGTTGTGACACATGGGGATTGACTGTGAGTGATGTTGATGGGATCTTTCCCTCCTATTAGAGTTGATATCATGGCCACTTAATAAGTAATACTAAGAAACACATGGCCATGCTCATGTGATTCAATATGTGACATTGAACTTATGTGCATCTCAACAGTCTGCTCTAGTTCAAGAAACATAGCTTGAGTATTAAGAGGATGAAAATTTCATGCCTCACATTCAATATGGATATTAGAGACAAAGGAACTATACAATCACAGTAACACTGATCATATATGTAGGCAGAAGTTGTTCTCCAATTTTCCAATTACTTGAGTAGCAATGATGTGCTACTAGATACCACTAATTGCATGTGGTGTCATAATCCAGTTATGGACTTTCATTTCTAATGTGAATTGGGACCTATAGGGTCACACGCATAAGATGCAGTTGAAAGATGAGTTTAACCATGGACAAGATCCAGTTTGGTTACTAAAGTGTTTAGGTAATCAAAATGAATGATACTAGTTATCATTTGACTGATTGGAATGTTCACTCAACCATCCAGTTGACCGATTGAGGTGTTCAAATTGATCGACTAATCCACATTGTCGATGGACGATCAAAATACCCAATCAAACTTATCGGAGTGTCCAATCGACTGATTGGGTCAAATTGAAAAGTGTGAATGGATCAAACAAATAATTATTAGATGAAATTACATGCATAAAAACTAGTGTTATTGTGATGTTGACCATAAGACAATCGATCAAATGGATTGTCTAGTCGATCGACTAGATGTGCTTAGCTACCTCCCAGCCATGAGATATGACCTTTCGTCTCCCAGGGATTTTTAAACCCTAGACCATCCACTAAGGAGGGGATGGTCAATGCTCTCAATGCACTTCTTTCTCAAAATTCTGGTAATGTGAGAGCATGAGCAGTCTTATCCATGAAAGTGAGAGACAATAAGGGAGAAGGAAGTCAAAGCCATCACATTTACAAACAAAAGGAATGCTCCTTCCCTCCAACTCAAAAAGCATGGAATGGAGTTCCTAGTGGTTTGCATGGACCAAATACAGGCGTGGAAGCTTTTGCTGCTATTCTAAGAGGAGATTGTCAACCACCATCCATGGGTGTTACACTAGGAGGATATCATCGATCACTGTCCATGTGCTACTTGTGAGGGGGGCACATTTTCATACAAGGATAGTCATTAGACTTGCTCCAGGATAAGGTACATCTTGCAACCTCTTTCCTGATACATTATTGTTGATGCAATCTGCTAGTTAGTAATTATTGATAGAAACTTTCATTTCTGTTGTCTACTCTGTCTCCTTATTTTCCAATAGTGGTACCAGAGCCACATCAATTTACAGTGTATCGGGACTTAAATCGATATAATTGGATTTTGTTTTATTGTTCATTTTGTTGCATATGATGTGAACATTTAAATGGTTAATGTGCATATCCAATTAAATATCACATACTCTAGGGAATGTCTCGGTGATCCTCTATATATATGATATAGTACATATGAAACTCATATTCGTCACCCTACAGAGAGTTTTGATGATGGATGTATGCATGGTTATGGCCAATACCCCTTAGATGATCGAGTGGTTGGATAGTTAATTTCCTGCCTTAAAATTTTGGTTTACATTCTGAGCCTTCCTCTTTATTCTCCTAATGTAGTTAATGCTTAACCCGCTATACTCCCCTCAAATGTAACTCAATGTATTCACATTACACAATGTAAGAAGTAGATAGAAACAACATTAGTTTTTATTATCAATAAGAGAAGGCATTATGACTAGGGGAGTGGACCGACTGGATGTCAAGTCGATCTACTGGAGGACTAGAGGAGTCATCTAAATGGTGGTTGGAGTCAACCAAGAGGAGGTCCAACCGATCAACTAGAAGAGTCCAGCAGACCGACCGGCCTATTCCCAACACAAGACTTATCCATTATAGGTTGCTACATATGATGTATGACCTTGAGTGGACAACAATTTGCATTAATGTGGCCATAGGTCGTATGTTTTTTGTTGTATGTTTCATTTGTGGATATAGTATGTATATGATACATATTATAAATATGTGGTGATTGGATACATACATATATATAATCCCTCATAAATATCTTATATGTTTTCCATAAGCAACACACATGAAAAGCTTGATCGGCCAAACTGGGCACGAAAAAGCGTGGTGCACCTTCTATATCATGGAAGAGCGATGGTAGTTATGTGGGTCTGCCAAAGCAGGGTGCATTTACATCATGTTGCCTTTCGGGTTAGATTTAACTAGGTGATTTTTTAGGATTAAGTGCCTAGAAGCATACAATTGGATTATGATAATGAGTTGTGCATAAAATCTATTCAAGAATTACATTAGTTGTAATTGGCAAATTGCCTACCTTAATAATTGGTTATGGAAGCCAGTGTTAGTTGGGTAATAACTCAATGTATTTTAGATCTTGTATCACTAGAGGATATTACAATAAAATCTTTTGCATTGATGGTGAGGGCCATTAATTTAAACAAAATAGTGGGAGTGATAGTTAATTATAATTTATATCACCAATATTTTTAAATCGAATCAAAAGTATTTTAATACATGCAAAAATTTCTTTTGTAGAAATAAATGGAAAACAAATTCTCAATGTGATAGGTCCTTGAGAAGGACAAAACTAAATAGGAACAACTTCCATGACCGGTTCAAGACTTTGAGAATCATTCTCAATCATGAGCATAAGCTCTATGTCCTAGATACACCAGTGCTAGAGGAACCCACTCCCAATGTGCCTAGGGCTGAGATGGGTGCTTATTGGAAGCATGCCAACAATGCCACAAACATCAAAAACATCATGCCATTTGTATGAATTGTGAGTTCTAGAAGTAGAATGAAGATATGAACATTCTTAAGATGCTAACACAACTTATGGACATTTACTAAGAGCATGCAGAATAGAAAATGTATGATGTCTCTAAGGCACTATTTGAGTGCAAAGTGGCAGAGGGAGATCCAATATGGCCCCATGTTTTCAAGATGATTGGACATGAGGAAGACCTAGAGAGACTGGGATTTCCTTCAGGCAAAGAGTTGGCTACATATATGATTATCCAATAGTCTCCTGAATCATATAGACAGTTTACCATGAACTATTAGATAAACAACTCAGTTAAACTGTTGTCTGAATTGCTTGGAATACTGATAGATGACAAAGCATAAATGAAGAAGGAAAACCCTAAATTCTTGATGGTGATCAGCGAAAGGGAATCCAAGGGTGAAGGAAAAGACAAGAAATTTTCTAGGCTAACCGGAAACCCAAAGTCTTCTGCACTCAAGATGAGAAGGGTAAGTGTGAAAGGAACTTTTTGTTTTCACTTAAAGGAATTTGGGAAGGTGGAACCAGGGATACTACTTCAATTTTGAGATTAATTTTGCTACTTCTTCATCTTGGGTATTGGATACTAGATGTGGATATCACATTTTCTAAAATGTGCAAGATTTGAAGAGAAGAAGACTTTTAAAGAAAGGTGAGGTGGAATTGTGTGTCTTTGATGGAGCAAGAGTTGTTGGCAATGCAGTTGGAGCCTATGATTTATCTCTACCTAGTGGGCCTGTAATAGAGTTAATACCTTCCATTAACAGAAACATCATTTCTGTATCTTGTTTGGACAAGTGTGAATTTGAATTACATATAGAGAATGACTAATGTTCTATTAATAAAGATGAGATCTTGTATGGTAGTGACCCAATATCTTATGGTCTATACTTACTAGATCTAGAGATAAGTGTATATAATGTAATTCCATATAGAGAATGACTAATGTTCTATTAGTAAAGATGAGATCTTGTATGCTATTTCCTCAATATCTTATGGTCTATACTTACTAGATCTAGAGATAAGTGTATATAATGTAAGTATCAGAACACTAAAACTTGATAACTCAAACAAAACATACCTTTGGCATTGTTGTCGAGGGAACATAAATAAGAAATACATTTCTAGACTCCATAAAGATGGATATCTAGACTCTTTTGAATGTGAGTGAATAAAGACGTGCGAGCCTTACTTATTGAGAAAGATGACAAAAGCTCATTTTACTAGAAATAGTGAGAAAGCAAGTGATCTATTGGGATTCATACATACTAATGTACGTGAACGTTTTAGAACAAATGTTAGAGGTTGTTACCAGTACTTCATTACCTTCATTAATGATCTCAGTAGGTATGGCTATGTGTACTTGATAGAACACAAGTCAGAATTCATTAAAAGGTTTAAGGATTTCATCAATGAAGTACAAAACCAACTTGGTAAAAGTATTAAAGCACTTCTATCTAATTGAGGTGGAGAATACTTATGCCAAGAGTTTGAGGACCTTCTACTAGACCGTGGTATTGTATCACAATGGACTCCACCTAGAACACCATAACATAATGGTGTATTAAAAAGAAAGAAGTGTACCATGTTGTACATGGTGCGATCAATGACGAGTCTTGATGATTTTATGACTTCCATTTAGGGACATGCTTTTCAAACGGTAGTGTTTACACTAAACCGCTTGCCATCTAAATCGGATCAGAAGACACCATACGAGATATGGCATGGGAAACATCTCGATGTGTCTTTTCTGAAGATTTGGGGATCTAAAACTTATGTGAGAAAATAGTTTCATAAAAAGCTTGGACCCAAACAAGACAAATGTTATTATGTTGAATATCCTAACGAAACCAAGGGATGCTACTTTTATACTCCATCTGACAACAAAGTGTTTGTTGTGAGAACTATTGTATTCCTTGAAAAGGAATTTATTTCTAAAGGAAACAATGGGATAGAAGTATAACTCGAATAGGTTTGAGACCAACAAGAAAAATTGACCTTTATAGGTACATAAGGAACAAGGAGAGTCACAAACTATTGTGGAATCGCAAGTTCCTTATGCATCAACCTCGTAGATCCAGTAGGACACGCCTTGAGCCTGAAAGATTTGGATATCTTATGACTCGAGAAGGCAATGAGTTGGTCATAGATGATGAGCCAATAACCTACCTAGAAGCAATAAAGGGACCAGAATCTGAGGAATATTTGGAGTCCATGAGATCTGATATGGACTTCATGTACACCAATAAGGTATGGACCTTTGTGGATCCACCTGAAGGGGTAAAACCCATAGGGTGCTAGTGGGTCTTCAAGATGAAGGTCGAAACGGATGGTAATACACAAACCTATAAAATTAGATTGGTTGCATAAGTTCAAGGTGTTGACTGTGATAAAACCTTTTCACCAATTGCCATGGTTGAATCCATCAGACCATACTTGCCATTGCAACTTATTATGACTATGAGATTTGGCAAATGGATGGTAAAGCCACCTTAATGGAAATCTTCTTGAGGATATGTATATGAAAGAACATGAGGGTTTTATAATTCTAAAAGACACAAATAAAGTTTGTAGGCAACAAAGGTCAATCTATGGATTGAAGTAGCATCTCAGAGTTGGAATCTTTGATTTGACAAGACAGTAAAAGAGTTTGGATTTAGTCAAAATAAAGATGAACCTTGTGTTTACAAGAAGGTTAATGTAAGCATAATTGTATTCCCCATATTCTTTGTAGATGACATACTATTGTTGGGGAATGCCATCTTTACCCTACAAATGGTAGATACCTGGCTAGAAAGTACCTTCTCTATGAAGGACTTAGGTGAATCATCATATGTCTTAGGAATTAAGATATATAGAAATAGATCTATAAGGGTTTGTATCCTAAGCCAGAGTACATATATTGACAAGGTGCTAAAGAGGTTCATCATGCATGACTCAAATAGAGGAAATTTTCCCATGTCATGTGGAATTGGTCTCTCTAGAGCAGTCTCTGAATTCTTATGAAGAACTATAATATACAAGTAAGATGTATATGCATCTGCTATTAGATCTTTCATGTATGCAATGTTATGCACTCATCCCGATGTTTAGTATGCTTTGAGAATGACGAGCAGATATCATCCAGATCCTGGTGAAGGTCACTGGACTACAATAAAGAACATCTTTAAGTACAAGAGAAGAACTAAGAATTAGTTCCTTATTTATAGTGTTGAGGAAGAGTTGGGTATAAAGGATTACATTAATGCAAGCTTCCATACTAACAAAGATGATTATCAATCACAATCTGGATTTGTGTTTTGCCTTAAAATACAACTATAAGCTATAAAAGTTCTGAGCAAGAGATAGTTGATGATTCTACAGTAGAATTTAAGTACCTTGTTGCTCTGAATGCACCAGAGGATACTATATGGATCAAGAAGTTCATTAGATGAACTTGGGGTGGTTCCATCCATCAATGACACAGTATAAATATTGTGACAACAATGGAACAATGGGATAGGATAAGGAGCCCAGATTGCATACTTTGGCATTTCCATCTCACACGAGAGATCGTACAATGAGGAGATGTGAAGATTTTTAGAGTACTGACTAAAAGCAATGTTGTCAACTCACTGATAAAAGCACTTACACAACAAAAACATGATGACCATGTTAGATCACTTGGAATTAGATTCGTGGGTGATTGGCTCTAAGTATAAGTGGGGGTTTGTTGGTATGTATGCCCAGAGAGCCAGTCATGTTATGATTGTATTGAGACATCATGTACTTGATTTAATGATAATAAAGGCAAATCCATCTATTATTTTTTTCTCAGTAATGAGATGCCAACACAAACATGATAGATCTCTAAAGAATGACGTTACTTGATGACATATGTATTCAAGTTAAGAACATGAACAACGAGATAATATGTATTATAAGAATACGCACATTCTTGTTATGTCCCTAGTCGGATATTATTGTAGAAGCAAAATAGACACCAATAATAATATATAAGACTAAAATGTGTGTTGATTGATGACAAAGTCTCATTAGCCACGATATCGTATATCTAGTCAAACACATAGGTGCTTGTTAAATAACAGTGTACCGGATAGACCCACCTTAAGATTGATGCATGGAAACTATGGAATGGTGGTCACAATCATATCTCAAAGTAATAGTGGTTCTTAGACCTAAAGTCTCTACACTCATCACATGTCATTTGGTAAATTTTGGCACCACTCAACATGACCTTGAATAAGGGTTGCTATAAAGTTGGTGCTTAGGTATGTTGTGACACATGGAGATTGATTGTGAGTGGTGTAGATGGGATTTATCCCTCCTAATGATAAATGCACATTTATCCATTTTATTTACATATTTTAGACCTCTTCTTAGGAGAAATTTGTCATTTCCCCCATTTGTAGAGTTAATTGTCTTAGTTTTGCTTTTCTATAGCAAATTGGAGTTTTTACTTGATTTATCTATTTTGTAGGGAAATAGCAATATTTTTCCAAAAGCCCAAAAGAACTAAGAATTAGATGCTTCAAATCCCATCTTTAGCATCCCAATCAACTGACTCACTCACCCAATCGATCGACTCACATCTTCTAACCTTTCGTAGTCCTGATATATATACCCTTGCACCAAAATGGTCATAACTTTTGCAACCCAAGGTGGAATTTAATGATCAAGTATGTTTGGTAAGGGAATTTAATTATCTACATGAAAATGTATTCAGAAAGGTTGTCATCCGGTCAACTGACCTTATAAGTCAATTGACTCATCGTTGCGGAAATCTACAACAAAAATAGTCAAATGGTCAAAATGTTATAAGAAGGCAATTCAATAAATCTCTTCATTTGGAGAAAGAAATTAATGTTACAAAAGTTTACTCCTTAGACTAGGCACAAATGAAGGTTGTCCTATTCCATATGCTTTTTGTGACAACTCATCATGTTAAATGAGATTACTCAAAACATAAAACATGATCAACTACTAACTAGTCACACAGTCAGAATAGAGGAAGAATTAAACCAATTTCAACATCATAATTGAGTACTAAAACATTTACATCAAGGTCCATGTTTTCCACAAACTCATATATCATAACATGTATTTACATCTGTATTCAGTGGTTGAGGCCACTACCTGTTCACAAAAGAGATATTCCGTGTGTACATGCCATATATACAAACACTGACATACTACCAAAAACTCGTGTCAATATAAGTATATTATCTACAAAACACATCCCATACCTGGACCTGAGAGCATAGGGACAACACAAGGACTCTACTACTAACAACAACATATGTCCAACCTTCTGTGTCTACTGATCACCAGGCTGCTCCTCTTTTACAACATGATCTCGACCACGTTTGTTACAACCTCAATTTTACATGTGTTTTCAAAATTGAAATGTAATGATTTTATGAATATGGACTTGAATTGAGAGGGTTGTATGCTTTGCTCCAAAGGATGGATTTCTTTGCAAATCTCCCTTTTGATAGGAATTTCGTGATTCCTACTATTGTGTTAATCCAATAATGGATATAAAAGAGAAGAAAAGAGGAAAAGTCCAAATAATAGAAAAAGAGAAAAGATAATGGATCTTAAGCAATATATTTATGAGAAATACATAGAAATCTCTAGAAAGAGGCATTGATGGCCACAATTGAATGAATTTCGTTTACATATGATTTCTAATGGAAGAAATAGGAAAAGAAGAAAAAGGAAATAAAGGATAAAGAGAAATCCTTGAAAAGAAATCTTTTAATAAAGAAATAAGTAAGATAATGAGAAATAATGGATGTAGATGCATCTAGATGGATAATAAGTATCCTTCAAAAAGGATTTCGAAATCTTAAGATTCCTTGGGGTCCAAGGAGTCCAATATAGCAATATTTTGGTTTGAGGAAAGAGAAAATAACCATTATTTAGATTGGTTTAAAGAGTAACTTGTCTATGAAGAGATAGTCCTATTCTTTTGGATTTTTGGACTCAAACTTGACATGCAAGAAGATAAAGGTAAGAGAGAGAAACCCTTAAAATTTGGTTGGAAAATAGTGCATTGTTTCTGATTTATGCAATTTGCAAAATTACCTAAAGTGTGGTTATTAATTACTTAGCTAAGAAATCGATGTCACAATTTAATTGGATAATTCAGGATTTTGGGTTTTATGTGGACCGTTGGATCACGATCCAATGATCAGGGATGAATCCCTTTTGGCGCAAGGAGTCTGCGTCAGGAAGACATGCGATGATCCAAAGTAAGATCATTGTGGGAAAAGGAAAGGGAGTTAGATCACGAGAATAACACTGTTGAACTCGGGAGAGAAGTCTTAAGAGGACCATCCCTACTTTGTAGGGGTTTGGTCGATGATTCGGAGAGTTCCCAATTCACCCGATCCCTACCTTCGACCCTATATATAGGGGAAGGTGAGATAGGGTACCAACGTGCTATCTTGCTAACCTAAACTCTGTGGTGGACCGAGAGGAGTGTTTTCGTGCTTCCAATTCCATCTTCTACCCTGACCTTCACCCCCATCTTCTCTAAACAGCCTCACCGGAGTCCAGCGAGTAGGAGGAGGTCGTAGCTTGGTCGTGGCGAGCAATTGAGGACCTAGTCGAGTTCAGTGGAGGAAGATAGAGCTTCTTGGACCTTCGTCGTGCTCGCTGGTGGTCGAAACCTCGGAGTCAACCTCCAGGTTGATCGTGGGCTCGCTGTTGTGCTCGGCAGGAGGAAGAAGAAGATAGGCGGCGTTTTTACCAAAAAGCCCCTCCGTGCCTTTAGTTCAGGTAAGGACAATGTTGTCCTTTAGTTGTTTTGATCACGGGTGGGGTGTGTAGCTGAGAACCGTTGGATTCCGCGTGGTCCAGTGGACCATGGATCAAGCAGCCTACGATTTTATGAAAATAAGAGACACTCTAAGAAAACACTTTTCTTTGCAAAATTCATAGAATCTGCTAGGAAGTCTGATGAATAAACTTTATACATGAAAGTTGATCAGAAAAATGCAAGGAATAAGATAAAAATAGTTTGAAGGTCTGAATATGTATCTTTTTGCAAAAGTATATTATTTTGATGAAAATGGTATTAAAATTAGGTTAGAAACCCTAATTGATAGTAATGGATAATTTTATGAGTAGTAATAGGTTAATTCAAGTATTATAAACCTGTTATATGATAATGTTGAATCTTAACCTAATTTAGATGATTAATTGCATAATTTAGGGTTTTAAACCTAATTCAGTGGATAATATATGTAGAAACCCTAAAAGTGGATAAAAGAAGAGAAAATATGAAAATATGAGAATATTTGGTTAAAAGATGATCTTAGGATCTTTTATGAGAAGTAGATGACAAAATTAGGATTTGTGAGTAATTTTGTATAATTAGGGTTTAAGGGTGTTAAAAGTACGACAAAACCCTAATTGCATATGAAACCCTAAAAGATGTAGAAAACCTAAAAGGGATAGAAACCCTAAGAAGCAAGAAGGTTTGGGTAAATATTAATAAAAAGGAAATTTTATGTTATTTCAGGAATCTTGCTTGCTTGCTTGGATTGGATTTCTTTTCTTATTGGTTGATTCTATCTCAAAGATCTGCAAAACAGGTATGTGGTTATTTATGGTTAACCACTTTAGTTTCACGAAGGTTTTCCATATGTTTGATTGCATTGAATGCAACCTATATGTTTGGATGTTCATATGTGCAAATTATACAGACACTATGATTATCACAATTATGATATAGTGTGTAATCTCGCACCTACATGCTACCCTGATGTAAGATGCAATGAGGTCAAGCCCAAGAGGGAAGACCCATGGGCACCATGAGAGGTGACCCCAGGCACCAAGCTCAGGATAGAGAAGGTGGCCTATATTGTGCGACTAATGGGAACCATGAGAGGTGACCCTATGCACCAAGCTCAAGATGGAGAAGGTGGCCTTAAGTCAATGGCAAAAGAGAAACCCTAAGGAGGGTATTCCAGGGTTAGGGCAAAAGCGGTTGAGTTTGACACATTGAAAATGTAAATTGAATTGTTAATTAACTTGATTGTGATAATTAGGTTGTTAGCCCTATGTGTGAAATTGATTGTCCCCACTAACCGGCATATTCATATATGATGACCGGCATTTTGTTTGTCGGCATTTCAGGTACAACATTGAAAAGTACAAACATTAAAGTGGCACATTGTGAAAATAAGAATTAAAGTGCAAGGAGGATTAGTTAGAATAGATTCCAGTTGTGGATAAAAGTTAGATATCCAAGTTTTTAAAAGGTATACAAGGTTTTATTTTATTCCAGCCTTTCAGTATAGTTTGGTAGAATTTTATAATTATTATTGATTATTTGTCGAACCTTTGATCTGGTTAATTGGGATAACGTCTCTGACCTCTTGGTCTCCCTTAATTGGGGGTTATTGGGAGGCGAGGTCGTTACATTTGGTATTAGAGCCAGGTTCCTCATTTAATCTTTAGTAATTATTAAAGTTTACAAATTCCATAGAACTGAGGGAGTTATTAGAGTATTTTCCGAAAGACATAGGTGTCTAGAAAAGGATCACGTCTGGAGGCTGGCAATATTTTCCACTGCACTGCTAATCGGAATACGAGGACTCCCAGATCTGTGTGAGTGACTGGCCAATGTCTTAGGATCTGACTTGAAATAAGATACCTTTATGACTCTCTCATCTATTTTTGTCCCTTCTCAACCCTAGTTCTATTAAGATTTTGAGGTTTATGGTTTTTCTCTCTCTTCCTCACCCTCTTGAGGTCAGGGTATGTATGATAAGGTTAATGAATCCTCCACCAAATTAATGAAAAAGCGTGTAAATAAAATGCCATGGACATAAGCTTAATAGTTTAAGCACAAACTAAAGATTAGTTGCATGCTTAGGGTTGTATGACATGTGTTGTCATACCCTTAGGAGAGACGTGATGTTAGACCTTCTTGTCAGGATGATGAATAAAGAGTTGGTCTTGGAGGAAGAGACCTCCATTAAAGGTAGAGATCTGGCACATCCTCTGAGGATGATGCTAACCCTAACCCTAAGTGGTGGTTAGAGAGAGATGGCATGATGAGTTAGATGTCATGGTCAACCATGTGTGTGGGTTGACCTGCTTTTGGTTTTGAATACCTATGAGAAGTATGAGCTATGTGAGGCTAGTTGACTTAGTGCCTTCTGGGCAACCCAACCTATGAAGGGTCGTGCATGTTAGGGTGAAGGATGACCCCTTCATCAATGAGGTTAGTGATGACCATATAGAAACCCTATGGGCTTATATGAGCATGGCAGTGTATGCACCTAGAGTACGTCACAACACTGGCAGTAGGTTAAAACCCAGTCCAGAAGGGCATGTTGGATAGCTTATGAGATAAGCATAAAGAGCTATGGATGATCTTGAGCGAACGTGGGTTTCACCCATGTAAGGGTATACATGTGAGCTTGATTCACCTTCTTAGAGAGGAAACCTCCAATGGTAAGGTCGGTTGTAGAGTTAGCTCTAGAGAGAGAGAGAGCAAGACCCGAGCAAGAAGGTTGGAAGTTTAGACTCTGGGATATAAGGAACCCTGAGAAGTTGGGTATGTTGCAACCTAAGTGGATGGTTGTGGATGCCTCATGCATGATCATTGGAGGCTTGTGGCATCTAGGTTGCCTTTGGATGAACCAAATCCTAGAGAAGGAAAGAGACTTCTTAAACCGAGCTATGGATGTTGTAGGTGTCTACCTTACCTTCTAGGGATAGGAAGAGGAGTTCCTTAGACCCTGAGGAGGTATAGTGTCATGTTGTGAGGCCTCATATCTAGATGTTTATCCTTGAGGAAGGCTCAACTCTGAGGTGTTGTTCATGTGGAAGGATAGTAGGAAGTGCATGACATATCTCGTACATGTTTGGTTCATTGTTGAGCATGTAGTTGGACAGCTGAAACATAAAAGTGAACCTAGGGTTCCTAGACCTAAGAGGGGAAGTAGTAGTACCTGGTGCACTTGATGCTCATACAGATGATAGAGTTCCTACGCATGGGAGCATGGAACCCCTCATGTTTAGAGGAAAAGGAAACCCCTTAGATGAAGGTATATGTTTGATGAACCCCTCACATATAGGTTGGTGACATGGGCATGTATGATGATGGTCCAATGTTGAGGAATGAGAACAAGTATGACCTACAATGGAGACCTAGTAAGGTTTAGTAGGTGGTCTGTTTGTTAGCTACATGCCTTAGTAGCTTGATAGGACTAGGCATGATCATGTGGATGTAAACCCTAGAAGAGAGGGATGTTTGTGACCTTTGTTGCTATCAAGAGATAGTTTCCTTCCATCTTAGGGAGGGACCCTTCTGTAGGGTATGTACCGGCTTTTTTTGGGTTTGAGATAACCTAAAGAGGTCTCGTAGGATCTTGAGAAGCTATGTGGAGAGTATATAGTATGAGGATGAACCTATAGACCCATAGACTACCATCTCTAAGGGCATGTGAATGTGTTATCATGGAGGTAACCAGTATGGGGCCTGACTGAGGTAGGTAGGTTGCCATGATCCCTATGAAAGGATGTAAGTCTGACCATGAATGCCGAGAGAGATGGTGGAGACTTGGGTAAGGTTTCATGTTTTGAGATATACCATGATAGAATACTAAGTCTATTCCAGGGTCAGGTAGGGATAAGACCGATGGGAGTAGGAGTCGCCTAATTCCCTAGTTGCACAAGACCATAGGGTCGGGAGGTAACAATTGTCATTGTCTAAGGACCATGGGTTAGGAGATTGATCACCTTCATGAACTCATGGGACCCAAAGGGCAGATGAGGAGGGCACTCTCTAGATTCATAAGGGAAGAGGGATGACCCCAAAAGTGTCGGCACCCTACAAACCTATGGGAGATGATTAAGGGTTGTGTGACAACCCAAGTGTGTTGGAGACGAGCTTTCCACAGAGGCAACCCTGATGTCGAGATGTTCATGATGTAGAGACATGTGTTGCACATTTCAACTTCGACTGGAAGGTGTACCAGCAATGTGGGATGCACCATCTCTACTCTTGGAACGGGAAGAACTCTGTGTTTGGATGGCCGCCAAATTCTTATTTCCTCTTGTTATGGGGGTGAGAGATAGGGCAGTATGCATGCCATACACCAAGGATAAAGATGATGTAAGTGGAAACATTGCTATGATGTATGAGAATAGAGATGATAGCGTACCCTTGTGGAGTGTACGGTGTGTGGATGGTTTACAAACATCAAGAGAACTATGGTAGTCATCCTATAAGGACGTTCTTATCATGAGCTGTATGGAATTGATGAGTTATATAAGTCTGAGTTTGATGGCCAAAGATGATGAGCTCGAAGTTTTCTTGACTCAATTAGACCTAAATCTATGATGAGGATGATAAGTGGAATACCTGGAGGTGTATGTCTTCACTGTTACCTAGCACCTAAAGATGAAAGGTGGTAATGGATGCTCTTGTTGAGATGCAACTACCTAGTCTAGCTAGTGGAAAGGATGGAAGAGGTGGTTAGGTGAACCCTAAGTCTGTGAGATATGGTTGGCTAACACTCATATGTAACAAGATCTGTTGATTGAGTTTGTGGTTTCTTGGTTAGCCAGCCTAGGGCTTGTTGTGATAGAAGGATGGTTGTAGAACCTCAGATGCACTTCTTTGGAAAACAAGGTGATGAAACCCACGACTACAGTGTTTTAGGGTTTCTAAGGAATCGACCTTGAGGAATCATGACATACATGAGATCATGATTTTAAGTTCATCATTGTAACACCCAGATTTTCATAACACATGAGCGGAAGCTATATTTTTTTTTCTTCTGAGAGTGTCACAAACATGATAATCATTGCAATAAAAGCAAATGAAACACTTTGCATAATTGGAAAAACTGATTCATACATAGTTTTGATAAAGAAAAACAAGTCATATATCATACTCTACTAAGAAGACTATGCATAATAAAACATGTCTAAACTCTGGATCGTCTCGGTAGATGGCACCCCACTAGGCAAGCTTGAAAACCTGCTACACCTTTTCTTATTCTTTAAATCTTCTACTGCTCCAAACCCTGCGGACATCGCGTCCCCAGCCATGCATTGGAAAAAACAGTCGTTAGAGTAAGTGGCATGAGTATTCTAAAATGTACATTACTGAAGAGCTAACAAGGTTACAAAATATTATTGGACATTATAAAACTGATAGCAAAAGCTGATTAAAATCTGAAAACATAATACCTCTTGTCTTCTTTAACTCTTATCTTTCTACTCTATCTTTTCTGGAGACCTATACCATGGGTCTCATGACCTACACCAAAGTGTATAGGTCATACATATCTCATATGAATTTTCTCTCATCACACTCATGGATGAGATTACATACATGCTCTAATCCAAAGTATCTTTTACTTACGATTTTTATCTATTTATGGCCACCATTATACAATAAGTCCTCCTCTGTGACACCGAAGTGTCCCCTATGGTGCAACGCACCCTCTGTTGGCACAATGTGCCCTCTGTTGACACCGAAGTGTCCTCTATGGTGTAACGCACCCTCTGTTGGCATAACATGCCCTCTGTGACACCCACAGTGTCTGGCGCAACGCGCCCTCTGAATCGTCTCGGGACTCTCTGGTGAAGACTTATTATATAATGCATTATGTGAATGTTTCAAATTAATTATCTTACGTCTATCTTTACTAAATACTGAATCTGAGTACAAAACATGTACTGAATTCTGAATCTGAATCTCTGCTCTTTAAATTCTGAACATAATCTATTATAGAATTTGGATATGTATCTCAAATTACAACATATTTGAGATTGGGTCTATAACGCATATCATGTACCTTTATTCAACATCTGGCTACTCACACAGTGAGTAGTCTAAGACTGAATCTAAATCTCTTATTCTTGAGTTCTAAACTGAATCCATTATTTGATTTAATCATGTATCTCTTTATCTAGGTAAACTTTATTCTAAAACTCTGATTTGTTAAGATTACTTCATTATACCAATTATATCACACATGAGTCTAATGTCTTATGAGATAAGATCTGGAATGAGTATAGAAATACTAAATATACAAAAGTAACTTAAGTAATGTGTATAGCTAAAGTATGATATCTGATTCTTGGCAAGATAATTCATTCTCTGTTAAAACCTCATCAAAATCTGATCTTAATGGACTTAAGTCTTAAAATCATAAACCATAGAATAGAAACCTTAGAAAATCTTAACTTGCATCTTAATCATACTCAATTTAATCTCATTAAGTCTGATCTCAAAACATTTGTATGAACTTAAATCTTAAACCTTAAGGTAGAAATCATATAGGTTCTCATCGTGCAACTCAATCATGGCTTAATATCTCATAATATGATAATATCATCACAAACTCATGTTACAATATCTTTAATGCCACTTTAGTACATTTATCCTAGATATTGGACCATGGTCTACCATGTGCAACACCCATATTCTCACATAATACTTAACTTTTAAACATCAACCTTATTAAGGAATCTATTTCACTTTTTAATTTCTTAGATCGCTACATATATAAGAAACCTTGATGACATGTTCCTATTTGAAATCTCAATACATGGTTACATCTATATTTAAGAGATATGGTAGAACTATATTTTCTTATCCTTCTTATGAACTTAACTTCATGATCTAGAATCATTCCATGACACATCACTGCTTAAGGTATTGAGCATATGAATTTCTACAATCATAAGCACATAAAATCATTCTTACATATTTAACTTAGAATGTAGGACATGAATGTCTTACCTAAGAAGCATGTAAATGTACTTGGTTTGATAAACATAAATACTCATGGGCATGAACCACTTACCTCTTGTGCTGCTGATGTCCTTAATTTAGTCTTGATTTCTTGTTCCAAATCTTAATCACCTGGATATAATCAAAGTTTTATAAGTCCAAGTACATGTTCCCTCTTTCTATTTCTAAATCTCAAAACCCCATCCTCCTAATTATATATACCAAATTAGGGTTCTTATTTAGACTAAACATAACTTTAATCTGAAATCACCATAAAATATTGGTGTTGAAATAAAATAAACTCTTATTATGTAGTTACTATAATATTTATACTCAACATAAATCGTCTTATGCACTAATATGAACATATACTTTATATAATGAGAATAGTTACCAAACATAGTCACATATTAGAAAAATTATTGACTTGGTTAGGAAATCAAAATATAATACCAGCATGCTAATAATATTAGACCTAATTAGCCATACATATACCACTTATTGTCAAGATAATCATCTATTACCCTCACATAATGGTCACTCAGGTCCAGATCTTAATACAAATATGATAACATAAGAAAATCCATCAAATCTATAGAAGAGTAATCACACAGTGTAGTAAGATCATGTATAAAATATTAGGTCATCTAAAAAAAATCATATCATGGGTGAAATACCCAAAATACCCTTATTAGGGTTTATATCAAAAACATCAATAAAACTTTATATATGAAAGATCAGGGTCTGAATTAATGTTAAACATATCAAAATACACATTCAGTAAAATTTATATAAATTTCTAAAGGCGTTTACTATTTTTAATTGGTAAAACATCAAAATCATATAGTTTTGTCTACCCAGAATATAATAAATAGAAGACATCAAAATCGTACTCTAGAACTATTTTTATAGGATATTACACTTGAAGAGCTTTCCATAGGTACCTTGTTTGTCCCAAACCGATATTTGTAGCTCAAGATATGAATTTTTGAATATGTACCTCATCATCCATTCTTGGCCTTCGGAAGACGATCCAACGACTTAGGGGCATCTGCACTCCCCCTCAACCCAGGCGGATCCGCCTTCTTCACCCAACGGAAAGGGGGCAGCGTTTGCCCTGTTTCACGCCCAAAACAGAGCAGTAGCTCGGAGGGCTCGGCGGCTGGTGACCAAGGCATCCTTGCGCGAGGTAAAGCCCTCCTTGGCTGCGGCTTGGCTCGCCTGGATGGGTGGCGCCGCCGACGGTAAAGGAAGGGGGCACGTTCGAAGGTCCAAGTGGAAGAACCCACAGCCGCTACCTATCTCCGGCCTATCCATCTTCACCCTCGATCTCCTTTTCTAATTCTCAGATTCACATCAAACCCTAGATCTATGTGTGCGAGGCTCCGAACTCGGGATCCATGAGGTTTTTATAGAATATTATCCAAAGGATCTTGGGCGGAGCCCCTTCTTCGTCGGACTCCTGTTCAAGTCCGTGAAACAGAGGACGCGGCTCTCCTGTCCGTGAGGACTGGGGTCGCTCCCCCTTTTTTTTGTATAAAACTCCAGTTTCTAGAAATATTTCTACAGACCACTACATGACCCCATTTGAACTCAAATTTTGGAATAACTTATATATTATCATCAACTTCACACGAGCAAGATTTTAAGTAAAAACTAAATGTACAAATACTCCAAACATGTCTTTTAAATAAAAATATTATAATTACTAATTTAATTACCTAGGCCACTATATACATCAAAATCATCTGAAATTTCTCCCAGCATATTATACTCTAATTATTATTCTACTAAAAATATTTTGAGCATTTATGATGACCATAAAATACTTAATTCTCAATTTGTACCCCAAGGACCTATTTGTAAAACTTAATTAGTCCAATAAGGTTGGAATTGGGCTCTAGGGCACATGGCCCAACCCTTAGTATTTCAAAGGGTCCATGAGCTTGATTGTATTCCAAATCATGAAAATAAGTCTTCAACCAATATAATTTCTCAATTGAAGCTCATGTATGACATATGTGATCAATATTTCTTTAGTTACATAACATGAAGACCTAAGCTAGGTCTAAGGCTCAAGCCATGAACTGGACTCAGCATATCATATATTCGTCACATTATTTTTCATAGGAATAATTTATTTATATTCAAATACAACCGACTACAATCATATATATTTAAGTTGTTATGTGTGTATTGGTTAATCAGATGACTTGTATTACACATTTTGTGAACTTTTGCGTACCTAACCATGGTTAGTTCATTATGTCCCTTGGCATGCCTCTACTAGGAAACCCCACATTAATAGCTTACTTTAGCTATGAAATTGAGGATGTTACAATCATACACTGTGGTACTACTAAGATAGTAAGCTACAGTAGTATTTTGGATGTCTAAGATGAAGAAGTGTATAGAGTTGCATGTGGCTTGTCGCCATTCATGCCAGGAGGTGAAGGATGAATACCAGTAACCCATTGAGTCGATATAGAGGATATAGAGTCCATGAGGGGGGATGAGAGTTCATCACTATGGATGTTGTGGTAAGTCTCCCATGGACCAAGAAAAGTCAGGATGCAATGTGGGTTATGGTAGACCGTCTTACGTAGATGACATAATCTAAGAAAAGAGAGAGTACTATCGGGAGACAGAGCCAGTTGAACTACATGTAAGAGAGATTGTTCAACTATACCATGATATGAGTTCAAAGGTTCTTGAGTATGACCTAAAGATTCACTTCCATGAGGTGGAAGTAGATACATGAAGAACTCCATGTTAGTACAACTTATCACCCCTAACTGATGGTTAGCATGATCCAGACTAGAGGGTCTAATGAGAGCATGTGTGCTCGTTCATGGTGATATATGGGGACAGTTCTCATCCTATGAAAGTTGTTATGATAGTCACCATAGCCAGTATCAGGATGTAAGAAGTTCTATAAGGGAGGTTGTGTCGGTTACCGCTTCATGAAGATGATGTCGGTGGAAAGACCTTATGAAGGTCAGAGAGACCACAATGAGTGCAGATGAAGTCACTTTGATCATGTGATGGCTGAGAAAGCCCAGGGGCGACATGAGTCATGAGCTTATGAGAAGCAGACTGGCATGCAGTTCACTGTGGGAGAATATGTGATATGATAATCTGACCCCTCTAAGCTATAGCTGAGAAAGCTAAGTCCTCAATACATGGGTCCATTTAAGATGGATTGGTGGATATGCTTGTGTGTAGCCTAACCCCTCAGGATAACGTGATGTATGATGTGTTCTACGAGTCCGATCTAGAGCACTATGTGAGACACCTGAGCCATGTACTAAACCATGAACCTATTAAGCTTCGAGAGAGAGGCTGAGATGTCCTGAGTCACCTGCGAGGGTACGGGATACCAAGGTGATTGAGAACTTAGATCTAAGAATATAAGATGATGAAGGTTCTTGGGAAGCACCATGGAGAGGGTAAAGGCACATGGGAGCCATGATGGACATCAGGAAGTCATTTCCTGCTTGTTTGTATGTCTGATGGAATTTTGAGGGTAAAATTCCTATAAGAGGGGAAGGATGCTACAACCTCAATTTTACATGTGTTTTCAAAATTGAAATGTAATGATTTTATGAATATGGACTTGAATTGAGAATGTTGTATGCTTTGCTCCAAAGGATGGATTTCTTTGCAAATCTCCTTTTTGATAGGAATTTCGTGATTCATACTATTATGTTAATCCAATAATGGATATAAAAGAGAAGAAAAGAGGAAAAGTTCAAATAATAGAAAAAGAGAAAAGATAATGGATATTAAGCAATATATTTATGAGAAATACATAAAAATATCTAGAAAGTGGCATTAATGGCCACAATTTAATGAATTTCGTTTACATATGATTTCTAATGGAAGAAATAGGAAAAGAAGAAAAAGGAAATAAAGGATAAAGAGAAATCCTTGAAAAGAAATATTTTAATAAAGAAATAAGTAAGATAATGAGAAATAATAGATGTAGATGCATCGAGAAGGATAATAAGTATCCTACAAAAAGTATTTCGAAATCTTAGGATTCTTTGGGGTCTAAGGAGTCCAATATAGCAAGATTTTGGTTTGAGGAAAGAGAAAATAACCATTATTTAGATTGGTTTAAAGAGTAACTTGCCTATAAAGAGATAGTCCTATTCTTTTGGAATTTCGAACTTGAACTTGGCATGCAAGAAGATAAAGGCAAGAAAGAGAAACCCTTAAAATTTGGTTGGAAAATAGTGCATGGTTTCTGAGTTATGCAATTTGCAAAATTACCTAAAGTGTGGTTATTAATTGCCTAAGAAATCGATGTCACAATTTAATTGGATAATTTAGGATTTCGAGTTTTATGTGGACCGTTGGATCACGATCCAACAATTTGGGATGAATCCCTTATGGTTCAAGGAGTCTGCATCAAGCAAACTTGTGATGATCCAAAGTAGGATCATTACGGGAAAAGGAAAGAGAGTTAGATTGTGAGAATAGCACTTTTGAACTCGGGAGAGAAGTCCAAAGAGGACCATCCCTACTTTGTAGGGGTTTGGTCGATGATTGGGAGAGTTTCCAATTCACCTAATCCCTGCCTTTGACCCTATATATAGGGGAAGGTGAGAGAGGGTACCAGCATGTTATCTTGCTATTCTAAACTTTGCGGCGGACCGAGAGGAGTGTTTTCGTGCTTCTAATTCCGTCATCTATCCTGACCTTCACCCCCATCTTCTCTAAACAGCCTCGCCAAAGTCCAGAGAGTAGGAGGAGGTCGTAGCATGGTCGTGGCGAGCAATTGAGGGCCTAGTCGAGGCAAACAGAGCTTCCTGGACCTTCATCGCACTCGCTGGTGGTCATAACCTCAGAGTCAAGCTCCAGGTTGACCACAGGCTCGCTGATGTGCTCGATACGAGGAAGAAGAAGATATGCGACATTTTTACCAAAAAGCCCCTTTGTGCCTTTAGTTCAGGTAAGGGCAATGCTATCCTTTAGTTGTTTTGATCACAGGTGGGGTGCATAGCTGAGAGCCGTTGGATTCCGTGTGGTCTAGTGGACCACGGATCAAGCGCCCTACGATTTTATGAAAATAAGAGATAATCTAAGAAAACACTTTTCTTTGCAAAATTCATAGAATCTGTTAGGAAGCTCTGATGAATAAACTTTATACATGAAAGTTGATCAGAAAAATGCAAGGAATAAGATAAAAATAGTTTGAAGGCTTGAATCCATATCTTTTTGCAAAAGTATATTATTTTGATGAAAAAGTATTAAAATTAGGTTAGAAACCCTAATTTATGGTAATGGATAATTTTATGAGCAGTAATAGGTTAATTTGAGTATTATTTACCTGTTATATGATAATGTTGAATCTTAACCTGATTTAGATGATTAATTGCATGATTTAGGGTTTTAAACCTAATTTAGGGGATAATATATGTAGAAACCCTTAAAGTGGATAAAACAAGAGAAAATCCAAAAATATGAGAATATTTGGTTAAAAGATGATCTTAGGATCTTTTATGAGAAGTAGATGACAAAATTAGGGTTTGTGAGTAATTTTGTATAATTAGGGTTTAAGGGTGTTAAAAGTACGACAAAACCCTAATTGCATACGAAATACTAAAAGAGGTAGAAAACCTAAAAAGGGATAGAAACCCTAAGAAGCAAGAAGGCTTGGGTAAATATTAATAAAAAGGAAATTGTATGAATCTTGCTTTCTTGCTTGGATTGGATTTCTTTTCTTATTGGTTGATTATATCTCAAAGATCTACAAAACATGTATGTGGTTATTTATGGTTAACCGCTTTAGTTTCATGAAGGTTTTCCAGATGTTTGATCGCATTGAATGCAACCTATATGTTTGGATGTTCATATGTGCAAATTATAAAGACACTATGATTATCACAATTATGATATATTGTGTAATCTCGCACCTACATGCCACCCTGATGTAAGATGCAATGAGGTCAAGCCCAAGAGGGAAGACCCATGGGCACCGTGAGAGGTGACCCCAGGCACCAAGCTTAGGATAGAGAAGGTGGCCTATATTGCATGACTAATGTGCACCATGAGAGGTGACCCCATGCACCAAGCTCAAGATGGAGAAGGTGGCCTTAAGTCAATGGCAAAAGAGAAACCCTAAGGAAGGTATTCCAGGGTTAGGGCAAAAGTAGTGGATTTTGACACATTGAAAATGTACATTAAATTGTTAATTAACTTGATTGTGATAATTAGGTTGTTAGCCCTATGTGTGAAATTTTGATTGTCCCCACATACCGGCATATTCATATATGTTGATCGACGTTTTGTTTGTCGCCGTTTTAGGTATAACATTAAAAAGGACAAATAGTAAAGTGGCACACTGTGAAAATAAGAATTAAAGTGCAACGAGGATTAGTTAGAATAGATTCCAGATGTGGATAGAAGTTAGATATCCAAGTTTTTAAAATGTATGCAAAGTTTTATTTTATTCCAGCCTTTCAGTATAGTTTGGTAGAATTTTATAATTATTATTGATTATTTGTCCAACCTTTGATCTGGTTAATTGAGATAACGTCTCTGACAGATGTGGTGACCCACGAGTGAGACCCATGTCCCAGCGAGAGATATAACTCTCTACATCAGTTATCAATTACAGTAGATTATTTTATAGTAAATAAACAGAAAAGATAGAGTATTTAATAAACAACTGAGTAGATTGAATAGTTATATCATACTGAGTAAGTTAAGAAGATAGGCTTAGCAACAAGTATGATTATCAAAGTATACAATGGAAATAGATAGATCTTTTACTTTTATCAGATGATTACTCAGATTTCATAAGATTACATTATATAATAATGTATAAAAGACATGGCAAGGGCTTACATTCAATGTGAAATGTATTTAACCCTAGCAAATATACTACATGCCTTGTATTACATGTTTTATTATTATGCCTTGGGGAGTTCGAGTCATACCACTTGAAGTCCAACTAACCAATGCAAAGTCAAAAAAAATTCAACATAAGATCTAGAAGAGACGGAATCCTAAGACCTCAACTATGCCCGGTCAATACGGGTCGAAATACAGTGACACAATAGTCAAGTTACCTACAATGACATATAGTCAAGCTGATAACAACTAGTCCGCCCTTGGTACATGTAATGACAGACATCATGGTATGCAAAGCAATTCCCTGCCACCTGAGATACAGCCATAACGTACTCAGTCACATCATACATACAAATACTTGAGGTATGACCACAGCCATCCTCCATAACCTGCAATTGTGGATGACAAGGATATACACTTCACTTGCCACCCCCACATACTCAACAACATGCACTCCGAGTTTCCTTTAGGAATACTCATTTCACCATCCAGTAAGTTATGACACTGAAGATGATTCTATGGCACATGGCACTACATGATTAGGGTTTCACTTGATTAGTTACGTCAATTGGATGAATTAAGGCTTCATCATACAAATAGACCAAAAACCCTAATTCATTTCTAACAAAAGTATAAGTATATCAACTTTAGAAGATATAAAACATTTGAGTGTAAATCTAAATCACATTACCACAAAACACTTGTTTATTGAATTGCACAAACTAAACTAATCAACATACCACTACATGGTACAATTCCACATTACAGTAATATGGGGTTCCGACCCTTATCATGTTTATAAAGAGGATAACACCTTCAATAGGGCTCAACCATGCCCAAAGGTCATTATGACCATCATATCAATCCCTACAAGTTCATCATTATCTTTCTATGTTTTAAAATAAAGCTCAACAAGTCATCAATGCACATGTGACATATAAGTTTAACATGGCAAGGAACTATGATGTTTAGATATCACCATATGAGAGTTCCAATAAACAATAAGAGAGAAATTCATTATCTTAGTAATCATTCAAGAGGGCTGATGACAATAAATCACCATCACTTAGTCTTGTTAGGGTTAGGCGTAATAAGCTACGCCTCATTAGAGTTATGCATCCACTTATATGGCGATTTATCAAATATATCTATACGAGGGCAAAGGTAAGACTACAAGTTAAGGGCGTTGAACCACCGAATCATCATCATGAGAATCAAAACATTACCCTATAGGCTTTTGGTGCATCCCACTAGAGGTGCACACACTAATCAATTAGACTTGACTAGATGTGCCCCACGTGCTCAGAATGCACCTAGGATCTTTTGAATTTATAAAGCCCTAGACAAGGTTCACTCACAATACTAAAATACTCGCCCACAAGTGCACCTCTCTCCCAGATTGAATGAGCTATTACTCGTCCACTCCCTCGACCAAACAACAAAATGCCCAATCTAGGACTTCATAGCTTCTCCACCATGGAGTTATAGAGGAGCCTATGACTTACCTCCTGTCTATATAGGGCCACACAGAGTACCCCTAAGCCACACCCAATCATCCTCCTCCCTCAATTCCACCGTCAGTGTCCCCAAACATTTCATCCTTCTCGTCGCCATCTTCGGTGGACACCTAGCTAACACCAACCCCTCTTCCACCTTTAGCTCAATTGGAGCACCGACGAGCATCCACAAAGCCTCGTCTCCGATTCCTCATTTCCCATTCAATTACATTCTGATTCACTAGTACATCTCTTGTACCAGTCCTTCTCTAGAGTTATAAGCATCAAATTCCCTGTTAAACTATACATAGACAGTATAAAAATCTCGAGGCATCAAGCCAAAATCTCAGATCAATATTAAACTAACTATTGACTCCTAGGACCTGAGAGTACAGAGACGACACATAGGACTCTATACACAAACATGACAACCAGTGTCTCCACCTGGATGTCACTGCTGTCCCTACTACTGTTGTTGCTGTTCTTCACTCGCTGTAGGGTTTCTGCTTCTTCTTCTACGTTTACCTAAAAAGTTGGATCCCACGGGGGTGAGACAATTGAAATTGCCCCAGCGAGAGATATAACTCTCTGCCAGAAACATTATTATTGCAATTAACAGAATAAAACTGAGCAGGAGAATCATAAGTATTCAACAGCAGATAAATCAATGTCTAAATAGATTAGAGCATTATTCTCTATTCAAGTCATTTCAGCTATATCTTGATAAAGCAGCATGTCACTTATTCAATAAGGAATATGAAGAACATGTATAACATTTATCCATCTAAGATATACTAAGCAAGATATCATCAACCAATGATTCTCGTATTTCAACCTAAAGCAAATATGCTACATGGCTGATTACATTTTACAATCATACTTAAGCCCTGAGGAGATGAGGTATATCGCTCATACTCCAACCGACCATTGTGAAATTGAAATCAGTACCATACATAGGTCAGTAGAAGAGTCGGAGTTCCATGACCTCATCTTCCTCAGTCAGTGTGAGGAACAAATGCAGGACATCCAGTGTCTCTGCTAAAAATAGCTTTCCAGGGTATACTGGTAACTTCTCTATTAGAGTTACAGTGGCATGGTGTACTCTCTTTGCAATTGAGAGATATTATATTTATCTCACATCGATCTGGCATTAAGATCATTGGGAGATTAATGATACATCCATCCCAGCATTTGGGAGATTAGTGATACATCCATCCAGGCATATATAATGAAGGATTGAGAGATTTAATCTTTACCTCACATCAATTCCTCCATTAGGGTGTAAGGATATTCACGCCCATAACCCCCACATACCCAAAAGTATGCCCTCCAAGAATTTCCATAGGAAAACCTATTTCACCATCACCAAACTACTGACGATGATGGATCTATGGCCAGGGCTCTACATGATAAGATTTCACTTGATTAATTAAGTAAATTATTGTATTCTTTTAGCATCATCTAGGTTTTCAGACATAATTCATTATAACAAATGCTACAAAGAATAAGTATTACTTCTATCAAGTCCTTTTCAAAGATTTATAAAACATTGGGATTTCAATATCCCTTATCACATCAGGGGCATTCTCATCCCTTAACATCTCATCATTAAGATTATGAAATATGGGTATTCAAACCCTCAATTTATCAAGAACACTTGTTACCACTTATTAGGTAACTAATACCTTCACGTCATCTGACCAAGGTAAACATGATACTTGCAGTACATATATCTCACATGGCTCCTAAAGCTCAATAATCTCTTGTTACCTTTCACTAGGCAACACATCATATTATGGCTCACAAGGCCCATAAAGTAATTTCAATAGTAATCATCATAGCTCATACCTGGCTATGTCCAACATCTCATGATACATGCATGATAAGTGCACATGATAACAGTTATATTAATTACATATGCAATGTAAGAGTAACATCACTGTTTCCACTTTAGAGTTAGAATTTCTCAAATCATGTCAATTAGAAATACTCATCCCATTACCCAAATTAGGGTTATGGTTTATCATCATATTTCCCAACATTAGGGTTTCATGCACTATAACCCAAGATTAGGGCTCCACATACCTTTACCCTCTATCAGGGTAGGATTTCATACCAAAGTGTCACATATCAGTACATAGCATCACCTTGAATTGGAGTTTCACATCACATCATTGCATTAGGATTTCACTTACATAACCCTTGATTGGGGTTTCTCATAACATCACTCTCAAATATGTTTAGTGTTTTCTATCCACATCAAATTAGGGTTACATCTACAAATGTCCCAAAATTAGGGTTACACCCTATATTGCCCTAATTTAGGGTTAAGACTCACTATTCTTCTTAATTAGGGTTTCATGATCTCATCATCATGGATCAATCCCTAATTACATATTTTACTCATAATGAAGGAATTGAAGCTTGTATTTACATATAAGCACTACTTTATCTCTCATCCTCTATGGGATGTTGAGTACCTCAAAGTTGACTCAATTAGGTCAATTCTTTATTCTAATACACCCAATTAGGGTTAGTATAGTGTGTTGAGATTTTGCTCCATAATCTCCAAAGATTAATCCTTAAAGGTTACTAATTACCCTATCTTATTAAGGGTACAACTAATGTAATCACCCTTGATTTACATCATTTAATAATCAATTAAACAATTGACCTTTAATCACCTTAAGTGTTCAAACAGTTTTGATTAATTACTTCCCACACGGTCTTGGTCACTTAGACCCCAAACGGTCTTGACCAACCAGACCCCAAACGGTCTTGCTTGAATGACCTCAAAACGATCTAAGACCGTTTAGACCTCCAAACAGTCTTGGTCTAATGGTTTGAAACCGTTTAGAAATTTTGTGCTTGCAACCGTTTAGCCAAAACGTTCTTGAGATCAAATGAATACCCAAACAGTTTGGGATTGTTTGGTACCAAACGGTCTTAAGACCGTTTGGACTCAAACGGTCTTGAGACCATTTGGTCCAAACCTCCTCAAAACTGATTGCACCAAAAATGGTCTCAACCACTCAAATCGATTTAGGGTTTCAATGATTGATCCCCTCATCAATTGAATACATGGAACCACTCATCAATTAAACCCATGCATCAACCTTCTATTGAACTAATGGATCATCCTTCAACTGAATCAATCTTCAATTGAACCTCAATTAGGGTTTTGAACCCAATTGGATTATGGTTTGAAATAGATGAACCTTCAATATTGGTCATTGTGGAACCAATTGCTTTGAAATCATTGGACCACCTTTCAAATTGGGCATGACCTGACCTAAAACGGTCTTGAGGTCGTTTGGCCCCAAACGGTCTTGAGACCGTTTGACCCAAACCAAACAAGGAAAACTCATGGAATTCAATTAGGGTTTCAATAATGACCCGATCTAGGGTTGATAATTGATGGACCTTCAAATGTTGAACCTTGTTGAAACCAATTCAATTCAATCCATTGGATCATCATCCATCACATCATTAGTTGAGTTCCAAATGGTCTGAGACCGTTTGATCCCAAACGATCTTGAGACCGTTTGGTTTCAAACGATCTTGAGACTATTTGGTCTCAAGTTCATGAAACCGTTTGCAAAGGATATTTGTGGAGGTGTGTGCTTATGATGATGTCATCATCATCAAGCTATAAACCCATGAATCTTACTGTGATTTCCATGATGATTTCATCAATCAATCAAATTAAAATTTCGGAAATAAAGAAGAAATCAACAATTGATAAAGATATGAAATCAATAACAATGCTCAAGGGTTTAAGTTATATAACCCACCTTCAAAGTGGAAGCCAAGCTTCAAGATTCACGTTACTAATGGTGGTTGAAGCTTTCTAACTCCACAAGGTTCGTTCTTCAAGCTTTTGAGTGAAAAGGATTGGCTAGGATTGAAGATTGCATGGAGAAAAGAAGAAATCAAGCATTGATTTTGGATTTCCACCATGAAATCAAGGTTGAACATGACTAGGGAGATTACCTACAGGTTGTGGCACATCCTCCTGGTGCTCCTAAGATCCTTTGTCCATGGCCAAAGCAAGGAAAGAAAAAGGATCGAGAAAGCCTTTCATTTGGCTTAGAAATGGGATGTATATAAGAAAAATCAATGAGAGAGAAAGTAATAATTAATTCATTTATTTTCTTAAATTGATGCCACATATCCCCCTCAACTCCTTGCCTACGAAGCCATCCTATTCCACTTTTCAATCCTCTCCTTTATCCATGAATTAAAGGAAAATAAATTAAACACCTTAATTCATATAATAATAATATACATATTTGAGTGGATATTACTTTTCCTTTTATTAATGTGAGTGGGCTCTCCACTCACTAGGATATTTTCATTGCCTTTGCAAGGCACAAGGACGTCCATTCTTGTCCAAAATCAACCATCTTATTTTTGGTTGAAGGGCGCTTCAATTAACATATTTATTTTTGCATTAATTTGAATTAGGGTTCCAATTATGCTTAAATCTTGATTATTTTAATATCAAGATTCTCTCTCTTCCAAAATGATTCAAATTAGGCAACCTTATCATTTATTTTCTTTAAATTATTCCAAGAATCATGAGGGACCCTCTTGAAGTGGTATTTTGCATATTGAACCCTAGGTTTTGGGTAAATTGCACATTACACCAAAACTAGGCTTTAATGCACAAAGATTGCTCAGCAAGCTCTATCTTGGTGCTCAAGCTTGTGAAAGCCATACCACTGCATCATACTCATTCCTATGATGCTTCAACATCTGAGGAACATTTTATCATGTACAATTTGCAAGTTAACCCCTCAACTTGGGTAATTTGCACTTTAGTCCAAAACAAGCAAAATAGTGTTAAACATTATTTGAAAAGGACTAAAATGAAACATAAGTTCCTCTTGAGCCTTAATTACTTTTCAAAATATAAGAGAAAGCATATAATCAACTTTATTAAGCAAAACATCTAGGGTTAACACATAACTCATGTCAGGGATGTTACAAATTATCCACCCCTAATAGGGATTTCGTCCCCGAAATCATCAACGAAAATATTAAGAGAAAAGAGAAGGGTACTTCCTCCTCATCTCTTCCTATAGCTCCCACGTAGCTTATTCAATGCCATGATGATGCCAGAGAACTTTTACAAGGCATATGTCTTTCTTTTTTAGCTTTTTAATTCTCTTGTCAAGGATCAACATAGGTCCTTCAATGTATGAGATATCATCATTTAGTTGTACCTCCATAGGTTGCAGAACCAACTTTGTGTCAGGGTGACACTTTCTCAACATGGATATATGGAACATTGGATGTAACTTATGCAACTCAGGTGACAACTCCAGCTTATAGGCTACCTTTCCAATTCGTTCAATGATTGGATAAGGCCCCATAAATCTAGGATCTAACTTTCCCTTCCTTCCAAATCTATGGACACCTTTCCAAGGTGAGACCTTGAGATAGAATCTGTCTCCAACTTGGAATTCTAAAGGTCTTCGCCATTTGTCGGCGTACGATTTATGTCTATCCTGTGCGGCCTTAAACTATTGTTGGATTACTTTAATCTTCTCTATTGTCTACTGTACAAGCTCAGGACCCAAAAGTTGATATTCTTCGGTTTCATACCAACATAAAGGAGATCTACAACATCTACCATACAATGCTTTGTATGGTTCCATATCAATATTGTGCTGATAGCTATTATTGTAAGCAAATTCTATCAAGCTCAGGTGTAGATCCCAACTTCCTACAAACTGAAGGGCACATGCCCTAAGCAAATCCTCCAAGGTTTGTATGGTCCTCTCAGATTGTCCATCTGTCAGTGGGTGAAAGGTTGTACTAAACCTTAACTACATACCCAAAGCTTTATGTAATTGTTCCCAAAAATGACTCGTGAACTGAGGACCTCTATCAGAAACAATAGAAACTGGAACCCCATGCAACCGCACTATCTCATCTACATATATCTGTGCCAAGTTCTCAACAGTGTAGGTTGTTTTGACAGGAAGAAAATGTGATGTCTTGGTCAACCTATCAACTATCACTCAAATGGAATCATGACCTTTGGTTGTTCTAGGCAAACCAACCACAAAATCAATGGTCACATGATCCCATTTCCACTGCGCTCTAGGCAAAGGTTGCATTGTTCCTGCAGGCTTTTGATGTTTAGCTTTAACCTGCTGACACACCAGACACCGTATAACAAACTTAGCTACATCCTTCTTCAATCCAGGCCACCAATACATATTCTTCAAGTTATGATACATTTTGGTGCCCCCTGGATGCATTACATACATCGAAGAATGAGCTTCCTCTAAGACTAACTTCCTCAAGTCATTGGCATCAGGTACCACCATCCTACCATGGTAACAGACTACCTGATCCTCTGACTCATGAAAGCTATCTCGTTTCTCACTACCATACTCTGACCTCATCTGCTGAACTACAACATCAGCTTGTTGTGCTTCTTCAATATGCTGTCTCAGAGTAGGTTTTATGTGCATCTCAGCTAATAGCTCGGCTAACAAAGATACCTTAAGCTGTATATTGTTTTGTCTCAAGGAGATGAGCATATCGCTCTTAGAGAACACTAAGGAGTTCAACTGTGCTTTATCTAGGGCTGGTGATGATGATTTCGTACTTAGTGCATCAACCACTAAATTAGCCTTTCCTGGATGATAATCAATTGTACAATCATAGTCCTTGATTAACTCCATCCAGGGGCGTTGTCTCATGTTTAACTCATATTGTGAAAAGATATATTTTAGATTCTTATGGTCTGTGAAAAACTGGAATGTCTCTCCATAGAGATAATGCCTCCAAATCTTCAAAGCATGGACCACAACAGCTAGCTCTAAATCATGTGTTGGATAATTCTCCTCGTATTTCTTAAGCTGTCGAGAAGCAAAATAAATCACTTGATTATCATGTATCAACACACATCCTAGTCCATTCTTAGATGCGTCATAGAAAATTATGTACCCCTTCCCTTGCTCAGGTAACACCAGCACAGGTGCACTTGTTAACCTTTCTTTCAACAGCTGGAAAGAATGTTGACACTTATCATTCCAAATAAAAGGAACCTCTTTCCTGGTCAACTTGGTTAGGGGTAAAGCTATAGAACTGAAGTTATTAATGAACCTCCTATAATAGCCTGCCAATCCTAGGAAATTGCGTATCTCCGTCGGTGTCTTTGGTTGTTCCCACTGTAGGACAGATTCTACTTTCTTAGGGTCAACATGGATACCTCAGGTAGATATCACGTGTCCTAAGAAAGAAACTTCTGGTAACTAGAACTCACATTTGCTAAACTTAGCATACAACTTATGCTCTCTTAGCAAAGTTAAAGCCTGACGGAGGTGTTTCTCATACTGTTGAGCATCTTTGTTGTATACCAAAATGTCATCTATGAAGACTACTATGAACTGATCAAGAAAAGTTCGAAAGATTCTATTCATGAGTTCCATAAATGCAGCTGGTGCATTAGTTAGTCCAAACGACATAACTATGAACTCATAGTGATCATACCTTGTCCTAAAGGCAAACTTAGGTATGTCACTCTCCTTGATACACAACTGATGATATCCCAATCTCAGATCTATCTTAGAGAAGATAGTTACACCACACAACTGATCAAACAAGTCATCAATCCTTGGCATAGGATACTTGTTCTTTATGGTTACTTTATTTAACTGTCTGTAATCAATGCATAACCGCATCAATCCATCCTTCTTCTTAACAAAAAGAACCGGAGCACCCCATGGTGAAGTACTCAGTCGGATAAAACCTTTCTCAAGCAACTCCTATAGCTGTTTCTTGAGCTCTGCCATCTCAGCATGTGCCATTCTATACGGTGTTTGTGCTATTGGTTGTGTGTCTGGGATTAGATTAATTTCAAAATCAATCTCTTGGGGCGGAGGTACACCTAGAAGTTCCTCAGGGAATACATCTTCAAACTCCCTAACTATAGGAACCTCAGAAAGGTTAGAGCTCTCCATTGCGGTGTCTACCACATGTGCCAAGAATGCAAAGCATCCTTGCCTCATCAGGTTTTCAGCTACCATAGCTGAAACAAGACAGGTTGGAAGAATCTTTCTTTCTCCCTGAAAGATCCATGTGTCACCATTATTTGTGAACACAGCTTGCTTGGACTCACAATCCAAGACAACCTTATACTTTTCTAGGGTGTCCATCCCAAGAATTATATCAAACCCATGCATCTCAAGTGGTATAAGATCCACCTGCATGTGATGTTCAGAAAAAGAAAGAGTGCAGGGATAAAACACCTCCCACAACACTGCAGATCCCAACAAAGGGGTTTCTAATAACAGACTATTTGATCTATGACTGACAGTCATGTTGCAGTCAAAGATCACTCTTCTAGTGATAAAGGAATGTGTAGCACCCAGATCAATTAAAACAGATACAAAGTAGGATGTAGACATATCAAAATAAAATAGTTCCATCTGACCTGTCACAACCCTTGGGTTAACTATCTGCATCAGGCTGATTCATCACATAGAATCTAGTCGTTGTTGTTGTTGACCCGATGCTCGGTTGTTGGGTGTTGACGATCCAGCTTGGGACGCTTGTCCATGTCCTCTAGAGCCACTTGGAAACTGTCGCCTTTGAGATCCTTGCCGACTCTGCCTCTGAGGTTGAGTCACACTTGCCTCTCTAGCTCGACAATCTTTCATCAAATGTCCCATCTTTCCACATATAAAACAGCCTCTGTTCCCTGACTGTGGCCTGAGTGGTCCTGTCACTGACACTTATGCTGAGTTGTGGGCTCCATCTAGTGGTAAACTATGGCCTCTACCCCTATTCGTCGTCCATTGTGTCTGGGTATTGAACCTTGCTGGTGCTATTGGTGCAGAAAATCTTGGTTTCTTAAAACTCTCGGACCTTTGTCCTTGGAACCGAGTATATACCTTCTTACTCTTGGTTTGACACTTCTCAGTCATCGACCTTTCTATACTCCTCACGGACTCCGCAAAAGTGGTAAACCTCTCCCTATTCTCTAAGGCAGACACAGGAGTGGTCAAATCAGCATTTAACCCCTTCTCGAAATGCCGAATTATTTCCTCATCAGTGGCTGCCATATGCAGACAGAACCGCAAAAGCTCCATGAACTTAGCCTCATACTCGCTAATGTTCATTGGTCCTTGCCTTAGCCTCTCAAACTGAGAGATTTTTTCATCTAAAAATGTCTTAGGGAAATATCTACTGACGAATTCTCGTCGGAACACTTCCCATCCGATCTCAACACCTAGCCTCTTTCCCTCTTATATGGTCCACCAGTGGCCATCACTTCCCTTAAGAAGGTACACTACATGTCTAACCTTCTCAGCTTCTGGGATATTAAGGATTCTAAAGGCCTTCTCCAGCCCAGTCAGCCACATGTTAGCATCTGTTGGGTCAGCTGTTCCAGCATACTCTGTGGCTCCTACCTGGTGAAGTCGTTCAAATGTCTTGTCGGCTCCCTATCCTTCATGATGAGTTGGTGCCCTAGGTGTAGGTGGTGGCATCCTGTCCACCATGTGCATCATAGTTGCCATGAACTGCCCAAACAGATCATGGAAGGTTGGGTTCTCTATCATGGCTGGGTCATACTGGGGATGTCTAGGTTCTGGTTCTTCCCTATCCTGATCTCTTACACCTCCTCCTGGTGCAGCAACGCTGCTCTCAGTAGCATGATCCTCGTGTGATCCAGACATCTTCAAGTTCTTCTTCTCCTCCTATATGAGCAGAAGACACTATCAGATTACTGGAAGACACTAGAACAAACTCAACAACCTTAGTCATATGTCTCTGTATACTCAACGAACCTAAAGATCTGATACCAACTAATTTGTGGCATCCAACTCACAAAAACATAATTGACTTAAGCGGAAGCGAATAATCTGCAGCGGATTGTTGAAAATCACTAAAAATTAAAACCTTTTACAAAGAGATCCATACACTGGGAAACTCTTTCACAAAGAACCAAAGTAATTCAATTACATTCTGATTCACTAGTACATCTCTTGTACTGATCCTTCTTGAGAGTTACAAGCATCAACTACCATGTTAAACTATACATAGGCAGTATAAAAATCTCGAGGCATCAAGCCAAAATCTTATATCAATATTAAACTAACTATTGACTCCTAGGACCTGAGAGTATAGAGACGACACATAGGACTCTATACACAAACATGACAGCCAGTTTCTCCACCTGGATGTTACTATTGTCCATGTTGTTGTTGTTGTTATTCTTCACCCACTGTAGAGTTTCTGCTTCTTCTTCTACGTTTACCTAAAAAGTTGGATCCCACGGGGGTGAGACAATTGAAATTGCCCCAGCGAGAGATATAACTCTCTGCCAGAAACATTATTATTGCAATTAATAGAATAAAACTGAGCAGAAGAATCATAAGTATTCAACAACAGATAAATCAATGTCTAAACAGATTAGAGCATTATTCTCTATTCAAGTCATTTCAGCTATATCTTGATAAAGCAACATGTCACTTATTCAATAAGGAATATGAAGAACATGAATAACATTTATCCATCTAAGATATACTAAGCAAGATATCATCAACCAATGATTCTCATATTTCAACCTTAAGTAATTATGCTACACGGCTGATTATATTTTACAATCATACTTAAGCCATGAGGAGATGAGGTATATCGCTCATACTCCAACCGACCATTGCGAAATCGAAATTGGTACCATACATAGGTCAATACAAGAGTCGGAGTTCCATGACCTCATCTTCCTCAGTCAGTGTGAGGACCAAATGTAGGACATATAGTGTCTTTGCTAAATAGCTTTCCAGGGTATACTGGTAACTTTTCTATTAGAGTTACAGTGGCATGGTGTACTCTCTTTGCAATCGAGAGATATTATATTTATCTCACATCGATCTGGCATTAAGATCATCGGGAGATTAATGATACATCCATCCCGGCATTCGGGAGATTAGTGATACATCCGTCCCGGCATATATAATGAAGGATTGAGAAATTTAATGTTTACCTCACATCAATTCCTCCATTAGGGCGTAAGGATATTCGCACCCATAACCCCCACATACTCAAAAGTATGCCCTCCAGGAATTTCCATAGGAAAACCTATTTCACCATCACCAAACTACTGACGATGATACATCTATGGCCAGGGCTCTACATGATAAGATTTCACTTGATTAATTAAATACATTACTGTATTCTTTTAGCATCAACTAGGTTTTTAGACATAATTCATTATAACAAATGCTACATAAGTATTACTTCTATCAAGTCCTTTTCAAAGCTTTATAAAACATTGGGATTTCAACATCCCTTGTCACATCAGGGGCATTCTCATCCCTTAACATCTCATCATTAAGATTATGAAATATGGGTATTCAAACCCTCAATTTATCAAGAACACTTGTTACCACTTATTAGGTAACTAATACCTTCAGGTCATATGACCATGGTAAACATGATACTTGCAGTACATATATCTCACATGGATCCTAAAGCTCAATAATCTCTTGTTACCTTTCACTAGGCAACACAACATATTATGGCTCATAAGGCCCATAAAGTAATTCCAATAGTAATCATCATAGCTCATACCTGGCTATGTCCAACATCTCATGATACCTGCATGATTAGTGCACATGATAATTGTTATATTAATTACATATGCAATGTAAGAGTAACATCACTGTTTCCACTTTAGAGTGAGAATTTCTCAAATCATGTCAATTAGAAATACTCATCCCATTACCCAAATTAGGGTTATGGTTTATCATCATATTGCCCAACATTAGGGTTTCATGCACTATAACCCAAGATTAGGGCTCCACATACCTTTACCCTCTATCAAGGTAGGATTTCATATCAAAGTGTCACATATCAGTACATAGCATCACCTTGAATTGGAGCTTCACATCACATCATTGCATTATGATTTCACTTACATAACACTTGATTGGGGTTTCTCATAACATCACTCTCAATTAGGGTTAGGGTTTTCTATCCACATGCAATTAGGGTTACATCTACAAATGTCCCAAAATTAGGGTTACACCTTGTATTGCCCTAATTTTAGGGTTAAGACTCACTATTCTTCTTAATTAGGGTTTCATGATCTCATCATCATGGATCAATCCCTAATTACATATTTTACTCATAATGAAGGAATTGAAGCTTGTATTTACATATAAGCACTACTTTCTCTCTCATCCTCTCTGGGATGTTAAGTACCTCAAAGTTGACTCAATTAGGTCAAATCTTTATTCTAATACACCCAATTAGGGTTACTGTAGTGTGTTGAGATTTTGCTTCCATAATCTCCAAAGATTAATCCTTTAAGGTTACTAATCACCCTATCTTATTAAGGGTACAACTAATGTAATCACCCTTGATTTACATCATTTAATAATCAATTAAACAATTGACCTTTAATCACCTTAAGTGTTCAAACGGTTTTGATTTATTATTTCCCGCACGGTCTTGGTCACTTAGACCCCAAACGGTCTTGACCAACCAGACCCCAAACGGTCTTGCTTGAATGACCTCCAAATGATCTAAGACCGTTTAGACCTCGAAACGGTCTTGGTCTAACTATTTGAAACCGTTTAGAAATTTTGTGCTTGCAATCGTTTAGCCAAAACGTTCTTGAGATCGATTGAGTACCCAAACGGTTTGGGACCGTTTGGTCCAAATCTCCTCAAAACCGATTGGACCAAAAATGGTCTCAACCACTCAAATCGATTTAGGGTTTCAATGATCGATCCCCTCATCAATTGAATCCATGGAACCACTCATCAATTGAACCCATGCATCAACCTTCTATTGAACTAATGGATCATCCTTCAACTGAATCAATCTTCAATTGAACCTCAATTAGGGTTTTGAACCCAATTGGATTAGGGTTTGAAATTGATGAACCTTCAATATTGGTCATTGTGGAACCAATTACTTTGAAATCATTGGACCACCTTTCAAATTGGGCATGACCTGACCTCAAACGGTCTTGAGACCGTTTGACCCAAACTAAACAAGGAAAACTCATGGAATTCAATTAGGGTTTCAGTAATGACCCGATCTAGGGTTGATAATTGATGGACCTTCAAATGTTGAACCTTGTTGAAACCAATTCAATTCAATCCATTGGATCATCATCCATCACATCATTAGTTGAGCTCCAAATAGTCTGAGATTGTTTGATCCCAAACGGTCTTGAGACCGTTTGGTTTCAAATGATCTTGAGATTGTTTGGTCCCAAGTTCATGAAACCGTTTACAAAGGATATTTGTGGAGGTGTGTGCTTATGATGATGTCATCATCATCAAGCTCTAAATCCACGAATCTTACTGTGATTTCCATGATGATTTCATCAATCAATCAAATTAAAATTTTAGAAATAAAGAAGAAATCAACAATTGATAAAGATATGAAATCAATAACAATGTTCAAGGGTTTAAGTTATATAACCCACCTTCAAAGTGGAAGCCAAGCTTCAAGCTTCACTCTCCTAATGGTGGTTGAAGCTTTCTCACTCCACAAGGTTTGTTCCTCAAGCTTTTGAGTGAAAAGGATTGGCTAGGATTGAAGATTGCATGGAGAAAAGAAGAAATCAAGCATTGATTTTCGATTTCCACCATGAAATCAAGGTTGAAGATGACTAGGGATCTTACGTATAGGTTGGGGCACGTCCTCCTGTTTCTCCTAATCTCCTTTTTCCATGGCCAAAGCAAGGAAAGAAAAAGGATCGAGAAAGCCTTTCATGTGGCTTAGAAATGGGATGTATATAAGAAAAATCAATGAGAGAGAAAGTAATAATTAATTCCTTTATTTTCTTAAATCGATGCCACATCTCCCCCTCAACTCCTTGCCCACAAATCCATACTATTCCCCTTTGCAATCCTATACTTTATCCATGAATTAAAGGAAAAGAAATTAAGCACCTTAATTCATATAATAATAATATCCATATTTGAGTGGATATTACTTTTCCTTTTATTAATGTGAGTGGGCTCTCCACTCACTGGGATATTTTAGTTGCCTTTTCAAGGCACAAGGACGTCCATTCTTGTCCAAAATCAACTATCTTATTTTTGGTTGAAGGGTACTTCAATTAACATATTTATTTTTGCATTAATTTGAATTAGGGTTTCAATTATGCTTAAATCTTGATTATTTTAATATCAAGATTCTCTCTCTTCCAAAATGATTCAAATGAGGCGCCCCTCTCATTTTATTTTCTCTACATTATGCCAAGAATCATGTTGGACATTATTGAAGTGGTATTTTGCATATTGAACCCTAGATTTTGGGTAAATTGCACATTACACCAAAACTAGGTTTTAATGCACAAAGATTCCTCGGCAAGCTCTATCTTGTGCTCATGCTTGTGAAAGCCATACCAATGCATCATACTCATTACTATGATGCTTAAACATCTGAAGAACATTTTATCATGTACAATTTGCAAGTTAACCCCTCAACTTGGGTAATTTTCACTTTAGTCCAAAACAAGCAAAATAGTGTTTCAACATTATTCGAAAAGGACTAAAATGAAACATAAGTTCCTCTTGAGCCTTAATTACTTTTCAAAAGATAAGAGCAAGCATATAATCAACTTTATTAAGCAAAACATCTAGGGTTAACACATAACTCAGGTCAGGGATGTTACACTAAGTTAACCCTAAACAAGTAATTCTAACTAGCAAAGTAAGGCAACTAACTAGACAGGAGAAGGAGACTACAACTATGCTACACTAGCAATGCAAGTTAATACTAAAGAGACAAGTTAAGCACTAGAGAAATTAATGACATAGGTTATCACCAACTAGCAAGATTAATACTAGAAAGCTCAAAAGAGCACTAACCACTAAAGCAAGGCCTAACTAACAAGAACTAAGAAATTAACTAAGAGGTAATGAAAGCAATTAACTAAACTAAATTAACAAGATAAGAGAATAATATGGGTTTTAGCAATTGATGGGGAGAGTTGGACGTTTGGGAGAAATGTTACAAGAATCCAAGTTGGGGGTTAACATAGCATGAAAGTCTTATATCATCAATCTAGATTGCCAAACCAAACAGCAAGACAAGTGTTGTTTGAATCTACCCTAAGCTACTAGTTGGGAAACTAGGGCTCGGTGTAATTCTAATAGGACTTCACAAGTCTAGGTTTCTAGGGTAAGTGGTATTAGGGTGATTGAGATCCAAGGGTAGGAATGGGGGTAGAGATGAGGGTGTTTCACATCATGTTACTCACCATCTAGCCTTTAGAAAACTCCAGACAATTGCACTTATCACTCTTATACTAGCTACTTAGATCTCACACCTAGTTGTAGGAGAAGAGATTTGTATATAGGAATATAAGGTGCTAGCTAGGGATCCACTAGTTGTACCTTGGAGCAATTCCCAAGATAACTACATACAATCCATTTCCCCTTAGAAGCTAGGTGTTTTCAAGCATCATACAACAAGACATCCATGTTTACAAGCATAAATCACAAGTAAGATAATGGGAAATGAGATAGAGCAAGAGATAATAATCATAGAATGTAAATATGTTCATTACAAGTTATTTCCCCCCAACATGGTATCAAAGTAACATTTTATCCCCCAAACAAACCACTAAGGGGGCTTAGCTACACATAATTAAGCAAAAGAGCAAAAAGGAAATAAGAAATAGGCAGAAGGCCATGGCAGCTCATGGAAGACCCTCCTTCTTCACATTCTTGTTATCGAAGACAAAGAACCTCCTCCATTCTCCTAGGTCAAAAATGGCATGAACGGATATGGTTTGGTGGTGAAAACCCTAGAAAACTAGGGATCTAGGGTGGAAATGAGGTGGAAATGGAAGAAGGGAGGTAGGTTGAGCTCTTGAATGCAAATATGGAAGGAAATGAATGCTAGAGGTAGATAACCTAGTGTTGTGGCCGCCACTATGGTATATATAGGTGGTGGGAAAACACTAGGGTAAGTGGGGGTGAAGTTGTACTGCAATAGAGAAAATAGTTTAGGGTAGCGAGGTCACCACAGCCATGGTGAGTGTGGGGTGATACAACCATGGGGAGTGATACAGGAATGGTGGATATCTGTTATAGAGAAGAGGTTAGGAGAGTGGAGTGGCTACATGCCCACGACCATGGTGAGTTCCATGGTCGTGTTGGGTGGATGGTGCCACGGTTGTGTTGCAGAACATGGCTGTGTTGGAGGGGAGGTGCCTCGGTCATTCTCCTTTGTTGCTTGTGTTGTCTTCTGCCAGTCATGATCATGGTGATATTTAGTCACCACGGTCATTATGACGGCCATGACTATGGTCATTCCTTCATTTTTTCATGCAAAGTGCCTAGATATTGTCATGTTTTTGCCACGGTCATGGCATTGTGCCATGGGGAAGATGGTAATTTTCGGCCACGGTCATTCTGATGGCCACGGATGTAGGGGATGTAATGTGCCATAGTCATTTTGAACTCCATGGCTGTCGGGACCCACTCTTTTGATCAACACAAATACCAACCATTAGAAGTAATCCCAAAACCTAAACCCAGATTATGATGTAAAACAATGAATTCTCGACAAAGGCGGTTAAACAATATATGAAAAACACATATACATTTTTCCTTTTTCTTTCTTCACAAATTCATAAATCAATGTCGCATCATGGACATCACATCCAGATATCACAAATCATATTCAAATTCATTAAATCTAGAATCAAATCTTGTTCTCATATGCAGTTCAGTTTACATCAGATACATGTACATTGATGAACAAACTTAATCTACAACCCACCCCGGGAAAGAGAGAGTATAGGAACATTCTAATCTATCTAGATTATGCTATTTATATCTTCCTTGTCATGATCTCTTCGCTGGATAGCATTATACCTAAAAAGATTTGAAACAACCTCATGAGACTCATATAGAGCCTCGATGAGTGGATACCTCCCACTCAAGCTAGGTACATGCATCAACATCATATTAAGAATAATAAACTTAATAGAAACATGCAAATATTGAAACATCTAGTAGATAGATCTATCATAAGTCATTTCTAACTTGCAATGATAATCTGATCCAACATATAAGGTAACCACTTAAACCAATTATAACTTTAAAACATCTTTTAAAGCATGTCTATGAACAAATCAATAGATACTTCTTAGTTTAGATCAATAATCCTAATGCATGAGTAATAAGTCAAGTTTTAAGCATTTTGAATCAATACATAACAATAACATTAACTTTGTGACACTCCACCAATGGGACCAGGAACACATCCTACAGTCATGAAGATGAAGTACACATAATACATATCTACCAAACAATTCTATCAAATAGCAAATGATCCAACTCATATTCAGAATGGATATAAATCCCAACATTTATAACTTGTCAGCATGACAGATCATAATATGATATAGAAATTGTCTATAGCAACATAATTACTTTCCACAACATGAAGCTTAATCAATAATGACAAATCATCAACTAGCAGTACAATGAATGTAATAATCATTCAAATCATGTTCTACACGGCTTATTATCTTTTATTCATTTGCCCTGAAACTACTTGGCATGTACCTCACCAAGTAGAAGTCACCACGCCTGATTCTCGTGTCAATGACTCACCGTCATTATCTTAGGGTTTATCCGGCCACCCTAAGATATCAACAACAGACCCTGGCCACCTCAGGGTTGCCTAAAGAGGCACACGTTCTCATCTTGAGTACACGAGATAGGAACCAACAAAGTAGTATATCACATATCATAGTATTTCACATATTTTTCATTTCACATTTCACATATTTCATTTCATCAGTCTATTCCATCTGGACATAGACTTTCATAGTAAGGATTTAGGGCCAGAGCCACTCCAGACGACTCACTCCTAAATCCTAGTGGTCTAACCTTTAAGGCCTCGATCCACACTCCGGAAATCCTTCTCATAATTCATCGATTACTACAAGGAGATTCATTTTATTTCCCCAGTGTGGTCCTCGGGGGAAACTCACGGTGTTCAGGGCACCTAACTAGATGTTCCATCATTTCACTTATTATTAGTCTCTTTTACTCATCTTAGAAGAATTCAAAACATCATACATCATATTTGTGTATTCTTGCGTAACTAAAATAACATGAAACAAATCAAGTTTATCAATAAGGAAAATGATCAAAGTAAGAAGCACAATAAATCTGTAGATTGCAACACATATGATTATTTCTATCTTCTACATCATCTCACAGCAATCATCAATAGTGGGTTTTCTGCCCGAGACATAATCTTATTGTCCAACATTTACCCCATCAGGGTTTTATCATCATCAGTGGGCTTTCAGCCCTAAACATAATCTCATTATGCAACATTTACCCTTATCAGGGTTTCTTAATGTAAGGAGTGCATATTAAATTCAATTTCAACATAAATCTTATCAGTTCATTGTATATCATAGTTCTGAACAAATATTAGAAGAGGCATTAGAACTAGCAACAGTAAAAGCATATAGATATCATGTATCATTCCTCATACTCAGAATAGATTTATCATACAACATGTGCATGTTCCATCCAATATGAATAGATGCCAATAATTTCATGCATATACATGCATAACAGACTTAGTTATCTTCTTCTTTCATTTCACATTCTTCATATGGGTTTACTAATCAACACATTTTGACTATCAATTGCAGTTTGTACTATTAGCCCATTCCCAGAGTACAATTCACAATTCAAGAACACATTCTTGTAAATCAATTCAAATACTTGACTTTCATCTTTTAGTTGAATTCAACTACAGTTATGTGCATCTCTTAATCCCCCATTTGAGATTGTCATTCACTAGCATCATCATACTCATCATTTTAGGGTAAGAGTTACATTCTTAGAATCATCTACTAATTCCTATCTTTTTCCATCATTTTATACTTAGTAGTCTCAACTTCTTTCATTTCATGTTCATTACATTATCTAGACTAATCTTTCTTGATTCACTTTACATACAATGCTTCTCTTCAAAATAACATTTATCAAAGTACACTTCATAGTATATTTCATTTATTTTGGGTTAAGCCACATGTAATTAAAATAAAAGATAAAATACTTCAGCATATTATCTTCATTAGTTTCATCTTTATCTTGCAATCACCATTAAGTACATCTTGTTCATATTGTCTCTTATATTCAGAAAAGTGTACCTTGTCATTGACTACTAATGGCATTCCCATAATAAAAAATGATCATTCTTTATTATACTAAAACAAATGCATTAGACTTAGATGATATTAGTAAGACTCATCATATTCAATTGAAGTATTAATACTTTCAACTTCAGCATTTGATCACATTTACAACATCATATACAAGTTCTAGATATATCACTCATAATTGTCTTAGTAATAAACTTTTAGGGTTTTCAAGAAGTCATTCCTTACTTCAACATATGATAAGAATCATATCATTTAGTAATCCAATCATGACTCAAGGGTTCATTAGGGTTATTCACAAACATGGAAACCCTAGTTTCCATTTGCACACATTTCATTCATCAATCATAAGTATACATTGATTAAATGACTCATTTGATTCACTTCCTCAAAACAAATCCTAATCAGGATATGAGGTCATTCAATTCCATTAACATTTAACAATACTGTGGGCTCCGATCTCCAAACCACGAATTAATCCCGATTTAATCATGTGCGGAAGCAATCGGTAAACAGCGGAAGACAAAAATCACGGGAATTTAAAACTTTTCGAGATTAGAGCTTGAAACCACAAACCTTTTCCATAGAAAAAGGATTTAACTGTTTACAACTCAGACCAATTACTTCTTGAGTAATTACATGCAACATGCTTACAAAATTTTCTCAAGAATGAACCACAAAACATTTCAGGACCTGAGAGTACAGAGGACATCTAGGACTTTACTCTAACTACACCATGAAGCAGACTAGATCTCCACCTGAGATAGTTACTGCTCCTGATGCTGCTGTTGCTGGGATTGTTCACCTGAATTCTTATTCCTCCGTCTTCGACGACCACCTAAAAAGTAGAAGTCTACGGGGTGAGACAATTATACATAATTGCCCCAGCGAGAGTTATAACTCTCCACTAGGCTTTATAAGCAAGGCAGGAATAACTAAAGCATTAAAAGCCTTCAAGATATTCACTAGCAGTTTTATGATAGCAGAGTTCAATCAATATTAACAATATGAGAACCTCCATGCTATTCAAGATAACATCAATCAAATAAGTCGTAGATAACCTTAACAGATATACTACGCTGTAGATTATGTTTTTCAAACATTATTGTTATGCCCTGTGGAGATGAGGTATACCACTCATACTCCAACTGATCACTGAGAAGTCGCATCAGTATCATACTTAGGTCATTAAGAGAGCCGGATTCTTATGACCTCACCTTCCTCAGTCAGTTAGAGGATTGATTGTTTGACATCTGGCGGGATGTCTATGTAATAGCTCACCAGGGTACTCTGGTCCTTCGCTATTTTTAGAGTTACAGTGGCATTCTGTACTCTCTTCGCTATCGGAAGATTTCTTGTTTATCTTTCACCGATACGGGGTTTATGTCTTTAAGGGAGTGTAGAGATACAGCTCACCTTTAAAACTTTGGGGTGGGGTCTGATGGACTACTAGAATCTACATCATCCACTCACCCTTTCTGTTATAGTGAAGGTATGACGGACTACGAGAATCTACATCAAATACCTACACTAGGATGTCAGGTTCTACACATCCATGTACCCCACATACTCAACAGTATGTGCTCCAGGAGTTCCCTTAGGAAAACCTGTTTCACCATCATTTAGACAACTGACAATGATGGATCTATGATCAGGGCTCTACATTTCACTTGATTAGTTAGGTACATTCAGTATTCCAATCATCATACAGTAACACAGCTATATATGAGAATACAAAATGTAACAGGCTTAACTTATCACAATTATCAGATATTCATCTCAAGTCATCTGTCAAGCATGACCTTAATAACATTTATGGCTCTTACAGCCCATAAATCACAAAGGATGTCACTTAGCAGTGCATCAAGATGGTTCACTATTCATAAAGCATAAGACATGCCTTCAATGAATATAACATGGTATTCCATACCTGGGTGTGACCATCATCTCACAACAACCTGCATGGTTAATTCAACAGATAATAGTAAACACTTCAGTAAATAGGAATACATCCCCAATTAGGGTTTCACTTGGATTCACCCTCAACTAGTGTTTCACATGGAATCACCCTAAGATAGGGTTCCACATGGGATCACCCACAACTAGGGTTCCACCTGGAATTACCTTCAAATAGGGTTCCTCTTAATAACCCTTACAATCAGGGTTTACTATTCATCTTTCATGTCATCGCCCAAAAATTAGGGTTTACTATTCACTCCATGGTGAATTGTACTCATTACATCATCATGTAAGAGAAACATCATCATTAAGACTCTTAATTATCATTAAGATCCATTAGATATCATCATTAGGGTTTCCATGACCTCACATAGGTGGGTCATTCCCTAATCATGCACCTTTATGTGTAAAAGAAGTATCTTACTAGAGATTCCTCCTAAAAAGGGCACTTTCTCTCTCTAGGATACTTTCTCTCTCTAGAAACACTTTCTCTTTCCTCTCTCTAGTAGATGGTGGCAACACCACTCTAGATTAGGTTGAGACAAGTCTCTATTGACTGATGTGAGCCAAAGCATCAACATTATGTGATTAGGGTTTGATTAGATTAGGGTTTTACCCCTTTAGACCCTTCAAGGGTATTTTGGTAATTTGCCACATGATCACCATCATGGGTTAACCCACTAATCACATAGTCCCTTAATGACCTAGGTTACCATTAGGGTTTAGATTGAATCACCATTGAACTGATTACATCATCAAATGGTTAAGTACAAACCATCACCAATCTCCAAACGGTTTCAACCTTCAAACGGTTTCAACCACCTAAACGGTCTTGAGACCGTTTGGATCCAAACGGTCTTGAGACCGTTTGGAGGTGAAGACCGTTTGGAAGGGTTGACTTCCAAACCGTTTGGAGCTTCAATCGATTTGAGGTCGTTTGGACCAATCGACCTTGAGGTCGTTTGAGCTCAAACGGTCTTGAGGTCGTTTGAGCCCAAACGGTCTTGAGACCGTTTGGCCCCAAACGGTCTTGAGACCGTTTGGTCTCAAACGGTCTTGAGACCGTTTGGACCCAAACGGTCTTGAGACCGTTTGGTCCAAATGGGCTCAAACCGTTTGGACCTCCAAAAGGGTTCAAAGGTCACCAAAGTTCAAGAATATGTATGTTGAAGCCCTCAATTGGCTAAAGGTATGCTAACCACTTATACATTGAGCCAATTAGGGTTAGCCTTAACCACTTAGACATCAAATTGACCCTCAATTGTAAACCAATTAGGGTTCAATCGTTCTCAATTAGGGTTTCAAGTTGATTGGTCATCAATGTTCAACAATGTGAAACAATTCAAGGTTGAACCTATCAATTGACCTCCAATTGGGCTCAAACTTGGCCCAAACGGTCTTGAGGTCGTTTGGACATCATCCAAACGGTCTTGAGACCGTTTGCCCAAAGTTTGACCAAAAACCAAGTCGTTTTGACTAAGGTTGAAGTCCAATTAGGTCAAAATCAGCAATTTTCAACAATGCATCAATTTCCTACAATTGGACCCTCAAACCATTAGATTTACTCAACCCTAGACCTTCAAACGGTCTTGGGTTGTGCCCAAACGGTCTTGAGACCGTTTGGAGGAATCCCCAAACGGTCTTGAGACCGTTTGGATCCTTCAACCCAAAACTCAACGAGATCTATATTTAGTAAACAGCAATTTGATTGTTTCAATAACCCATTGTAATTGGGCCTCTATTGATCAAATTACCTTAACCCCAGACCTCCAAACGGTCTTGGGTTGACACCAAACGGTCTTGAGACCGTTTGGATGAGTTCCAAACGGTCTTGAGACCGTTTGCCCATCCATCTTTTGGACTCTAGTGAAAATTCATCAAGGTTTGATCTATTGAGTTGATCATCACATCAATACTTAATTGCAATATGATTTGGTGCCTTTGGACCTTCAATTGATCAACTATACTTGACCCCAGACCTCCAAACGGTCTTGGGGTGACCTCCAAACGGTCTTGAGACCGTTTGGGTGATTCCCAAACGGTCTTGAAACCGTTTGGGCTAAGCAACCCAAAATCTCAACTTAACTCATAGGAGATTCAGCACTAATTTCAATTAGGGTTTGCCCTATTAATCATCCTTCAACTCATGACTCGTTTGGAATTAATCCATAAAATTTGGTGAGTAGTTAATTAACATCATTATGAACAGTAATCCCAAACGGTCAACGTTTAGTCAACCATCTTAAACGGTCTTGAGACCGTTTGCCCAAAAAGAGGAAATTAAACAGATTGCAAATCAGAATTTAATTCAATTCGTTTTGCTAATTGATTTGCTCATATCTCACGATTCCTTTGGAGTTAACCTCTCAAATTTCGTGGGTGATTAACCTACATAATTATGAACAAGATTCCCAAACGGTCTTCGCTTGGTCAACGGGACCAAACGGTCTTGAGACCGTTTGCCCTCAAACGACCCTGAAACCGTTTGCCCACCAAACGGTTTGAAACCGTTTTGAGCAATAGGTGGAGGTCGTTTGATAAAGTGAAAAATCTGTGGATAAGCATATTAATTAACGCCCTTATCTTCCACCTTAAGAACAGTAGCAGTTCTTCACGATTTTGCTTGCAAGGATGCAAGGGAAGATAGGGAAGAAGAAGATCTATCAACTATATGCATAGAAAAGATGTATAATCGAAGCATCAAGTTTAGAGTTATAAAACCCGCCTAAAGCTTGCTCCTTGAGCTCCAAGCTTTCGAGCTCCAAGCCTTTAATGGCGTCCTAGAAGCTCCACAGGTCGGCCAAGGTTAATCCTCCAAGGAAGGTTGAGAAAAGATGGCTAAAAAGATAGAATTAAGTAAGCTAGCCATGAATTTGTCCTTGAATCCGAATTCTAACCATGGAATTTGGGCAAGAAGGGGAATCCAAACCTACCTTGCACCCTTGGTCGTTTCTCCTGAGCTCCAGAGCAAGGCTTGGCCGTTTGGGAAAAAAAGGAAATGAATGGAACAGGGAAAGATCGTTTGCTCATTTGCAAAGGAAAAGCCTTTTTATAGCTTAAGCCTATTTCCTACTACAAGGACCTTTCAAATTCAAAATTCACATCTAGGTCCCTCCTTGTTCAAGGGCACGTCCAAGCCCATCTAATCTTATGCAAATCTCAAGAAAACTCAAGATCTAAGGGTAAAGGAATCCAACCTTCAACTAGGGTACATACAGGGAAGGGTTTTGTACCCATTTTAGGTGATTTCTATCACAAAGATCATTTTTCTCATTTAATTATTAAATGATGTATCCCTTTCATCATTTTTACTCTAAATGATGACAAGAGTCATAAAAGATGTTCTAGATGGTGAAAATTACAAGTTGGACCCCTCAATTTGGGTAAATTGCACTTTACCCCAAATTAGGGTTTCTAAGCATGGGAATTGCTTCCACAGCTGCACCTTGGTGCTCAAGCTTGGGAAATCCCTCAAACTTTACCATAACCATTCACATGATGTTTCAACATCAAAGGAACATCTTATCTTGTGAATTTTGCAAGTTCAACCCTTAAACTGGGTAATTTGCACATAGGTCCCTGCATACAACACAATGCTACTACTTTATACAAAAAGGAGCAAAATTGAAAGTAAATGTTCCTGAGGAACTTAATTACATGCCAGGGTGTGTTCACAAGTATATTAATTACATATTTAGGCAAAACTTCTAGGGTTAGGTCATAACCCAGGTCAGGGGTGTTACAAATTCTTTACCCCTTCAAAAGGATTTCGTCCCCGAAATCGATAAAGCATATTATAAGAAGAGAGCAGGATATTTTCTTCTCATTTCATCTTCTAGTTCCCAAGTGGCTTCTTCAACACCACGATGGTTCCAGAGGACTTTTACAAGGCTTATATCCTTCTTCTTTAACTTTTTAGTTCTGTTATCGAGGATTGACATTGGTCCCTCCTCATACGTTATATCTTCATTCAATTTTACCTCCATAGGTTGTAGAACTGACTCGGTATCTGGATGACATTTCCTCAGCATGGAAATGTGAAACACAGGGTGCAGCTTCTGCAACTCTAGAGGTAACTCTAGTCTATAGGCCACCTTTCCAACTTTTTCAACAATTGGATAAGGTCCCAAAAATCTAGGAGCTAACTTTCCTTTCTTCCCAAAACGAAGGACTCCTTTCCAAGGTGAGACCTTGAGATACACTTTGTCTCCATCCTGGAATTCTAGGGGTCTACGACGTTTATCGGCATATGATTTCTGTCTATCTTGTGCAGTCTTAAGCTGTTGTTGTATAACTTTAATCTTTTCTGTAGTTTGCTGCACAAGATCAGGGCCTAATAACTGGTGCTCACCAGTTTCATACCAACACAAGGGTGATCTACAACGTCTGCCATATAAGGCTTCATATGGTGCCATATCAATGCTATGTTGATAGCTATTGTTATAGGCAAACTCTATCAAGCTTAGATGTAGATCCCAACTCCCGGTAAACTGGAGAACACATGCTCTCAACAGATCTTCTAAGGTCTGTATAGTCCTTTCTGACTGTCCATCAGTTTGAGGATGAAAGGCTGTACTAAACCTTAACTTGGTGCCTAGGGCTCTGTGTAACTGTTCCCAAAAGCGACTTGTAAACTGGGGACCTCTGTCAGAAACTATAGTGACAGGAACTCCGTGCAAACGCACTATCTCTTGGACATATATCTGGGATAACCTTTTAGCAGTATAGGTTGTTTTGACAGGTAAGAAATGCGCTGTCTTTGTCAACCTATCAACAACTACCCAAATGGAATCATGTCCTTTGTTTGTCCTGGGTAGGCCAACAACAAAGTCCATGGTTACATGGTCCCACTTCCATTGTGGTATGGGTAAGGGTTGCATTGTCCCTGCAGGTTTCTGGTGTTCAGCCTTGACCTGCTGACACACAGGACACCTCAGAACAAACTCAGCTACATCCTTCTTCATCCCAGGCCACCAATACATGTCTTTCAAGTTTCGATACATCTTGGTGCTCCCTGGATGCATAGCATACATCGAAGAATGAGCTTCTTCCAGGACTAACTTCCTCAGGTCGTCCACATCTGGCACTATCATCCTTCCATGATAGCATGCCACCTGGTCATCTGACTCATGAAAACCTTCTCGCTTCTCATTTCCAAACTCGAATCTAATCTGCTGTACAGAAACATCTACTTGTTGTGCCTCCTTTATCTGCTCTCTTAAGGTAGGTTTAATCTGCATCTCAGCTAACAAACCGGCTAACAATGATGCCTTCAACTGCACATTGTCATGCCTTAAAGAGATAAGCATATCTCTTCTAGAGCATACTAAGGAACTTAGTTGTGCCCTATCCATGGTTGATGTTGCTGATTTCCTACTCAAGGCATCTGCAACCACATTGGCCTTGCCCGGATGGTAATCAATCGTACAATCGTAGTCCTTGATTAACTCCATCCAGCGACGTTGCCTCATATTAAGCTCATGCTGAGTGAAGATGTACTTAAGGTTCTTGTGGTCTGTGAAAATCTGGAAAGTTTCTCCGTAGAGATAATGTCTCCAGATTTTCAAAGCATGGACCACAGCAGCTAACTCCAGATCGTGTGTCGGATAATTCTCTTCGTGTTTCTTAAGCTGTCGGGAAGCAAAAGAAATCACTTGGTTATCCTGCATCAACACACATCCAAGTCCATTCTTGGAGGCATCACAAAAGATTATATATTCCTTTCCTTGCTCAGGTAACACAAGCACAGGTGCACTTGTCAACCTCTCCTTCAACAGCTGAAAAGACTGTTGACACTTATCACTCCAAGTAAAAGGAACATCCTTCCGGGTTAACTTGGTCAAAGGTAAGGCTATAGAACTGAAATTTTTTAATAAACCTTCGATAATAACCAGCTAACCCCAAGAAACTTCTAATCTCCGTCGGTGTCTTCGGTTGTTCCCACTGCAGAACAGATTCTATCTTTGCAGGGTCAACACGAATTCCCGAGGCAGATACCACATGTCCAAGGAAGGATACTTCAGATAACCAAAACTCACACTTGCTAAACTTAGCGTATAGCTTATGCTCTCTTAGCAAGGTCAAAGTCTGGCGAAGGTGTTGTTCATGCTGCTGAGCATCCTTACTATAAATCAGTATGTCATCTATGAAGACGACAACACACTGATCAAGGAAAGGTCGAAAGACTCTATTCATGAGTTCCATGAATGCAGCCGGTGCATTGGTTAGTCCAAACGACATGACCGTGAACTCATAGTGACCATATCTTGTCCTAAAGGCAGACTTAGATATGTCACTGTCCTTAATGCGGAGTTGATGATATCCAGACCTTAAGTCTATTTTAGAAAAGACTGTTGCACCACGCAACTGGTCGAAAAGATCATCAATCCTCGGCAAAGGATATTTATTCTTTATCGTTACTTTATTGAGTTGTCTATAATCAATGCACAACCGCATCGATCCATCTTTCTTTTTAACAAACAAAACCGGAGCACCCCAAGGTGAGGTACTCGGTCGGATGAAACCCTTCTCAAGTAACTCTTGAAGCTGTTTCTTGAGTTCTGCCATTTCAGCAGGCGCCATCCTATACGGAGTCTGGGCTATAGGTTTCGTATCTGGGACCAAATTGATCTCAAAATCAATTTCCCGGGGTGGTGGTATACCAGGAAGTTCTTCGGGAAACACATCCTCGAATTCCCTGACTATCGGAACTTCAGCAGGGTTAGAACTCTCCTTGGTAACATCTACCACATGGGCTAAGAATGCGTAGCATCCTTGCCTCATCAACTTATCAGCAACCATAGCTGATACAAGACAGGTGGGCAGAATCTTTCTTTCACCTTGAAAGATCCATGTGTTGCTTTCATCAGCAAACACTGCCAGCTTGGATTCACAATCCAAGACAACTCGATACTTTTCCAAGTTATCCATCCCTAGGATTATATCAAATCCTTGCATATCAAGCGGTATGAGATCCACTTGAATGCGATGCTTAGAAAAGAAAAGTACGCAAGGAGAGCATACTTCTTGCAGAACAGCAGACCCACTCAACGGAGTCTCCAACAACAACTTATCTGCCCTATGACTAGTTGTCATTTTGCAGTTACGAATCACTCTTCGAGTGATGAAAGAGTGCGTAGCACCCGGGTCAATCAGAACAGATACTACACAAGATTTAGACATATCAGAATATAAAAGTTCCATCTGACCTGTCACCACTTGTGGATTGACCACTGCTTCTGGTGGGTTCATAGCATAGAACTTTGCTGTAGCCTGCTGTTGAGGTGGTGCTGATGATCCAGCTTGAGACGCTTGTCCACGTCCTCGAGCTGCTCCTTGATGTTGTCTATTCTGAGATCCCTGTCGATTCTGTCTCGGGGTTTGTTGTGTCACACCGACAGCCCTAGAACGACAATCCTTCATCAAGCGTCCCACCTTACCACAGTTGTAGCAACTCTTTTCCTGTTGCTGTGGTCTGGGTGGTCCAGTAACTGACACAGATGCAGAACTGTGCGTCCCTTGAAGCGGTTGACTTCGTCCTCTACCTCTGCTTGGTGTCCATTGAGTTTGAAAACTCGATCTGGGTGGCGGAGGGTTAGGTGCAGAGAATCTAGGTTTCTTGGAATCCCTAGATGAAGAACCCTGGAACTGTGGATATCTTTTATGGGTTTGTCTTTTCTCAACTACAGATCTCTCTATCCTTCGGACTGACTCAACGAAGGTAGAGAATCTCTCTCGGTTCTCTAAGGCAGACACTGGGGTAGACATGTCAGCATTCAACCCCTTCTCAAACCTTCTGATTCTTTCTTCTTCTGTGGCAGCCATGTGCGGACAAAATCGCAACAGCTCCATGAACTTAGCTTCGTATTCGCTAATGTTCATAATACCCTGTCTCAGTCTCTCAAACTGAGAGATCTTCTCGTCTAGGAAGGTCTTGGGAAAATATCTATTGATAAATTCCCGACGAAACTCTTCCCATGAGAACTCTGCCCCAGGTCTCTTCTGCTCTTCCATGTTCCACCAGTGACCAGCACTTCCTTTGAGAAGATAGACAGCATGTCTAACCTTCTCAGCTTCAGGGATGTTGAGGATCCTGAAGGCCTTCTCCAGCTCTGTCAACCACAGATCAGCATCTGCGGGGTCAGCAGTCCCATGGTACTCGGTAGCTCCGACACGACGTAGTCGCTCGAACGTCTTCCCGATACCTTGCCCCTCAGGCTGGGCAGGTACCCTAGGTGCAGGCATAGGCAACCTATCGGTTATGTGTGTCATGGCAGTCATAAACTGCCCAAACATTGTCTGGACTGCTGGGTTACCCATGTCATCTGGATCAAACTGGGGTGGCTCTCTAGGTTGTTCTGGTACATGCTGTTCCAATCCTGGTACTCCTGCACCACCTTGAGGTGCACTAGCACTACTTTCTTCCACATTCTCATCATGTGGCTCTGACATCTTAAGTATCTTCTTCTCCTGAGGAGTAGAAGATTCTATTAGATAAGGAAGGAATACTAAAGATAGACTCGACTTCCTAAGTCCTATGCCTCTGTAGACTCGAATGAACCTGGAGCTCTGATACCACTTAATTGTGGGCTCCGATCTCCAAACCACGAATTAATCCCGATTTAATCATGTGCGGAAGCAATCGGTAAACAGCGGAAGACAAAAATCACGGGAATTTAAAACTTTTCGAGATTAGAGCTTGAAACCACAAACCTTTTCCATAGAAAAAGGATTTAACTGTTTACAACTCAGACCAATTACTTCTTGAGTAATTACATGCAACATGCTTACAAAATTTTCTCAAGAATGAACCACAAAACATTTCAGGACCTGAGAGTACAGAGGACATCTAGGACTTTACTCTAACTACACCATGAAGCAGACTAGATCTCCACCTGAGATAGTTACTGCTCCTGATGCTGCTGTTGCTGGGATTGTTCACCTGAATTCTTATTCCTCCGTCTTCGACGACCACCTAAAAAGTAGAAGTCTACGGGGTGAGACAATTATACATAATTGCCCCAGCGAGAGTTATAACTCTCCACTAGGCTTTATAAGCAAGGCAGGAATAACTAAAGCATTAAAAGCCTTCAAGATATTCACTAGCAGTTTTATGATAGCAGAGTTCAATCAATATTAACAATATGAGAACCTCCATGCTATTCAAGATAACATCAATCAAATAAGTCGTAGATAACCTTAACAGATATACTACGCTGTAGATTATGTTTTTCAAACATTATTGTTATGCCCTGTGGAGATGAGGTATACCACTCATACTCCAACTGATCACTGAGAAGTCGCATCAGTATCATACTTAGGTCATTAAGAGAGCCGGATTCTTATGACCTCACCTTCCTCAGTCAGTTAGAGGATTGATTGTTTGACATCTGGCGGGATGTCTATGTAATAGCTCACCAGGGTACTCTGGTCCTTCGCTATTTTTAGAGTTACAGTGGCATTCTGTACTCTCTTCGCTATCGGAAGATTTCTTGTTTATCTTTCACCGATACGGGGTTTATGTCTTTAAGGGAGTGTAGAGATACAGCTCACCTTTAAAACTTTGGGGTGGGGTCTGATGGACTACTAGAATCTACATCATCCACTCACCCTTTCTGTTATAGTGAAGGTATGACGGACTACGAGAATCTACATCAAATACCTACACTAGGATGTCAGGTTCTACACATCCATGTACCCCACATACTCAACAGTATGTGCTCCAGGAGTTCCCTTAGGAAAACCTGTTTCACCATCATTTAGACAACTGACAATGATGGATCTATGATCAGGGCTCTACATTTCACTTGATTAGTTAGGTACATTCAGTATTCCAATCATCATACAGTAACACAGCTATATATGAGAATACAAAATGTAACAGGCTTAACTTATCACAATTATCAGATATTCATCTCAAGTCATCTGTCAAGCATGACCTTAATAACATTTATGGCTCTTACAGCCCATAAATCACAAAGGATGTCACTTAGCAGTGCATCAAGATGGTTCACTATTCATAAAGCATAAGACATGCCTTCAATGAATATAACATGGTATTCCATACCTGGGTGTGACCATCATCTCACAACAACCTGCATGGTTAATTCAACAGATAATAGTAAACACTTCAGTAAATAGGAATACATCCCCAATTAGGGTTTCACTTGGATTCACCCTCAACTAGTGTTTCACATGGAATCACCCTAAGATAGGGTTCCACATGGGATCACCCACAACTAGGGTTCCACCTGGAATTACCTTCAAATAGGGTTCCTCTTAATAACCCTTACAATCAGGGTTTACTATTCATCTTTCATGTCATCGCCCAAAAATTAGGGTTTACTATTCACTCCATGGTGAATTGTACTCATTACATCATCATGTAAGAGAAACATCATCATTAAGACTCTTAATTATCATTAAGATCCATTAGATATCATCATTAGGGTTTCCATGACCTCACATAGGTGGGTCATTCCCTAATCATGCACCTTTATGTGTAAAAGAAGTATCTTACTAGAGATTCCTCCTAAAAAGGGCACTTTCTCTCTCTAGGATACTTTCTCTCTCTAGAAACACTTTCTCTTTCCTCTCTCTAGTAGATGGTGGCAACACCACTCTAGATTAGGTTGAGACAAGTCTCTATTGACTGATGTGAGCCAAAGCATCAACATTATGTGATTAGGGTTTGATTAGATTAGGGTTTTACCCCTTTAGACCCTTCAAGGGTATTTTGGTAATTTGCCACATGATCACCATCATGGGTTAACCCACTAATCACATAGTCCCTTAATGACCTAGGTTACCATTAGGGTTTAGATTGAATCACCATTGAACTGATTACATCATCAAATGGTTAAGTACAAACCATCACCAATCTCCAAACGGTTTCAACCTTCAAACTGTTTCAAACTGTTTCAATCGATTTGAGGTCGTTTGGACCAATCGACCTTGAGGTCGTTTGAGCTCAAACGGTCTTGAGGTCGTTTGAGCCCAAACGGTCTTGAGACCGTTTGGCCCCAAACGGTCTTGAGACCGTTTGGTCTCAAACGGTCTTGAGACCGTTTGGACCCAAACGGTCTTGAGACCGTTTGGTCCAAATGGGCTCAAACCGTTTGGACCTCCAAAAGGGTTCAAAGGTCACCAAAGTTCAAGAATATGTATGTTGAAGCCCTCAATTGGCTAAAGGTATGCTAACCACTTATACATTGAGCCAATTAGGGTTAGCCTTAACCACTTAGACATCAAATTGACCCTCAATTGTAAACCAATTAGGGTTCAATCGTTCTCAATTAGGGTTTCAAGTTGATTGGTCATCAATGTTCAACAATGTGAAACAATTCAAGGTTGAACCTATCAATTGACCTCCAATTGGGCTCAAACTTGGCCCAAACGGTCTTGAGGTCGTTTGGACATCATCCAAACGGTCTTGAGACCGTTTGCCCAAAGTTTGACCAAAAACCAAGTCGTTTTGACTAAGGTTGAAGTCCAATTAGGTCAAAATCAGCAATTTTCAACAATGCATCAATTTCCTACAATTGGACCCTCAAACCATTAGATTTACTCAACCCTAGACCTTCAAACGGTCTTGGGTTGTGCCCAAACGGTCTTGAGACCGTTTGGAGGAATCCCCAAACGGTCTTGAGACCGTTTGGGTCCTTCAACCCAAAACTCAACGAGATCTATATTTAGTAAACAGCAATTTGATTGTTTCAATAACCCATTGTAATTGGGCCTCTATTGATCAAATTACCTTAACCCCAGACCTCCAAACGGTCTTGGGTTGACACCAAACGGTCTTGAGACCGTTTGGATGAGTTCCAAACGGTCTTGAGACCGTTTGCCCATCCATCTTTTGGACTCTAGTGAAAATTCATCAAGGTTTGATCTATTGAGTTGATCATCACATCAATACTTAATTGCAATATGATTTGGTGCCTTTGGACCTTCAATTGATCAACTATACTTGACCCCAGACCTCCAAACGGTCTTGGGGTGACCTCCAAACGGTCTTGAGACCGTTTGGGTGATTCCCAAACGGTCTTGAAACCGTTTGGGCTAAGCAACCCAAAATCTCAACTTAACTCATAGGAGATTCAGCACTAATTTCAATTAGGGTTTGCCCTATTAATCATCCTTCAACTCATGACTCGTTTGGAATTAATCCATAAAATTTGGTGAGTCGTTAATTAACATCATTATGAACAGTAATCCCAAACGGTCAACGTTTAGTCAACCATCTTAAACGGTCTTGAGACCGTTTGCCCAAAAAGGGCAAATTAAACAGATTGCAAATCAGAATTTAATTCAATTCGTTTTGCTAATTGATTTGCTCATATCTCACGATTCCTTTGGAGTTAACCTCTCAAATTTCGTGGGTGATTAACCTACATAATTATGAACAAGATTCCCAAACGGTCTTCGCTTGTTCAACGGGACCAAACGGTCTTGAGACCGTTTGCCCTCAAACGACCCTGAAACCGTTTGCCCACCAAACGGTTTGAAACCGTTTTGAGCAATAGGTGGAGGTCGTTTGATAAAGTGAAAAATCTGTGGATAAGCATAGTAATTAACGCCCTTATCTTCCACCTTAAGAACAGTAGCAGTTCTTCACGATTTTGCTTGCAAGGATGCAAGGGAAGATAGGGAAGAAGAAGATCTATCAACTATATGCATAGAAAAGATGTATAATCGAAGCATCAAGTTTAGAGTTATAAAACCCGCCTAAAGCTTGCTCCTTGAGCTCCAAGCTTTCGAGCTCCAAGCCTTTAATGGCTTCCTAGAAGCTCCACAGGTCGGCCAAGGTTAATCCTCCAAGGAAGGTTGAGAAAAGATGGCTAAAAAGATAGAATTAAGTAAGCTAGCCATGAATTTGTCCTTGAATCCGAATTCTAACCATGGAATTTGGGCAAGAAGGGGAATCCAAACCTACCTTGCACCCTTGGTCGTTTCTCCTGAGCTCCAGAGAAAGGCTTGGCCGTTTGGGAAAAAAAGGAAATGAATGGAACAGGGAAAGATCGTTTGCTCATTTGCAAAGGAAAAGCCTTTTTATAGCTTAAGCCTATTTCCTACTACAAGGACCTTTCAAATTCAAAATTCACATCTAGGTCCCTCCTTGTTCAAGGGCACGTCCAAGCCCATCTAATCTTATGCAAATCTCAAGAAAACTCAAGATCTAAGGGTAAAGGAATCCAACCTTCAACTAGGGTACATACAGGGAAGGGTTTTGTACCCATTTTAGGTGATTTCTATCACAAAGATCATTTTTCTCATTTAATTATTAAATGATGTATCCCTTTCATCATTTTTACTCTAAATGATGACAAGAGTCATAAAAGATGTTCTAGATGGTGAAAATTACAAGTTGGACCCCTCAATTTGGGTAAATTGCACTTTACCCCAAATTAGGGTTTCTAAGCATGGGAATTGCTTCCACAGCTGCACCTTGGTGCTCAAGCTTGGGAAATCCCTCAAACTTTACCATAACCATTCACATGATGTTTCAACATCAAAGGAACATCTTATCTTGTGAATTTTGCAAGTTCAACCCTTAAACTGGGTAATTTGCACATAGGTCCCTGCATACAACACAATGCTACTACTTTATACAAAAAGGAGCAAAATTGAAAGTATATGTTCCTGAGGAACTTAATTACATGCCAGGGAGTGTTCACAAGTATATTAATTACATATTTAGGCAAAACTTCCAGGGTTAGGTCATAACCCAGGTCAGGGGTGTTACAAATACACTTGTATAATATGATCTAATACAATTCAAATATGAATCTATCCATGTTAATTCAATTCCAAGCATATTAGCCATTAGGCTGACATCTAGGCAAAATTTGCATGAAATAGAATTATCATCTATATGTAGGATTCTACATGGATCCTCAAATATATCAGGAACAAATCAAGTTTTAATCAATGAGAAATAATCAAAATCGATAGAAGTTGATCCCCTAATATCTTTCCCAAAACCAAATCCAGTCACATACATATACAAGCAGGGTATCTGATTGTTTTAGCCGGATGGAATTAGGCTTTCAACATGAATACAAAGCTTAGGAGGGAGAAAACACTCACCTTGGGTGTCAAGCACCTTAAAAACGTAGGTCAGTCTCTAAATTTTTTGGAAACCCAACCAAACTCTCGCAAAAGAATCCAATTCTTTCTCCTCTCAACTCGGAAACCCTATAAATGGGGATTAGAAGAGAAAGAGTGAGAAAAGGGGGAGATTTGATGTGATTTCAAATCAAATCAGGGGAGGGACGGAATATTGACATGTGAGAGATGATTCACCATGATATTCTATGCAAAGAAGCTAAACTTACTTGATTTCATCATATCTTAGATAGAGAAACCCTAGGTCCACATCTCCACCACTTTCTTTTCTCAAAACCCTAACTCTCCTCTCTCTCAAGAATTTCGTTTCTTTGACATGAAGGACAAGTTATGAGAGCTCCTTGTGTGTTAAGTTAGTGATATAGATGAATTGAGGTGCTTAGAACATTTGCAAACAAGCCCCTCAATGTATTTTTATTTTGCTCAGACTGGTTGGTCGGCTGAGTCATAAAGTCGACCGAAACCACACGTTTCAAGACTCAAACCTCATCCAAAAATTATGAAACTTTAACCCAATGTCTGAAATTGTTTATAAGAAACAGTAATTTTTTTTAGATCATTTGGAGTTACCAATAAATAATAAAAAATCAAATACTACACTGCTATATTATAGTCAACAACATGGTCGGTCGAGTTTGTCTTCACAGAACTCGACCGACACCCCTCTCTGTAGGGATAAAAAATCATCCAAAAATTACACAAATTTAATAGAGTATCTATAATGGATTTTAACAACTACAATTAAAATTTGAGATCAATTGGATATACCAATAAAAAGATAAAATTCAATTTCCACATTGCTATATCAATATGAAAATATGATTGGTCGAGTTTGAAACTCGACTGACAAACAGGTCAGAAAATTCTTCAAAAATTCTAATATTTTTCAATAGTGTTCACATTTTATATATACTAATCATATCCAAATTTGAATTAAATCAGAGTTACATATAAAATACTAAAAATCATTTAGTGAGACATTATACTTATCAAATTATGTATTCATATGTCATCAAAACCCTAATTTGGGCCGATTAGGGTTTCCAAAGTTTTAACCATAATTATGTGGATCAAAGTATGATTAAACCTTCTCATTATATTTAACACATCAAAACTTAACTACCATCATTAATCAAGCTTTAAACCATGATCAACTTAGTTAAGCATACAATCATCCAAGTAAACCCTAATTAGATGACAAATTTGAAAATGAGTCATTACAATGGCCTTGGTGGATCTTTTATTTTCTTGGCATTGTCTCCGTGATTGTTTGCAAAATGGCCATGGCCGTGGTGAGGATTCAACTACTTAACTTTACTTCAAACTCCTTCAAATGGCCGCTAATTGCTTTGGAGCAATTTGTCGACTCAAGGGGTACTTGGGGAAGATCTAGGTCCAATAACAAGGTGTAGAAAACCAAGGACCCCATCATTCTCTCTCCTTTTCATTCAATGCATGTACAAAAACCCTAAAAAACATGCAAAAAATAGCCATAAGTGTATTTGACATGATAGTTCATACTGGGGGAATTGACTTGCAATCTAACATGTTTAGATGTGATTATAATGCAAAAAGACACAAGATGAAGCCCCAAAATAGGGTTACATCAGCTTCATCCCAAACCATCGAATATTGAAACATTAGATCCTTTTCATTAGATCATGTTCTTCATTTAAAACCATTGGTTGATATGTAGGTCTAACCCTTGAATCATTTGACCCAAAAACCATCGGTTGAGGGTTTAAACGGATCAACTTGTAAGACCTAGTCTCACCATCGGTTGTGGTATCCTGGACCACCATCAGTTGTGACACTTTGTGTCACCATCGGTTGGTGTAGTCTAAACTACCATCGGTTAACACCATTGGATGTTGAGCTACTTCTACAATCGGTTGATGCCTCCTTTAGGGCACAAAACTATTAAGTGTTGGTCATTCAAAAGAGTCCAAATCTGACCTATATAAGGTGTGACCATTGGTTGACACCATCAGTGGTACCCATTGGTTGTCACCATCAGTTGACAGAAAGGAAACTCCATTGGTTTTAGTATAAGGACATCCATCGTTTATAGCACTAGGAAGAAAACAACCTAAAAAAGCTAAGTATAAGCCATCGGTTTAGAGGTGCTAGGCACCATCGGTTGTCATGTAAGCAAGAATTAAGTCATCCTCTACCTCAGGAAGGTCGTCCACATGGTTATAGGTCCATCTAGATCTGGAAACTACTTAACAACATAAAAACCCAAAACTCTAGGCAAGAATAGCTTCTAAATGCTTAGATCTTCATTTTAGAGCAAGAACATGAGTAAGCAAGCTTGTAGTAAGCAATAAACGAGAAGAGGGATATAAAACTCACCTCTAGGAAGAATATCAGACTCCAAGCAGCAAAAAACTTGAGAAAAGAAGGTAGGAAACCCTAGTATAAGCTCTGAACTCAATCAATAGCTTCTTCTCCACAAGGAAAGCAAACCCTGGGTATAAGGAGCAAGAAAGATGAGTTCTTTGAGGTTTGGAGCAAGATTTACCATGGAAAACCATGATTCTGTCCAAGAAGAAGGTAGAAGGAATAAGAACAACAAGATAAAAGAAGGATAGAAGGAGAAACTTACTAGTTAAGGTCAAGAACACCTAAAAGAAGCTTCACAAACCCTAGTTGAGGGTGGATTTGAACCCTAGATGCTCCAACAAAATGGTTGGCTATCTTCTTCCACCTTGGGCACTATTCACCATCAAGTAAGGGAAGATGAAGTTATGGATAAGGCAGGAGATATAAGGAACCAAATGTTTCATTTGTGAGCTAAAGGATAGGTATATAAAGCATATGGACAAGGAAAAAGAAAAGCGTGAGGTGTCCTAGTAGCTCTCCATGTGTCCATAACCTAGAGCTTCCACGGCCATGCAAATAGTATCTCCATTGATCATGAGGATCTACTCATACATTGGTTTCTGGATATCAAGGCCAACCATTAGTTGCCAAGCACGGTAACCAACGGTTCTTTGAAACCCTAGTCGCTTAAGTGATGAACCATCAGTTGGTCACATCTTTTAAGTGAACCGTCAGTCCAAGTGAACCCAAGCAAGAAAACCATTGACCTATTACTTGTAGGGATGACATAAGTTTTCACAACCTATTGGTGACCATCGGTTGTCCACCAAACAGGGGGACCATCGGTTGTAAGCCTCTAAAGGTAGCTCATCCATGAAGGGGTAAAACCCTAAGTCACCCTAAATGAGAAACACCACCTAATCAAGTCACAACTAGACGCACCATGGCCCAACAAGCTCAAGAATGATAAGAAAACATATAAAAATATAAATCATGTGATAAATTGCAATTAAAACCTCAGACATGGGTAAATTGCATGAAAGTCCAAAATGTGCATAAAATTGCATAACTTGCTCAAATAGTATTCAAATTGGACCAAACTTGAAACTTAAGCTTGTCACATGATATCAAAACATATAACAAGGTTATATTAAGGTTTAAAGCACTAAATTATGATAACTAATCATGTTTAAAACTTTAAGCATGGTCGGGGTTCTTACACTTTTACGTGGAACAGAGAAAGTATTTAAAGACCAGTCAAAATTAGATTTTAGAAAGCTCATTACCTTGGACAAAAAGGCCATGTCCAAGCAAGAATTTAAAATTACATGATAAACTCACCATCTTAGTTGATCGACTCACATTCAAGACATAATTAAACTTCAAAATAATAAAGTCATTTAAAGTGGTCAAAATTTGACCGGGAAACTTCAGGATAAAGCATCAACACAACGCCAGTCGAGCGACTCAAGTCCTTGAGTCAACCGACTTAGATTCTGAGTCATGCAGCTGTAGTTTCCACTAATCCTTATCTTAAGGGTTTTCTCCCCCTCATTTCTTTTATAAAAGGAGGGGGACTCCAAAGAAAAAGCACCTCCAGATCTCATGGTTTCCAGATCAAGGATATAATTTTTCATATCCCAACCCCTATTCACTTTCATGATGTCTGAGTAGTTCCTTCTTGTCGAGACATGGGGAGTACCCCCATGATATCCATATGTTTATTTAGTAACACGTAAAACTCCTTTAAAATATAAAAGAGGTGCTTCTTATCCATTCAATACCTTAGAACATGATCTGATCAGTCATGCTCCATGACAGTCATCCATGATGAATAAACCAGAATTGTGGATGCCATATGAGATGCATGCGATCTCGAAAGAGATCTATTCTAGGAAAACATTGGACGATCGAACAAGGACCTACCGATCACAAATGATCATAAGATTGTAGAAAGTTTGATCGATGGGATCAAAAGGAACCTAATAGTTAATTTAACTATGGAGTTCACGGTGGTGAAATCCGGACTTCCTATAACTCATCAAATCTGAATTAATCTTAACTGGTTGATTCTTTCTTCTCTATGATCTCTTCATTTAACATTATATTGTTAACCAAATTTTCATTCTTACAATATAATTCTAGCACTTTTAATTTATGCACTTTCAATTCAACAACTTTCATTTTTTTCTTGTCTAGATTAATCATTCTCAACCATTTGATTTTTTTATTGTTTAAGAAAGTTCACTCTGATTAAATTCTCAACACGTCGTCCTTGTGGATCGATACCTCAAGGACTGCATCAATACATAATTCTCAAGTGGATTGGTTAGCTATCTAAGGTTAAACTCCAGGGACAATTTTTCTCTGGTGAACTTTGTGTTTATGATGACACATCAAATTTTGGCACCATTGTCGAGGACGTGAGGCAAAGTTCTTTAAAATGAATCACTTTGAATAATTAGGATCATTTTTTTTGTTGTCACATTTTCTTTTTCATTCTCTTTTCCTTGTCTACCGAATCTGATTTCAATAGTGTAACTCCCCCTTATACCGAGTTTTCATTCTGATAGTACATTTTTTCTACAAATTTTCATACTTGTTGATATTCAATATTATCCGCTTGAAATCATCTAATTTTAGTTTTGTTTTGTTTTGTAATTTTTAATTTGTTTTATATTTTATTAGTTTATTTTTATATATTTTAGTCTTGTTTGGTAATTTTTTCTTTTTCACATTCTCATTTTTCTGCTAACCTCTGTTTTTATCAAAAGAAAAAGGAAAAAAATGGAGTGGCTTGTGCCACAGATTGTGTGATTTGTGAGACATGGCTCCCCTAGCATGACATATTGGAGTGCCGCAAAATATCTCCATACAAAGCAAACATGTGAATGCTCTTCCCTTTGAATAATGTTATACCCCCAAGGAGAAATATGAAGCACTGCACCTTGCAAGCAAGAAAGAAGTAAATTGTGAGGAAGAACATGTCCTTGCTGATCAAAGAGAGGCCATGAGGGCTGAGGCAAGAGCAAAAGAAGTCATTGTACGGGAAAACTAAATCATTGTAGTAGAGTTGAAACACAACCTTGATCCGAAGATGGACACATATCGTAAAGAAATTGAGGCCATCAAAATGGATGAAATTTGCATAACTTAGGAAATGATTTTATGGGCACCAAACTATCCATATAAGTCAGAAAGTGAATGGATGAGTGCCTATATAGACAAATTCATGAGACAAGAATCCTTTAATATAAAGGTTAAAGAATGGAGGATTTGAAGTACCTCCCAACAGTCTCAAGCTCCTCCACCTTCTCTATTGGAGGCTCATATCTAGATGTTTACAATGATCATCCAGTGTTGTTTCAGACTATTGTGGATAATAAACCATCACTCCCCTATTATGAAATAATGATGCTTTTAAAAAAGGTCTTCCACATCAAGATCCCTATACTCCTCCTTAACCACCCCTTTTTCCATATAAAGTTAGATTCAAAGAGGTGATTCAACCTTTGCAAGAATTTTACATGCCCTCTTTATACTGTGAGGTGATCCCTTTTGAATGTATTGATCTGAACATATGTTCCGTGAACGAATCAAATCTCCATTTTGGTATAGAAAAGGACCCTGATACCTCCATATACCTTTATATTGATGGAGTGTTATATGGAGAGAACTCACAATCACGTACAAAATGACACCATGTGGATAAGACAGTTCCCCCCACACTAGCACCACATCTACTACATGTAGACCCAAGTGATAGAGAGAAACTCAAACTTGATCCTCCACCCAATTTGTCGGTGCTACACATAGTGGAATGATCTTATACCACCAACCCTTTCAAAAAAGATGATCCACCTTGGGTCTTTGATGAAGTGTTAACCCCAAAGACAACTAATGAATATTATCAAGTGACACATTTGCACACATCATCAACGTTTCCTCCACTGGTGAAGGAAGTTTGTGCATCCTACTAGAGGGATTGCAAGGTGACAAGCAACACCATTTTAACCAACCAGAAAGCCCCTTTGATCTTCTATGACCACCCCAATCATTGGGTGTACCAAGAATGTCCCATGCTCAAATCTCTAACCCTTATCGATATACCCTTTAGTTGGACATTTTTTGAGCTACCAGGGTCGTCTGGTGACTCTAAAAAAATTCTTTCCTCCGTTTTGAATTTAAGTTTTGTTAGAGAAGAGTAAAATTTTAAGTTCAGGGTGGAGGTAGATGGTACATTTTCCTTCCACCCACTCTATGTTATTTTTTTAGCAATTTTAATTATGATATTTAGTTTTAAAATTTTATAATTTTCCTTTTCTTCTTTAGTTTTGGCCTTTATCTAGTCATCTTTTTATGTATGTTAATCAAAAAATGCCCTCAAATAAGTGAATCTTCTTGCAATATTTTCAAAAAGATTTTACTCTTGCTAGAAATCATCTTATCCCCTATGTCCTCTAATAGCACTACCCTTGAAAAATGTAGCAAGCTAAAATGGATAGATAGGAATCAAAACACAATGTTTCTTTATTAGAACAATGGAATTGGCTTGTAAAGTTATGATTTGTGTGTGTTTTAGAATGGTCTGAACCGATGTTATAATACTCCCAAGGCATTGAAATTCTGAAAAATGAGAAAAGCATAAGATCAACCTCTTCTATACTTCTTCCTCCACCTTCTTATCTATCCATCCACCAAAAGAAAAATAATAAAAAACCAAGAAAGTGTGCCAAACTCTAAGTTCAGGTTGACACACCCCCTTCTCCCCCTTATTTTTGCTTATTCCATACCCCTCATAAATTTAATAGGGGTGTACAATCAAGAAAAGATGTCAAAAGATCACATCAAAATATGCAATCAATGTTACTGCAAACAAAGAAATAAAAAGGTCTCAAGTTGAATAGAGGAGAGACCCCTTCCTTCCAAAAACCTCCTTTCACTTGACTTTTTATGCCTAGGAGAATCTACATCATCCCATCAAATCCTTGAACCCTAGTCTTTGCAACATTTTTATAAGTATATGCGGGAGTACTAAGGACTGAAAGGATATGACTTCTAATTCCTTGTAGAATTTTGAAACAGATGCAAGTTGTGAAGCAAATTTGAGTAAGGAATGCTAGATTTTTTTTCATGATTCCACGATATCAAGGGTTTCTAGGCCATGTAAGATGGTAAGGATTCAAGTAGTGCTAGGCAAGTGAGGAAATTTGGATGAGAGTATTATTGGGCACAATTTTTAATTTGATGTTGCTCGAGGACGACCAACAATTTAAGTTTGGAGTATTTCATAAATGCATATTTATCCATTTTATTTGCATGTTTTAGAGGTCTTTTTAGAGAAAGTTGTCATTTTCCCCCATTTTAGAGTTACTTGTCTTAGTTTTGCTTTTTTGTAGCAAATTGGTGTTTTTACTTGATTTATAGTGTTTTTGCAGGTAAATAGCCATTTCCCCCCAAAGCCCAAAAGGCCAAAGAATTAGAGGCTTCAACTCTCATCTTCAACATCCTAGTTGATCAACTGACTAAATTAGTCAGTTGACTCACATCTTCCAACTTCCCTCAGTCCTGATATATATCCCATGTACCAAAACGGTCATAAATTTTGCAACCCAAGGTAGAATTTAATGATCAAGTATGTGTTGGAAAGGAAATTTAATTATATACATAAATTTTTTATTAAGATGGATTTCTAGTTGGTCAACTAGCCTTACTAGTCAACCAACTTGTCATTATGGGAATCTATAGTAAAAATAGTCAAATAGTTAAAATGTTAAAAGAAGACAATTCAATAAATCTCTCCATTTGGGACAAACAATTAATATTGCAAAAGTTTACTCCTTTTACTAGGCACAAAGGAAAGTTGGCCGATTCGATATCTTTTGTGTGGAAGAAAGAACACATGTAAAGACCAAGAAAAATTAGATTTTAGAAAGTGCATTACCTTGGACAAAACAACCAGGTCAAAACAAGCCTTAAAAGACCAGTCGATTGACTCACCATCCCAGTTGATCAACTCACATTCAACACCCAATCAATCTTCAAAATAAGAAAGACATTTAAAGCGGTCAAAATTTGATAGGGAAACTTCAGGATGAAGCATCAACACAACACCCCAGTTGAGCGACTCAAGTCCCCAAGTCGATCGACTCAAATTCCAAGAGAGGAAACCCCAGTTGCCATCAAGCCTTATCTCAAGGGTTTTCTTCCCCTCCTTTCCCTATAAAAGGGGGGGGGATCCAAAGAAAAAGCATCTTTAGTTCTCCGGGTCTTTGGATCAAGGATCTGATTTTTCATACCCCAACCACTATTCACTTTCATTCTGTGTGAGTAGTTACCTCTTGTTGAGACATGGGGAGTAGCCCCATGATCTCCATATGTTGATTTAACAATTTGTAAAACTCCTTTAAAATATAAAAGGGATGCTTATTGGTTGTTCAATACCTTAGAATGTGATCTTATCAGTCGTATGCCATGAAAGTCATCCGTAACAAAAAATCATGGACTTATGGATGCCTAATGAGACACATGTGATCTCAGAATAAATCCATTATGGGAATACATTAGACTATCTAACAAGGACGTATACATCACCAATGACCACGAGACCGTAGAAAGTTTGATCGATGGGATCTGATTCCAAAGAGGACAGATCTATGTGGTCCTAACCTCTAAATCTCTAGAAGGAACCTAAAAGTGACTAATTTAACTATGGAGTTTGTGGCGGTGAAATCCAAACTTCTGATAACTCATAAAATCTAAATTAATCTTAACTAGTTGATTCCTTCTACGCTTTGCTCTCTTTATTTTACATTCTATTGTTCACTTAGTTTTATTTTTTGTAATTTTATTCTATCGCTGTTAATTTTTGTGCTTTCAATCCAACATCTTTCAATTTCAAAAAAAATATTTTCTTGCTCTAGATTAATCATTCTCCACCTTTTGATTTAAATATGTTCACTGCAAGTTTGATTCAATTAAATTCTTGACACACTTTCCCTATGGATTGATGCCTCAAGTACTACATCAATACATTTGTTCTTAAGTTGATTGGTTAGATATCTAAGGTTAAACTCTGGGGACAATTTTTCTCTGGTGAATTTTGTGTGTTCATGAAGGCACATCACCTACCATAGTTGATATCTTGGTCACTTAATAAGTGAAACTGAGAAACGCATGGTCGTGCTCATGTGAGTCAATATGTGATATTGAGCTCACATGCATATCATCAATCTTCTCTAGTTCAAGAAACATATATTGAGTATTAAGAGGATAAGGATTCCATGCCTTGCATTCAATCTGGATATCAAAGACAAAGGAACTATACAATCACGATAACACTGATGACATATGTAGGATGGAGTTGTTCTCCAATTTTCCAATTACTTGAGTAGTAATGATGTGCTGCTAGATACCGCTAACCACTTGTGATGTGATAACCTGGTTGTGGACATCCATTGCCAATGTAATTTGAGACCTATATGGTCACACACATAGGGAGAACTTAGAAGAAGAGTTTAATCATGGACAAGCTTTAATTTGGTCATGTCCTACCAAATTGAATCTTATCTATGATTAAACTCTTCTTCCAATTGCTCCCTATGTGTGTGACCCTATAGGTTCCTTTGGAAGAAGATTATAATCATGGAAAGGATTCAATGCGGTCCTACCCTATCTACAAACACTATCCCTGGATGTGAAAACAACTCCTCAAGCAAAGGAACTTTATCTAGCACATATTGCTTGCACTATCCAAAATGGTGAATCAATTTCTATACGCCTGGACCCTATCTTTGAAATAGGAATATCCCTAGAAGACTTAGTTAGCAACAATGTTATACTGAGATCAAGTATTCAACAAAATGTCATTATGGTAGAGCTCAATGAACAGGTGAATGACACCTCCCAATAAAAGCAAGAATTAGTCAAGTCACCGCACTCTTTGAGAACCTCCCTCCTCCCACAACAAGCAAGGATTCCTTCCTTGTCAAAGGAAAAAGGATCCAATCTCTAAAGGATGCTTGGGACCTTGTTTGTTCCAATAATCCAAAACTTGAATGGGGGTACATGGCTATATATAGGAGAAGTTTGTGCCAAGGAGACTACAAGTCCATGTCTGGAAAGTGTTAATCAAAAAGTTTCTGATAGAAGACAAGATCCAAAAGAGAGACATGAACCTAGCCTCACGGTGCTCCCTTTGCAACAACAACTCTGAATCAAATGAACATATTATTTTCTCCTCTTCAAGCACAAATCAACTATGAGATTATGGTAGAAAGCATGGCTACATCCCTTTGGAGCCTGGAAACTATGAGGACCTTATAAAAATGTTGGGCAAAAGAGCTCGCTTTTTTAGCCTGGTAACATTGTACTATATATGGAAGCAAAGGAATAGTATCTTTTTTAATAATTGTAAACTTGATGCCTTAACCATTTGGCGCATCATCAACTTAGATTTTTATAGTCTATAAAAAATGTACAAATAGGCTCCCTCTATCCCCCTATCATGTTCTATATTCATAGTCTAATAATGTCACTTCTTACTTACCAAAAAAAAGATTCAATTTGGTTACGAAAGTGTCTAAACAAAAGGAATATTATTGTTTATTAGTCGACTTATTGGAATATCCAGTCGACCGATTATATGCCAATCAACCAACTGGAGTGTCCAATCGACCGACTAGACTGTGCTAACTACGGCTGATGGAACCAGCCATTTGACTAATTAAAGTATTCAAGTTGATTGACTAATCCACATTGCGAACAGGTGATTGTAGTAGCTAGTCGATTAATTGGAGTATCCAATCGACCGAGTGGTTCAAATCACCAAGTTTGAATGGGTCAAATAATTAATGATTAGCCGAAATGACACACATTAAAATCAATGTTATTGCATTGTTGATCACAAGCCAATGGATTGACTGGTCGTGAGATATGACCTTTCATCTCTTAGGGTTTTTGGAAACCCTAACCGACCCACTCCTATATAAGGAGGGGATGACCAAAGCTCTCAAGACATTTCTTTCTCATAGTTATGGTAACGTGAGAGCCTGAGCAGCCTTACCCAAGAAAGGGAGATACAATAAGGGAGAAGAACGTCGATGCTAGCACGTTGACAAACAGAAGGTGTACTCCTTCCCTCTGGATCAATAAGTGCAACATAGAGTTCCCAGTGGTTCGTATAGACTACATAGAGGCATGAAAGCTTTTTCTATCAGGCTAGGAGGATGCTTTCAACTAATGTCTATTCTATAAATGTTATGCCAGAAGGACGTTGTCGACCACTATCCATGTGCTACTTGTGAAAGGAGCACATCTCCGTGCAAGGATAGTCATTGAACTTGCTCTAGAATAAAGTACATCTCACACCTTCTTTCCCAATACATAGTTGTTGATGCAAAAATGTAGTTAGGAAATATGAACATTTTTTTTTATTTTAGCTGTCTACTTGTCTCCTTATATCCCAATGGATTTGATCATGATCATTCACTAAGTTACCAAGAATGGGGTGTAGGTCAAGGGTTGTATTTCTAAATCAAAATGTAGATCAACGAAAATTTCTTTTGGTCCCAAATTATGTTTTCGGAGGGCACCCTAAACGTGATTAAAACCACATATATGGTATCTTTTACCAATTTTCCAAGATACAACCTAGAGTACACATGGGTAGTATATGGAAATCCATTTTAGAGTGCAATTTTTTTGGCCCAACCGAGTGAAACAAACTAGTATACACATTACATGAGTCATGGTCCATTTGCATCCAAGTACATTAACATAAATTCCATATACTTCATTCTGATCCTACTGGATCCATACTGTAATCCCCATGGATCTAGTGCCCCAACATTTTCATCCTAGTATAAGCCTAATTCAAATGCTTATGCACACTCCATTTGAATTTTGATTCCAGGTTATAGTCCATTAGAAATCATGGTTTTTCTCAACTAGGATCTAATTCACACTTCACTCCAAACCTAGTGCATGCACATTGAATTGAGGTGCATCATCAATTGAATCATCATGCACACTCTATCAAAATTCTAGTGTAGACATCTATATCTAATGCTCCAATCCTTGTACCCCAATTCCTAGATTTGGTGTCCACGTCATTTTGAATCATGGCGTGACATCATTGGAATCTAAATGCAACAACGATATGAATTGAATTGCACCATCAACTGAATCAAACTGTTCATGTGCCGATAAAAAGTTAACTTTTACTAACATTGTCATGTGGGGATATCAACCTATACTCGTACTACTATGCTACTAGTACAACCCTATTCCTAGTATGCTACAACTATGGAGATTTACCACAAAAATCTCCACACAAATATGACTCACACACAATTTTTCTTCACCATGATAGTAAATAGGCAATCCCACCTTGAATGTTTTGAGAGAGACCCCTTTCAACAAATGATCCAAATTGGATCAAAGGGGTTCTAAAATAATCTATTCCATATAGAAAAGTGTGTGGGAGAGATTTGTACAACTTATATTTTAATTTTTATAAATTCCTCTTTATATTCTAATTAGGCAGTGACGTATGAATTTATGCAATATTCACATTTAGTTTTTCTAGTTAAAAATTGTCATTTTACTGTATATGTAAGTGAAAGTAGTTTGATGTAATATCTGTATTTAGCTTTTAAAGTTATAAAGTGCTTTTTGCGTATTCTAGCAAAACAAGAGTCGACCCTGTTAGTCTCGGTCTGCATTAGACTATCTTACTACCACTACTAGAGTAGGAGTGCGAGAGAACCAAGGTTGAATGTGGACGATATAGTTTCTGATTGCCGTTAAGAAGGACCATACAATAGCATTGTCAACATTGAGAAGCAATTATCGTTCTCTTGAGCTTCAATCTAATATCCACAAACGCATACTATATGTGTGTTTTATGCTTCATTATGTCATTTTTTCACAGAAAAAAGTCACATGATTTTTTTGGATTGAGAAGCAACTTTCGTTCTCTTGGACTTCAATTCTTTAATCTAATATCTATAAATGCATGCTATATCTATGTTTTATGGCTCATTATGTCATTTTTTTATTGGAAAAAAATCACATGAATTTTTTGAATAGTGGGGAATTTCACTTTTTAGACCTATCCTGTAGTGTCCCAACGAGATTTATTAAGATTGATCACAACATGCACTTCACAAACCACAAATTTGACAGTTGGCAAGTACAAAGAAAAATAACTTATGATGTCCATCTCATTGTACTGGAGTGATGGCCGACCAAATATTTTGGCAAACGCTACGTTAAAATTCGTAGGTCGTAAGAATTTATGCCCAGCACAATGTATTTGACGATGGTTCAACAGGTGTATTGCTGGTTCTTTCAATTGTTCAATTCGGCTCTGTTCAAATGACAAAGATAACCCTCCCAGCTTTGGGCGGATCGCTCCCCGCAGACCCTTCAAAGAAAGTCGTTCACTCGTTCTCCGTTGGCGGAGCCTTCAAGGCTTCAACGCTTCTCTCCTCGGGCTCATCGACCCCCCGGCCCACCCCGCGGACACTCTTCCGCGTTCTTATCTAAGCCTCCACTCGGCTTCGGCAAGCGCCGTTTTACCGAGGACTCGCCGGACCTTCCATCAACGTCTCTCTCTCAACTTCCGCCTCCGAGGTAATGTATACTGTCTCATTAGTCAGATCCACTTCTTTTCTGATCACCTCTGATATCTTCATTACTTCTCGTTCGATGCTGAAGTCCTACTTTCCTGGAGCAGTTTGTAGATTTTTACAATGGACGCCATGATGGTCTGCAAATCCGCCACTGCTCCTCCTCCTGTAAGTGACGGCGTCTTTCCCACTCTTCTCGTCTCCATTTCAGGCGGCCTTGGGTGCTGTTTGGAAAGTGTGCCGCGCAAGAAAGCAACTTGCTCCTAGGCCGGATCTAGTGGAGCTTCTAATGGCTGGTTTTCTAGTAAATTGACACATAGGACACACCTATTGATGCTTTAGTAGCTCCGTTACCGGCATGTTGAGTTGACATACGTTTGTTTGAACCAAGTTTCTGTTGATCTGACACGCATGAGCTAGACAGTCATTCTCGTACATGTCTAATGGTATAAATGATTTAGCTTTGCTATCTTTTGCCGCATGAAGACGTAGCAGCTTAAAGAAATGCTGATTTTAGTATAGTTTTTATGATTTTACTCTCATTTATTGTCACTTTCACTTGACTTCTTGGAGTTTTAACATCAACATTTTAGTGTATGCCACAGGATCTCATCCCAGTTTTTCTCCTCTACCAGGGTTTATTTGTGACACAACCCAGAGGCATAAGGGCTTCTCAGTGTGTCTTCCTGGCGGGAAGCACTGGGAATTTTCCTAAGCTTCACATGGCTAAGCAGAGGTCTGCTCATGTGGCTTCAAAGTGCCAGAAACGTGGTAGTGCTCTAGGTGCTACCTGTCGAGATGAGAAAATTCTTGTGGCAAACAGAGGTGAAATTGCTGTACGAGTTATTCGCTCTGCTCATGAGATGGGGATACCATGTGTCGCCGTGCATTCCACCATAGACAAGGATGCACTTCATGTTCGACTTGCAGATGAGGCTGTGTGTATTGGCGAAGCTCCAAGCAGTCAATCGTATGAATGATTTTATTTTTAGTTATATGTGTAACTTCTCTTAAAGCGATCTCCATTATATATGTTTATCTGATTTCAATATATTATAATTACTTTGGTCTGCAATAGCAGGGAAAAATAAATTCAACAATCAGATTCAGAAATAATAAATTCTAAAACAATTGTATCGCTTACCAAGTATTCTCGGTCTCCTATAGGTATTTACTGATTCCAAACGTTCTATCTGCCGCTGTAAGCCGTGGATGCACCATGCTTCATCCAGGCTATGGGTTTCTTTCTGAGAATTCTACTTTTGTTGACATGTGTAAGGAGCACGGCATTAATTTCATTGGGCCAAATGTAAGTCTTTCCCAATGACGACGGATATCCAATTATTATTTCATGTTTTTGCTCATTGGTTCTTGATCCTATTATCAATGAAAATTGGCAATTTATCCAAAATTCAAACTAGTTATATGTGTTATTAAGTTTTGCGATTGATCTCATCTTTAATCATGATATAGTTTGTGTTTGTACAGTTTCTATGTGTTTTCGTGTTCCTGTGGGTGAATTTTTTATGGTTTCTTAGTTGCCTTTGTACAAGTACACGGTGCAGGATGATATTTGTAAGGCTAACACTATATAAATCATGTTTTTTTCATAATCTTTGTGAACATCCATTCATATAGTTATAGGAAAAGCTTGCCGTGCTTTTCCCAGGAAGTATTTTGCACTAATAACATTTATTCTACTTGTACACTTTTTATCCTAGCCATATTCTGGAAATTTTAATATTTTGATTGAGTCTTAAGTGGGTAGTTTTGGCAGAAAGTGCTGAATACACATCAATGCTTGTTTCAATGAATATAATGTATTTTTTTTCATTTAAGACATCACTAATATTTCCTAATTAGCATGTTACTTACAAACTCTATTTCTTTTTTTGCAAGTAATATATGTATTTGTATCATAGGCGTCTCAGTGAGCAGAAAAAATTTTGATTTCAAATAAACATGAATGTGGTTTCCAAACTTGTAAATGAATCTGCATAAACAATTTTATGCAAGATATTTTCTTTCCATATGAGCACCGTTTGCATAATACAATTTTCATTTGTGAAGATAACCAATTCTATATGTCAAATGACCAACATTATTAGTACTAAATCAATGCCGTGCTAGAAGCTGGAGCATGTATTCAATTCTTGCTCTCAGTATGTGATTGTATTCGTTTTTGAAAACAGTGGTGTTACTACTGTAATTTTCAACCTTCTAATAGCTAAACCAGTCTGGTAATCCAACTGTTAAAAAGTCCCTTACTTTATATTCCATCAGCATCATTGTTTTACGTTATTAACCCTTTGAATATTCCATCAGAATTGATCCAAAGTTTGTTTAACTACTTCCAGTACTTGTACCTCAAGGATCGACCAAATATATGATGAAACCAATGCATTCCCATGGAACAATTTATCTGAACTCGAGTTACCTTCCAAAAAGTTATATTTTCCGGATTTACTTCTCTGTGAAGTATCCTAGTGGTTTATTGCAGCATGGGTTACTGGTTTCTGTAAAGTTTGTTTAATTCCTGGATATAGATCCTGTGAAATAGCTAATGCTTAGTCACAAGCTGTACTAGGTGATACATTAAATGGCCTTATTGATAAGTGAGAACAGATATTGCTTGCATTTGGAAAAGCTAACTTCAGGTTCTGTTCACTACATGGGGTAAATTTGGGAAGGAAAAGAGAAGTTGATGGGAAAAGGGAATGGAAATCGTAAAAGTAGAGTTGTTTGGTTACACGAGTATGGGTAAAGGGAGAGGGAAGGAGAAGCAATTACAAGGATCAATGTGTCCTCTAGATATAGGGAAAGGGAGTGGGAAAAGGAAGACTTGTAGGTCATCCATAATTGGAAACAGCAGCTTGTTACATGGGTATGGCCATACGGGAAAGAGAAGGGGGGAGGAGAACAATGAAGAAGGCAATGATTCCCCCTCCATTTCCCACCATTTCAGGAGGGAAAAATAGTGCAGGACATATGATCTCCTGATGAATATTTACCTTTCCCCATCATCTTGCTAACTAAAATCTTCCGCACTGTACCCTTCTGCCTCCCACACCCCCCCAAAAAAAAAGAAAAAAGAAAAAAAAAAGAAGAAACAATCCTATCCTCACCAAACACAGCTTAAGTTTGTAACTTATAAGTACTTTCCAAGCTACTTGCAATTTTTTTTTTGTAATATATTTCTTGCTAAAAGAAATGTCCATTTTCTCGTAAAGCAATGGCATCAATGTTATACTGTGCAACCCTGCGAAAATTGACAACGGTCTTGTTGAAACGATGTTCTAGGCTGACAGCATTCGAGCTATGGGCGACAAATCTACTGCAAGGGAAACAATGAAGAAAGCTGGGGTCCCAACGGTCCCTGGAAGTGATGGATTATTGCAGGTAAAGAGTCACGGATATATGATTTAATGCATATAAACTGAGCGTATTTTGTATATAATGGTGTGTTCTATATGAATTTACTGTAATACAGTCCACAGAGGAGGCTGTGAAAGTTGCTGAACAGATTGGATATCCTGTTATGATCAAGGTGCACATTTCTTCCTGTAGAATCTGTAACCATTTTATTCTTGATTCTCAGTTTCGGAAATTTATTTATGAAAGTCTCAAATCCTTGCATATGTTTTGCTAAATGTAGAACCTTGCTAAAATTATTCAAGCCCAATTCTCATCACTTTTATACCCAGACAGTTGCTATTTCATAAACTGTGTACAAATCATAGTTAGTTTATTTCCCAACCTTGCTCTCTGCTCCCTAGTTGTGCAACTCTGGAACTTTGTTGTGTTCATCCTAAAGAAGATTGTGTAGGAGACAACATGAATGGCAGTACTTTCATGTGGTTCAAAATAAATGAAAAACAGATATACCAAACTCATTTGGAACTGTATTTGTTTATTTCTCTTTAAATTTTACATAGGCAACCGCCGGTGGTGGAGGGCGTGGTATGCGTCTAGCTAGAGAGCCGGGAGAGTTTGTGAGGCTGTTACAGGTATACAAATCTTGCTCATAGTTTCTGTTTGCTTGTAGTAATATAATTAGACAATCTCTGTCAAATATAATGCAATATACCTTCTTCAGTTAATATTGTGTATATATGTTCTAAAAACTCTTTATTGTATTTTTGAATACATTGTATTCATGCGTTAAAGTAGCCTTTTAGTTTTTACGTTAACATTAATTGCTCTGGTTAGAGTCACATTACTTCCTCTGGTAGCTAGAGTTAGAATCTGCCGCCCATTTTTGTTGCCATGCTCGCAACTGTCAGAACTTTGCCTAATCCTTTTATACGTTTTGTTAACTTTTGAATTGACTTGGCTAACTATTTGTTCAGAGTATTTCCTCTTGAGTGCGCAATTAATCACGCACGACTAAATTCTAGACCTAAGAACGGCTACTTGCTATAATCAACACCCTGCTTGTTGGTTGAGTATATGGCTGATTACTTCACTTCTTGAGTCCATGATATCATTATGGAAATAATAACATGTTGTAGTTTGTTTTTATTTTGATTGGAATTTACATGCAATAGTATGGTTTGATTTTATTCTAGTTGGAAGTTTTCTTGGAAAACTATGGTCAACCATGATATCATCCATGACAAGACAAACATGCCAGTCATTTCTTCAGGTTCGATTAACTAGGCTTTCCTAGTTAATGATTTCTGCAGCATTGATTTCACCGACGCATTTCTCTATAGGTAGAAAGCATAATCAAACTTTCATTGATGTTATTATACACATAGTCTGGCATGTTTATATGCATACTCTATATTGGTGCACCAGGTGTTATGTCAGCATTTGCTTTTGTGCTTTACTACTCTGGTAGTATACACAATTTGAATTCTGCAACTAAACCATGTCAACATATGAAACACTATATCATGTAGTCTACAATGACTCTATTCCCGAAATTTAACCTATTTTAAGACACTGTGTGTCTTTCATGCTTGTGTTCTTTAGAGAGAAATGTTGGTCTTCTTTAGTATGCCAGTGTTTCTGTAGCCTAGCCATATAAACCCTGGTTTGTTTGTGTAACGCCCTCCCTAAGTACTCGCATGCACATAGCGGAAGCAACACTAAGTTATCCATAATTCGTGTACTCAAGGGGGCATCACATGAAATTGGCATTCATAACAACAATATTATCAATCACACAAACTGAAATATTAAGCATTCTCATAAATGTTCTTACAAAAAGGAACATAATGGCTATCACTTGGAAAAACTAACATAACATCTTAAGAGATAGTCTTTGCTCTAAAGTTCTAAACATTGAAACATATAGCTGGGTCTATAAATCTGAGGATGATCTAATAGTTGGCACCCCACCAGATCTTATCCTTGCTCTATCCTTGTGCTCCATTCCTCTAGATTCTACTTCTGCCCCTGCTCCTCACTTGCGTACATCTCGTCCCCAACCATGCATTGAAAAAACGATTGTTAGCGTAAGTGGCATGAATATTCTAGTATATAAAACATTATTGAAGAAACAAGATACTACAAAATATTCTTGAACATCATAAGCATAAAACTAACATTAAACTCTGTATAAAATTTGAAACAAAAATAAGTCTTCTTCCTTCAACTTAGTTCTTGTCTTTTATTTATCTTTCTCTAAAAACCTATACTCTGGTACCTGGGTCTCATAACCTACACTAAGGTGCCTGAGTCACATAACCTGCACTCTGGGCTTGAGTTATGTATCTGAATCGGTATGCACTCTGGTGCCTGTGCCACATGACTTGCACAAAGGGCCTGAGTCATGCCTTTCTTATATTAATTTCTTTCTTTATACTTATAAACTAGAGTATGTGCATGTTATGAATTAATGCATCTTTTATTTATAATATTTAACCATTATACGATAAGTCCTCTGTTGACACCAAAGTGTTCTCTATGGTGCAACACACCCTCTGTTGGCACTACGTGCTCTCTATTGACACCAAAGGGTCCTCTATGGTGCAACACACCCTCTGTTGACACCAAAGTATCATCTATGGTACAACACACCCTCTGTTGGCACAACGTGCCCTTTGTTGACACCGAAGTGTCCTCTATGGTACAATGCATCCTCTGTTGGCACAACATGCCCCGTGTGACACTCACAATGTCTGGTGCAGTGCGCCTTCTGAATCATCCCATGTACTTAATATCTATATACTATTATATATATATGCTATTGGATACCGTTGGATATATTTAACTTCATTTCTTCCTCTCTAGTGAGGACTTATCCTATAATGTAATTAGTTAATGATCTGATGTCATTTTCTATCTCTATTCTTAATTTCTTATCTCTAAATCTTAATCTAATATCTCTGGAGCTGTTTTTATTTCTTATCTCTGAATCTCAATCTGTTATCTCTGACAACAGGCTAGAATACACTCGAGTGTATTCGGAGCAGAATACACTCAAGTAGTTATTCATGATGCAATATTTTTTTCAAAAATCTAATCTATTGATCTTCTTAAACATCTTGTGAATTCATACGCAAAATTTGAGCACATTTGGATATTTATATGTCATGTTATAAAGACCGCAAAAATTATGCATTTCAAATTAGTTTCGCGCGTCGATTTTGTTTCCCTTGGATGAGTGACTTACACTCATCCAAATGGGCTCAAAATTTGTATGTAGCCTAGTTATAGTATGACGGTGAAGATTAATGGTTTACATTTTGCAAAAAATAGACTTGATATGCAAACACACTTGAGTGTATTCGTGCGATCTGTACACTCGAGTGTATTCTAGCCGACTCTATGCTATTGGATACTGTTGGATATATTTTACTTAATTTCTTCCTCTCTAGTGAGGACTTATTCTATAATGTAATTAGTTAATGATCTGATGTCATTTTCTATCTTTATTCTTAATTTCTTATCTCTAAATCTTAATCTAATAACTCTGGAGCTGTTTTTATTTCTTATCTCTGAATCTCAATCTGTTATCTTTGACACCGTATCTCAATTCTTTAATTTTGAATTGAATTTAAATCTGAATATGTATCTCAAATGCTAAATAAATGAGATTGGATCTGAAACTCTTATTAGGTATGCGGATCTAATTTCTGATTACTCACAAATGAGTGATCTAAATCTGAATTCTGAAATCTAGATTCTTATTGTCTAGATAATCTTAATCTAAAGCTCTTATTTAATGGAGTGGCTTAATTAAATCATGATATCAGATTTATGACATCTGAGTCTAAAGTCTTAGGAAATGATCTGAACTGAATATATGAATACGAAGTATATGAAAGTAATTTAAGTATCAAATATCTAAAATATGATTTATGACAAGATAACTCAATCTTTATAGAATCTCATTAAATTTGATCTTATAATGAATCTTAATGTATTCATGTGAGCTTAAATCTTAAAGCATTATGTTCTCATATTCTTGTCACGAATCAAAATATGAACCTTAATAAAATCTTATCTTGGAACTTAATCATTACTTAGTAAGTACATCCTAATCTTATAATATTATCATGAACTCAATTCTCATTACATTCTGATCTTATCAAAATCTTCATCCTAAAAAAATGATCATGTCTTAAAATGCTTTACTTAACTCTTAGATCTTACTCATTTTAATAAGTGTAATAACTTCTTAGTTCTTAGATCTCCATCTATATAATGAATCTTAATAGTATGTTTCTACTTGAAAATCTTAAGTACATGGTTATATCACATAACCATGGAAGTGTGACAATCTTACTTGTGTATCTTGTCTTGTAGTCTTGAGCATTAATACAAAACATTACTAGGAAATCTGATAGAAATATATTATTTTATTCCTTTTATGAACATAATTCATGAACTTTAGTCATTCTATGATATAAGCATTGCATATCTCTACTTGAGATATTGAGCATATGAAATGACATAATAATATAAGTATAGAAAATCTTGTTTGCATATCTTAACATTAAAATCTTAGAACATTGGATTATGAAAGTTTTATTTAAGAAACATGTAAATGTACTAAGCTTTAAATATGAATACTGATGGGCATGGACCACTTACCTCTCTTGGAGAAAATCCTAGTTACTTTCCTTATGTTGAAGAAACCTTAATCACGTTCTTGGGTTGTTTGAACCCTAGTCACCCCGTATATTTAATAATCCTCCATTAATAATTATACTCATTGTAGTTTCTAACGTCTCATGGTTTCTGGATAAAATATGGGAACTCAGACTCAAAAGATGCTTTGAATCCTAATCCATCATCTAGATCTCGAAAAACTAAACAAGATACATATATAACTTGACCCCATTAGATATACCAATTAATTACTATGATTTATGCAACATGGAAGCCTCATTTGAATAGATCAAATCGTTAATTACCTCATGATGGTCAATGGGTCGGGGGCAAGATCTGACTTGGGCAGAATCCGCTCCACCCTCGGCCCCTTCTCTCTCAACGGTTTGTGGACGGGGGGTTCCCCCCTCTGTTTCCTCTGTTTTACAGAGTACTCCATCAAGGCTCCTGCTGCGGTTCGACCTCTTGAGCTTTAGGCGAAATCAGCTCGTGGAAAGATCTCCTGCTGCTCTTGACCTTGCTCCATATCCAGATTACCATGACTTGCCTTGATCCTTCCTCAACCCGAAAAGAATGGCCACCTCCTTTGCGCTGATGCTGACACCCGACCTGGAACCGCCACGGTAAAACACAAGCGCTTTGGTCTAGGCGCCTGCCCACCTCTCCTTCTCAACCTCATCATCTGATTCACTGAATAATCACTCATGATCCATCTTGCTAAGGCCACAAACATGTCCGAAAATACCTAAGTGTGCATCACAACCTCTACTGATGATGGTATTTTGATCTTCCCATGTTTCAAGTGTTTCCGCACAACAAGTTTGTGGCGGTCTGCACCCACCACGGTGGAGCTTCTCGTCGCGGATCACAACCCGCAAGGAGTGTGCGATGCCTTCATGTAGAAGCAACACACCCAAGCAGAGGAACCGAAAGGGGTACTTCTTCTAGAATGCATTCACCAGGATCGGGGTACAAGCAACTGGGATGGAACAATCTAACACAGGTTCAAGGATTGAGGCTCCCTATCGAACACCCAACTCTCCTCCACGGAGCGCAAACTAGGAAGAGGGGTTTGCTTATTGGGGCTTCCAATTCTCTGGTTCTGGTCCTATGTTTTCAAAGAGACGGGGGAAGCTCTCCCGATCCTCATCTGTTGCCACCATATATATAAGGCAACGACTAAACATCAAACCATGTCATCCTAATTTTGCGAAGAACATGGGACTACCCTCTCGATTGAGTGTTCTGTCTCGTATTTTCTATAATCACAATAGTCATGTGCGTGCCCTCTCTAAATCTGTTAAGTAAATCTTAAAATGTTTACAACTTATCTTCTCTACTTCTATTACGGGTATCTCACCCCCTCTCAACTAAACATTGTCAAATTAAGTATTAGGATTATCCAAGTTATCTCCAACTGATCTGAAATATCCTTATAAAATATTACCTAAATTCTTAAAACAATTCTAAATAAATACCAAACCCTTATCTTCTTATATCACAATTCACAAACTCTATCCAAGTTTGATTCGAATTCCAAAGTTTGGTTTGAAATATTGCATAAATTGTCATTTTCTATGCATGTATCAAAATAAGTTTAAACCATCTCTAGATTTTAAATTAGTAATCTTATTTGTGTAAAATTTGCATACAAAGACCCTCATTTTCTTATCTTTTCTTTAAAGTGTGTATTTTAAATAAAACTTGAGCCGAGCTCCTTTTTTTAATTTTTTTTGGATATTACAATTTGGTAGCTATATCTATTGAAACTTATTTATTATTTGCTTTACATGGAGTCCGACATAAATTTATTATGGTACAATGGCACATTAAGTACACAAACTATCTCGACATATCCACTCAAATGCAAGCACATGTACGTACTAGATCATCCTTGCCACATTTAGCCATTTAAATGTCAGTGAAAGTATGTTTCCCTCTAAAATGCATTTTCATTCAACCATAGGGGAACTTGTCTCACTCTTCATATCAAACCTTTTAAGGTGCCAAGGTCCAACCTTACACAAACATAATAGTCATTTATTTTTAGGCAATCTCAAAATTTAAAAGCCTTGGTTACCAAACCCAATTCTTGCGTCTTAAAGCTATTATATTTAAATACCATATAGAGTTATCATAAAAAACAATGTTAGAGTTAGTAATTAAAATTTGTAAAAAAGCCTAGGAACACCTAGGCCTTATATATATCTATATCTCCATATCTATCTGTCTATCTCTCTCTCTCTCTCTCTATTTATATATAATTCCACTTGAACGTCTAAATCTGGGTCGCTGTGACCATCTCGATACCATCGACAGGACTGTCGATGGTATCGACAGACTGATGTTCTGTCGCTGTGACTATCTCGATACCATCGACCTCCTGTCGATGGTATCGACAGAGATGCAAGTTGTTTCACACATATCAAGACTATTTTTTTGAAAAATGTGAACCATTGATCTTCACTGCCATACTATAATTAGGCTACATACAAATTTTGAGCCCAATTTGAAATGCATAATTTTTGCAGTCTTTATAACATGACCTATAAATGTCCAAATGTGCTCAAATTTTGCGTATGAGCTATTCACAAGATGTTTAAGAAGATCAACGGATTAGATTTTTGAAAAAAATATTGCATCATGAAAAACTACTTGAGTGTATTATGCTCCGAATTAATATATATATTCTCGAGAACTACTTGAGAAACAACAAAAATCTAATCAGTGGAAAATCTTTCTCAAAAATAAAAGCAAAATTGAGAAACAACAAAAAACTGAAATTAATAATTTATTCACGAGGTTGTAATAATGTGACGATGACATTCGTCTGCATCATGTGAAGATACATTGGAGTGGGGAAAATCCCCCCGTGTATGTTTCCTTATTGATAGAAGGGCACCCCCCCAAACAAAACATAAATAGGACAAGGGAGAAGCGTACACACTCAAGTAAAACCCGAATGGGCCAAGACACAATTGGGCTCATATACAAATAGACCAACAACTTTGACTATATAACTAGACTCTCTAACACCCCATCTAGTTGGAACATGGGAGAATACCAAGTCAGCTTGCAAACTAACAAACAGACTAAAGACAAAGAAGCAGAATAAAAAAGATAAACGAAGTCCATATGTGTACATTTCTCCCCCTCAATATTACAATAAAACACATCACTTAAACACCTCCTCAAGTAAAAATGCAAAAGTAGGTACGCAGGCAGGTAGGGTGAGCTTCTTGATTAGTATGAAGTGGCATCTGGAGCAGAAGTAAACAACTAGGCATCACAATCTTCATCTCATCCACCATCGTCATGAACTAGACCAAATGAAATATTAGACTAGAGAGTGCTTGTACACGAGCACCAGTCAAAGCGCATACAAAGCACAGACAAAAAAAGAGTCAATCTTGTGCAAATCACGAGTGTCGACACACAATAGCCAAAAGTAGACAATGTAGTCGGATAGAAGCATACTTGTCAAGGCGTCAAGGCGACACGACGTTCCAGTCGAACGCCTTGCGACTAGGCGCGACTAAGTGTTGCCTAAGCGACCTTTAGAAAATTAATTTATGTATATATTTTCTGTATTTATCCATGTGTCACAGTTTTTATGAACATTCCCCACTCATATACAAACATTTTATAGTTTTGTATCTAGTTATATACATATTTATGGTTGATCTCCCCATATATATACATATATATTCTATTGTATAACAAAATAACCAATTACATTTCTATATATTACCATTAACATTAATGTCAAGAATAAGAAAAGATTTATTGTAAAGAATGTAGAGAGTTATCAACAAGTAAATATATATTTATTGTCATACATAGCTACAAGTATTAAGCAATGTATACTATCCTTCATAGCATAGCTACTGAATACAATCTGAATTGAAGGTGCAAAATAAGAAAAATCAAAAGATGTGTATTAAGAGTATTAGACCCAGGTAAAAAAAGAGTATTAGATCCAATTAAAAGTGATATTTGGCACATAAAATAGGCAACACTATTAATTTTGAACATTGGTGTAGCCATATTAAACATTAAAATAAGTGAATATACAACCAAACCCACAAAACTAGGTTACTATAGCATTATAAATAAAGCATCCTCGCCTAAGCGCAGCCCTGGGACGCCTTGCCGCTTAGGCGCGCCTAGGCGAGCGCTTTGACAGGTATGGATAGAAGACTGGTGTGCGAAGTGGCAAGCAAATAAAGGACTCAAGACCCAGTGTAGATGAAATTCCGTCATCTATATGTAAAGTCATCGACAAATCTACATCATCTTCTATCTTCATAACATATCCATCACAGTAGCATACGTCGTAGACCAGAGACTCTCTGGCAGAGAGTGATGGGTCACAGTAGTAGTAGTGGTCGACGTGTAGGGCATGGGCAAAGAGTCAACATGCAAGCAGAGCACAAACAAGTAGAGGGTCAACGTGCAAATAAAACACGAATGGCAGATAGTACAAAAGCATAAAGCAACAAATAAAAGCATAAAGCAACAAAGAAAATGTGCTAAACTGCTAATCATAGCACAAGTAGCCATGGTTGTATAGGCGGCCAGGAGTTCCAGGGGAACGCCCAGACAGCCCAGGCGCCCAGACGGAGGCCCAGGCGTTTCCAGACATTTTTATATATTTTTTATTTTAACAGATATATGTAAAATTCTTGAAAAATACAATCCTTACACATAAATATACATCATAAATATACAATCAATGTGCTAGCATCGTACGAAGAAAGCAACATAATCATTAGATATGGATTGAATTGTGGAAGTTTTACCTAAACAAAATTCATATGGAAATCAGAAAGCTAAACATGTATTATGTTTGTAGCCAAAACATGTTAAATAGTATAATGTAGAATTTAGGCTAAATCAAAACTAACAAGACCTAAACTAGAACTGATTGGCCCTAATTTGAATTCATTTGATCCAAATTTGACCTAATTTACCCTAGTTTTTGCCTAAACCAGACCTAATTTTGTATACCATGACCGAATCAATCCAAATTTCCATAAATTTTTCATATATTCACCTAAATGAGACAAAATTTGGCCAAATAAGACCTAGTCATCCAATTTAGAACAATTTCTCACAAATCATACTTGTCCCCTAAATTAGACCTAATGTGCCCAATTTTGACATGATTTGGCCTAAATAAAACCTAAATTTGTATATTATGGTCCAATCAAACCTAATTTTCCCAAATTTCCCCTATATTGACCTAAAAAATATCTAATTTGGCCAAATTAGACCTAATCTCACCATATCAGACCATTTTCCCAAAATCAGACTTGTTTTCCCCAAATCAGACCTAATATGCTCAAATTTAAAATAATTTGGCCTAAAATCAAATCTAATTTGCACAACATAACCAAATCAAACCTAAGTAACCCTAAATTTCCCTATGTTGATCTAAATAAGGTCTTGCATGACCAAATCAGACCTAATTCCCCCAAATCAGGCATGTTTTCCCCCAAATCAGACCTAATGTAGCCTAAATTGACCCCGTTTGGGATAAATCAGACCCAATTTAACCATAAAATGACTCAACTCGATCAAATTTAGATCTAATTTATGCTAAATTAGCCTTGAATTGGCTTAATTTGGGCCTCAAAAGGCCTTAGGCAACAACTTAGGTCAATTAGGGGGCTGGGCGCCCAGTTTGAGGCAGGCTGACTTCAGCCTAGGCGTCGCCCAGGCGGGCGCCTGTATAACACAACAAGTAGCAAGTTTGATGTCTCTGCATAGAAAACCAATAACAGATATGCATATGAAGTAATATCCAATGAACACATAGAACATGTGAACTGTGAAGTAGATAATCCATAACAACAGTCGAGGTAGATGATGATGAATAAGCTCTACAAGCTCTTCATAAGGAAGAAAGATCAATAGTAGCAGCAGAAGGATCCATATGGATAGCAACATAAAAAGTTCTCCTAACTTCCTTCATCTCTCCTCCAGCTCACCTCTTCCCTCTACTCATCGTCCTTTATTCTCCCACTCACGCCAATCACAAAAAGAGTCAAGAGAGTGGTTGGGGTGGAAAGTTAGAAATAATGATAGACGCAAAGGCTATGTATATATGGAGGTAACCAATAACTCGAATCAATGTGAAACATGAACCGACTGGAATTAGAACAAAAATTAGATCAAATTAGTCAGACAATGTGTATATGGGGGGGTGTAATACAAGCATTGAGGAAGTAGGCAATATGTATGTAGGATTAGAAGGTGGGGGCTTAAAAGAAGAAAAAAGAACTCTTGGAAATTAAGATAAGTGTTGCTGATGAGGATAAAGATACAGACACACCTATGTATAGAAGCCTTCACCATGTTTGTAGAATAAACAAATATGATGTTGCATGCCAATGTATAGAAACATGAACCGACTAGAATTAGAGCAAAAATTAGATCTGAATAGTCAGACACAATGTGTATATGAGGGGTAATACAAGCATTGAGGAGGCAAGCAATATGAATGTAGGACCGGAAGGGGGGATTAAAGAACAAAAAAAATTGTTGGAAACGGAAGATAAGTGTTGCTGGTGAGGCTAGAGATAGGGACACCATGTATAGAACCTCTGCTCATTGTAGTATAAGCATAGATGATGTTGCACACCAATATATAACTTTAGTAGTAGGTGACACGACATGCTAGTGAAGCCACACATCATATCAAGTGACATTCGGTGAAGATAACAAGTGACACATCGTATTTAAGAAGGCACACGACGTGTCTTGTAGCACTAGGAAGATGACACATTGTGTCTTGAAGTAGACACGCCGTGTTTGGTAGCAGTAGCCGAAGTAGGTAGAAAATAGGCGACATGCCACGTGTAGATGACACTCATGTGTTTGATAGCAGAAGTCATTTATGACAAGAAGCAGGAGACATACGTGTCATGGAGGGGACATGCCGCGATCTCTGGGTAGAGTCAGGGTAGACCGCATGTGACACGCTATGTAATTGAGGCGACACGCCGTGTCATAGGGCCAGACTTCGTGATCCAAGTTGCCAAAGAAGCAAAACTTTGTTGGCACAACATGTCAAAAAACGACACGTCGTGTCCGCGGTCGAGCAACAATAGGAATCCCGAGATAACAACAAAGGGGTGGAGAAATCCTTCCGAACTTTCGCCATAACAATATAGGGGTGATATATCCCCATTATTAGTAAAAAAAAAGAGATCTTTTCCGTGATTTGAGATTAGATCTCAATGTTGGTGGTGGCATGGATGACGACAACGGCGTGGATTGACAACAACGGAGATGATGATGGTGTATATGAACAGAGGTGTAGACGATGACGATGTAGACGACGACAATAGATAGGATAGCGGTGGCGGCTTCAAAAGAAAATAATAACCACGACGACATTGCGGTTCATGTAAACCTAGTAGCACCAACTTCAATATGGATTGTTTTTGTTGTTGAAGATAGGGACAACTCAGTTGAGACACTCCAAGAAGATGCAAGGGGTGTAAATCCCTACGGGCAGCCAAGTAAAACCTAGAGGCGGCTCCCCCCGCAAGGGGAGGCTTCTCTCCTTTGCTCTTTCTCTCTCTCTCTCTTTCAGGGTTGGGGGCGACACAGAAAAGCTTGCTTTGGTACCATATGGAGAAATAATTAAGTGGGGGAAATCCATTGTGTGTTTTCTTATTGACAAAAGGACAACCCCCCTCCTATAAACAGGATAAGGGGAAACGTACAGACTCACGTACGACCCCAATGGGCCAAGAGACACAATTGAACCCATATACAAATAGACGCAACAACTTAATTAACTACATAACTCTACTCTCTAACACATGATAGTCTCTAAGACAGCTTTGCCTAGACGACTAACTATTTAGTTTTATACTTATATGAGTGTCATATACAAATATATAATGGTCAACATAGGTATTAGGCAGTCCCATGATGCATGATGGGCTCTAGCATATGTACTATGATCTTTTATAATTGGAAACGATTCTCCAATAAGTATAATGTCTTGGCCTAGCATATGCAGACCCGAGGTTTATTTCTCCTTAAATATTTATTTACATACATTTTATGGTTAATATGGGTTCTTATCATACACCTAAGGCCTACTATAATTGCTTACATTGCAATCATACTTCTCTAGACGGTAAACCTAACCCAATGGGTAGCTAGGCCCCCTAGGTAGAGGCCTAGGTGTTTGTATGCGTTTTTTATGCTTTTTACTTTTCTAGTTTAGATATATATATATATATATAGAGAGAGAGAGAGAGAGAATGTAGGTTACATATGATTTTTTTGCCCATTTAGATGTTTGTAAGTCATTCATTTGGGAACAACAAGAGTGACATACGATATATGTAATTTTTTTTCAGATTGATTCATTGTATTGTCTTTAGATGCATGATTTTAAGTGTTCAATAGCTCAAATTATATATAGATATAGATTATTCATGTCATATTTGATAATTAAAGGTTTGGATTTTCATGATCAGTAATGATTAGAATATAACACACTCAAGTCTTTTTACATCATGATTGGAAGTAATAAAATCCAAATCATTCATCAGCATCGTCTCCATCTAAGACTCAATCCCAACCATGTCGGGGTCGGCTACATGGATCCTTCTTTTCAAAGAATAGTTACAGGATGTAAAAAGACTTGAGCGTGTCACATCTTCGGTAAACTCAAGTGTATTCTAGCCTGACTTTACATATATAAGTGTATGGTTTTACTAATACTAGTCAATCTTAAGTTGACCTAAACCACACCCGACATGACCTAAATTAGACCTAAGTGCCCCTACCTTGACCAAATCTGGTATAGATTTGACCTAACTTGGATCCAAATTTGCCCTAATTTGTTATGAATTAGATCTATATTAATTGCTCTTAACATGACTCAAGCAGACTGAATTTACCCTAGTTCTTACCTAATCTGACCAAGTTAGACTCAAGCTTGCCAAAGTAGGCATGTGTGCCTACTAGGCATCCTTACCCTGACACCAACTTTGATAATTGTGATTGCAATTGAAACCTGAGTGCAAAGCAAACCAGAAAGTGGTCAATGCGGTTATTGATTCCTAATAATAATTAGAGTGAGCCCTTAATATGAACAAAAAATGTTATTAACAATGTTTGATTTAAACTTTAGGAGTATGGGTGGGGGTGGACTTTTTTGTTTGGTTTAATATACCCCTGAGATGACAAACCAAAATCCTTTTCATTTGACAACCCATGAAGCAAGCTGAAGCATTAAGTAGTACATAAGCCAAGAAAACCATACTAAACCACTTTGAAGTGGCTTGCTACGACTTGCTTCAATTTCAGACTAGCATCATAGGAGGTTAGTTTTCAAGTCTTTTAGACAAATTTTCAACTTAAAGTTGTAAAGCAATAGCTGAATACATATCTTTTATAACAACAAGCTAACCATTTAAAAGAAGAATGATGATTTTACGAAAGATATGGAACATGGTGATGTATTGCCTCTTGTTGCGATTTTATTTAGGGCACAACATTAATCTGAGCTGGAGATTTATTACAGTTGGCCACTGAGAAAAATCTTCCAGGCTATTGCATTCTGTTTCCTTGCAAATTACAATAATAAGAGGTGATATATTATAGTCATTTAAATTTCAAATTTAGAATTTTGAAAACATATGCATGTGTATTCTTTTAAATTAGCGTGTCATAATTCAAAATAAATATGCAACATTGTGTGTGTGTGTGTGTAGTCAGGCTAGGATATACTCGACAGTACAAGAGATGCCGTACACTTGAGTCATGTTTAAATAGCAAGGTCGATTTTCGGGAAAACCCAAACTGTTGAACTTGTTAATGCCACATGAATAGCGACATTCCAAGATTCAGCTTATCGCGATACGTGTAACTTGTAAGTCATTCATCCAGTGACTACCGAAATTTTTCTAGTACATCATTTTGTAGCCTTGAGATGCATGACCTTTCATCATCATCATCTAAGCCTCAGTCCCAACTATGTTGGGGTCGGTTACATGGATCCTTCGTTTTCATTCAGCTCTATCATGGGCCATATTCTGGTGCATGACCTTTGAGCATCCAAATTAATTCAAATTTGATATGTAAGCTATTTTATTTGATGCCTGCTCTTATTAGTAAAAAGAGTTATTAAGTCACATGTAATATGGGCCGGACGTAGGCCCAATCAGAGTCCAATAAGTCAGTGTGTCCAATAGTGGTCAAGTCTAGGATGGTGTCCACTTCTCCTATATATAATATAGGGGAGGATTTCTCTTGTATCAAGCACATTGTCTATATTGTCAACTCAGTATATGAGGTGACGCTTAAGAAGATCAATGGTTCCAAAAAAGTGAAGTTGTAATTTACAACCTCACTTGATGGTACGACATTTCTTGTACACGAGTATATCACAACTTGATTTTCATTCTCTATATATGTATATATATGCATACATATTTATTTATGTATAGAGTCATGCTAGAATACACTCGAGTGTACCAGAGACACAATACACTCAAGTCGTTTTCCATTATGCAACTATTTTTTTTTAGAAAATCCAAGCCATCGATCTTCTTAAATATCTTATGAATAACTATATATACATTTTGAGCTCATTTGGACACTTAAAGGTCATGCATCTAGAGACAACACAAAAGATGCATTGGAAATTAATTATGTACGTTGAATTTATTGTTCTTAAATGAGTGACCTAAAAACATCCCAATGATCAAATTTGGCATATATAATAATATCTTGCAGTAATGAACATAAACTGTTTGGATTTCTGAAAAAATGGTCTTGGCATGTAAACCCCACCTGAGTGTATGGTACGAATGATACACACGAGTGTATTCTAACCCAAATCATATATATATATATATATATATATATATATATATATATATATATATTTGTCACCGGATCACTGCAGGATGGTTGAAATGGAGGAGTGCAACTGGAGTTTTATGCGATCAGAAGATCCCTCTCAGGTTAAAAAGTAAGTTTTATAGAACAACTATACGACCAGCCATGCTCTATGGGAGTGAATGTTGGGCGGTGAAGAAACAAGGTCTCAACAAGATGAATGTGGCCGAAATACGTATGCTGAGATGGATGTGTGGGAAGACAAGAAAAGATCGTTTGAGAAATGACTATATCAGGAATAAAGTGGGGGTGGCGAGCATTGAGGACAAGTTGCGTGAGGGCCGACTCAGATGGTACGGACATGTGCAACGCAGACCTACTAGTGCGCCTATACGAAGCAATGCTATTGAGCCAAACACTATAAATAGAAGAAGAGGAAGGCCTAAATTAACATGGGATGAGCTTATAAAGAGAGATTTTGAATCTCTACATCTCAATCAGAATATGACCCATGATAGAGCTGAATGGAAACGAAGGATCCATGTAGCCGACCCCAACATAGTTGGGATTGAGGCTTAGATGATGATGATGATATATATATGATAAGTATCACAAATAGATCAATTTTTTGGGGGTTAAATGATTCTTTAGAACTAAACCAAACTGCTATTTAGTAGTTTGGAAAATTTCATAAACCGAACTAAGCCGTCCACCTCGCTCAAATGAACCAAACTGCTTAGTTTGATCTAGAGTCGTGGCCCAACCTTAACAAGGACCCTTAAAATAAGAAATTAATTATTAATACACATTAATAGTCAGGGACACACAAAAAGGGCTCAAGGCATCTCATTACTTGAGGCACATGGCTTAGACATTCATTTTGACAAATATACCAGTAGTTTATGTCCATTTCTTGCCTTCAGTAGAGTTTTAGAAGGACAACTCGGTTTTATCTACTTTACTTCCTGTTTTAGAAGGACAACTTCAGTCTTTGTTGACATAGTCCTTGAGGATTTCAGCCGCAACTTCTCAGTAAAGGATCTAGTTATGCCGGATGTTGTACAATGGGATGGTCACTGATTTTTATCAATGGATCTGGAAATGAGCAAGTGTTTTAATTTATAAAAGGGGCGACTTATATTGATGGGTGCTTATGTTGATTGCGGGTTTTTCAAGTGGCTGTTCTGTACATAATTTTCTGGAGTGCTCTCAAGTCCAAAATCGTCATGGCTTCCCCATGCTCCACTTTGCGGAATTTCAATTTTAATTATTATATCTATACTGAGGTAAATGTAAGGGATCCAGATTCCCTGACTACAAGACCATCAGTTAGTAGTCCGTTTAGAGTGGTGTGCATATCCCTCACCCTATATAGAGTGTTAGGGTTACATGGTACCCACAACGAGTCATTCATATCTCTCCCTCCTGTCTTATTCTCTTCCAGTCTAACTATCATTAAATGTTAGAATATCACTTATAGAGTGATGTTTTTGTGGAATAGAAGATATGAGTGGGGAAATCCCCTAGTGTAGTTTTTTCTTATTATTGATAGGAGGCAGCCACCCTTCCCTATAAATAGGATAAGGGGGGAAGCATACAGACGCATGACAAGCCCTAATGGGCCAACACACACTTGGGCCCATATTACAAATAGACTAAAGCAACTTAAGTAAATAGACTAACCACTTAAGTAAATAGACTCTCTAACAGTTTTAATGTAATTTTGCTATGAACATCTGGTTAGTCAAACTTACAATGCTATATTCTTAAAAGATAATCCTGGGTGAGGCAATTGATTAAATGCAGAATAAACTCTAGCGTCCTCTTTAGATGCTGACTGGGTTCTAGCCTTCTAGGTACACTGAAATGACAATTGTAGTGGAAGTGAGGGAGGAGAAATGTAGCGACTGTCCTACATCACTTAGGAAAACAATTTCATCTAACCTGTCATACTCTGAACGACATGATTCAAGCATTTCTGTATGTCTCTTTTCAGTATTGATGATCCTGTGTGAAGTAAAGAATTCTCTGAAAAGAAATGCAAATGCAAATTGTTTACAACTCTTGTTCTCTGTTGCCTTGTTTATCTGTCTGTAATATCTCCCTGAGAAACGATATATTTACAATGTAAAAAATGATTCCTTGTATACATAGCAAGCTAAAACTGAAGCAGCTGCTGCATTCGGTAATGATGGAGTTTACTTGGAGAAATTCATCCAGAATCCAAGGCATATTGAATTCCAGGCAAGTGTTTCTCTTTTCTGAAGACTGACGTTCTATATTATATTTTTATAAATGTGTTAACAATATGCATATTTACTATTATAGTGCTAAGTGCGTACATTGAATTTGAGTAATTTAAGCATATATGATCTTTTTTTTAGTCTGGGCTATCAGTAAAATTATTCGAAATACATTTAAAGGAAAATGGAACATCAGTCAGCTGACAGTGCGATCTTATGAGATGAAATGGTTGAAGTGGTGCATGATATACTTATGCCCTCTGGCTTGTCAATGCATATTCCCATTATAGTGCTAAAGCTAATACATTTGAGTCTGAGTGATTTATGCACATAGGATTTTTATTTTAATCCATGGGCTATTAGTAGGATTGCTCGAAATACATGTAAAGGAAAGTGGAACTTCAGTTAGCTGATAATATGATCTATTGAGATGAAACGTTTGAATTGGTGCATGATATACTTATGCCCTCTGGCTTGTCATGAATAATGACTCACACCGTCACACGTATGACATGTATTTCATCATGCATCAAATGAGCTAAAAGAGTGGGGCTCAAATATTATTTACATCATATTTTCCCGTAACGAGGCAAAGTTACGACATAGTTACTGGAATCTGAACTGCAGCTAAAGTTTACTTTTGCAGGTCCTTGCAGACAAGTATGGAAATGTTGTTCACTTTGGAGAGAGAGACTGCAGCATACAGGTATTGCTAGCCTTCTTTATCAGTTGCTGTACTTAGTGGTTTTATTTTGATTTGGTGAAATGCAGTGCACTCAGCAGAACGAATTTTCTAGCCACATATAAGATGGCACTCCTTGTGTGCCTTTGGCCTTTGACATACTTCTACTGGGGAGCAGATTGGACAGGGGATTTGATGTGATTGTAGGACAATTGTAGCCTTTGGCATAGTCATTTGAGTAAAAAAATATCATGCTTTATTAGTTTCCGTGGGTTTTAGGTGTTCTTTGATATTTTTCCAGTTTGATTTTGTAAAGCCTGTGGTTTAGTGCCACATTGGCTACTGATCTAATTAGTTGGTCTTAACGCCTATATATAGGCTCTGTGAGGCTCTTTAGAAGGCAAACTTGATGATTGAAATCTTATAATGAAATTATATTTCGCTCTGATTAGTTATTTTAGATTAGTTTAGACTTTTAATCATTAGGTTTTCTATTAGTATTACAACGATAGAAAATGCATCATAATGTATAAATATTAGATTGGCAGAATCAAGATAATTATATGTTAGGCCATTACAGCTGTGCACACTGATATTCCTGTGATAGAACATTGAGGCAGTAGAAAGAGGATGGTTGGAACTGAGATTTCAATTTATTAGAATTGGATGGATGGAGCTGAGAGCTCAAATTTCAATTTGTATTCAAATGGAATGAGAACTTCTTGGTGGCTACTTTTTAAATCAAGCGAATGGTTAAAAAGAAAGCATTGAAGTCCGGGCACCAGTCAAAGTGCTTGGGGGGGGGGGCAAAGCTGGGTGCTAGGTCCTCTAGTGACCAAGCGCCTAGGTGTTGTACACCCAATTTAAGACATTTTAAGGGCAAATTAACTTAACTTCTGATGAGGTCATTCAAGCGTGAAGTAAGGTCAAATTTAGTCTCGTTTAGGCAAATCAGGTCTGAGTCTATTAAACCTGCCCAGTTTGGCCAGATCTATGTCGGATTTTTCAATTTTGGTCATATTCGGTCTGATTTAGGTCAAACTGGGTCAAGTTTAGGTCTGAGGTCAGATTACGTCTGACCTAGATCAAGTTATGACCACCTAAGTCTAATATAATTCTCATGAGATGTGATATTGGTGAATCTAGGTTTGATTAAGATTTAAGAAAATCAGTATTTATGAATTTCATAAATATGCATGTGGTTTGTATGAGATTAGGAGAAAAATATCCCCCCCTCACAACTCCTAGAGGAGGCCGGACACCCAAGAGGGGTGGTAAATCAAGTAATGCTTGCCCGTGTCATTTAACTCGGGTCTCTTCATTGGGGACCATCAGAGTTCGCCCACCATGCTATCCCTCGCCGGCATATGTATGTGTGTGTATCTAGATTCAACTAAAACACATAAAAAAATGTAACATGAAAAACCCTAGAAAGCCTAGGCTCCCCTACCCTAGAGGGCACTGCCCCTAGAATGAAAGAAAGTGCGACATGAATTTTATTCAGTCACAAATTAAATTGAATTTGATTCATAATTTGTTTGGTTATCTTGTATGAAACTAAATGATGGTTCATGCAATGCCTTGATTGAAAAATATCTATGAATGTGGATGCAATAAAAGAACTAGGATTGAAACTAGGCGAATTCAAGGAGTCATGCAATGAAACTTCTTTTAGGTAGCTGTTTAAGTCGTTTGAGTTTTGTTTTATACATAAAAGGTCTACAGTTGCAGCTTTGAATAACGAATATTGACATTAAGTGCTGATGAGGGAGTTGGAAGGGTGTATTGTAGCGCTGAAGCTACTTAAATGGAATAGAAGCATACAGATGCAATGCTTTGTATATTGCAATTAATTGAAACTGTGATGTGGGTCAAAGTGGATTGAAGCTTGATAGGGACCTTGAAACCAACTTTTTGACAATGCTAATTAGCTATTGTTGCATGGTAAAGCTTGCCTTGTATTTTGTAAAATTGACATGTAAATTGTCATGAAAAAGTAATGCAATGGTCCTAGTTATTGGTCAATTATTTCATGCATGTTGCTCCAAATATCTGTGCCTCCATTGTCGATAAAAAATCTACTGCTATGTTTGCAGGCGATCCAAAATGGTTTTGATTCAGATTTAGTAATCTTATTGGCGGTGGGGGTGAGGGTGGGGAGTGACTTTGAGTGTTTAATCGTAAAAAGTTGAGCGCCCCCCTTCTGATAAAGTGATAAAATAAACATAAAAATTATTTTTCGATTTGACTTGTGTCACTGTTAAAACTATACCCTCAAGGAGGCTTACCGTGAAAGGTTTACAGTTCTATTTTCTTCTATCAACACTCTTGGAAGTTGGAACTACCTTGCGAAGCTTTAAGAGGTTACTGGAAATTCTTTGATTCCTGAACTCCTGTGCTTGATAAAATGATTCTTCAGAAAGTTTGAGGATGGCCATAAATAATGTCCTGCTATGGCAAATCCTATGAGGGGGTGGGTGGGTCTCCTGAAGTAGGTGCTGAAGTAGTAAATGTGTAATGCCCTTTAGATGTCCAGGTTCATGATGGTCTTTTCCTCCAAGAGAGGACTATCCACATAACAACCGGTTCACTTTGAGATCAGGCTTTGGTTTATGCTGGATTTTTCATTCTAGGTAGCAAGCATCTCTTGGGCTTTGTTAATTTCTTTCCACTTCTTAAATGTCCTCGTGCATCCTACTGTATTAACTTGGGCTAGAAATTGTAAAGTACAGTTATCTATACATCTGTTTTACTTTTTTATTTTTAAATCTTACTCTACCTCCTAAATAAACCTCACTTGGTTGGCATTACGTCTGACTGTGGAACGCTGCAGCTTATTTGTTAACTTTCCATGATTGGATAAGCTTTTTGTTTGGGTCAAAATAATGGTCGGATATGACGATATAATTTTTACGGCATTCCAACATGTCAATACTTATTACTCCCAAAGTCTAATGGAGCGATGGAATGTCTTTATTCAACAGAGAAGGAATCAGAAACTTCTAGAAGAAGCTCCATCTCCTGTCTTGACTCCTGAGCTGAGAAAGGCTATGGGCGATGCAGCTGTTGCAGCAGCTTTATCTATTGGTTATGTTGGAGTTGGAACAATAGAATTTCTTTTGGATGAAAGAGGTTCTTTTTACTTTATGGAGATGAACACTAGGATTCAGGTAATCCTCCCATTGCATATCGCAAAACCAGTCTTTGCAAGTTGAACTGCCTTTTTCTGAGTTGCTGACCAAACTAATCCCGAAGTTTAATATTCCAGGTTGAGCATCCAGTAACTGAAATGATTTCATCTACGGATCTAATTGAGGAACAAATTCGAGTTGCCCTTGGGGAGCGCCTGACTATGAAACAGGCATGCAATGCCACTTTCTGAATGAACTTTTTTCCTTTTAGAATTAGTTCAACAGGTCTGATGTCTAGAATGTGTGACAGGAAGATATTGTCCTTAGAGGACATTCAATTGAATGCCGCATCAATGCAGAGGATGCTTTCAAAGGGTTCCGACCTGGGCCTGGTACTTCCTTTACTTTTTCAAATCTGTTTCCGTTGATCATCATGAAATAATGGTTTATTTATCTTGGCATATGAGTAAAATATATTTTTTAAGCATTGCAACAACAATATGCAGTTTTTATGAACTTTTTGTACATGCATTTAATTATTCTAGATCCATCTTTTCTATGCTATTATCTCATTTCTCTGTGATCTGATTCATATAGGTATTTTTCTTACACCTCTCCAGGATCCTTGGTAGATCTGACCGCATTTTATCTTGATTTTTTATTTTTTAATAAGTCCCTCTATAATTGGCTATGTCCTTGTGTAGCTCTCATGGTTAGTATAAACGATGACCTTTGAATCAACGGTGTTAAATGTATCATGTTTTTTCATTTCAAAATTATTTTTATTATATGTGAAGTCGAAGTATGCTTTTTATGATCGCGACACCTACTTTTTGAAAGTAAAGTTCACGTTGTCTTACAAAGTCACAATGAGCTCAAAAAGTCCTTTCTATAGAGTAAATCATTTTGTGAAGTTGTCCATCTAGCATAAGAAGAATATCTAATCCAAAATACTTTAAATAACTTGCATTAAGGGCACAGATGATTTTTTCTCTTGAAAAGTAGTATATATCGAACGAGGAGAGGGGAAACAAAATATGGCCGAACCGTAGAGAATGTGCTAAACTTGTGATCGAGAAGCCAAGCAAACTAACTTGATTTTCCAGAATTTATTGAAGTGAGTAAACTGTAAACTACCATGTGAAAGGAAAAGATAAGCTTTAGTGCTATTGGAACTCTCATCCCAAAGGCAATGTATGTAATGATTTGGTTCAGGAAGGCTAATCATCATTAAAAAGATGAAGGTTGCTGACAAGGGATCGACGACTGTTGATAAATCTCTTAAGTCTATTATTACTTGATGAAAAAATAAGTTTTTTAGCAGCATCCCAGTTAAGATTCACGAGTTGTGAGGGGATGGAGAGAGAGGGAAAATATTTTTTCCATAGAGCCCACTAGAGGATCAATTATCAAAGCAAAAGGATGGAGGAGGGGAGTCCTCTGTGTGTATGTTTATAGAAGGGCAGCCCCTCTCCTATAATTAGGAAAGGAGACAAGTACTAGGAATCAGGAAACCCTAATGGGTTTAGACACAATTGGGCCGATATATAGTTAGACTTAATACTTAATTAATTATAACTAGGCTCTCTAACACCCCGTCAAGCTGGAGCTTGGGAGAATCCCTAGTCAGCTTGCAAACCGACAGACAAATTAAAGACAAAGAAGAAGAATAAAAAGGTAAAAGAAGCCCACACAAGAATATTTCTCCCCCTCAATATTACAATTAAGAACTCATCATTTGAGCACTCCCCCTCAATTAGATAATCTGAAACCGGGTACACATGCAGGTAGTATGAGCTTCTTGATCAGTATGAAGTGGCATCTGGAATAGAAGTAAACAACAATAGGTAGGCATCACGGTCTTCATCTCAATCGTTAGTGTGTTTCACAGTCCAAAGAGTGTTGGGTCACAGTAGCAACAATATAGTCGATGTGCATACAAAGCATGGACAAGAAAAGAGTCAACATGCATAAGAAAAGCAGGTGACACACTGTGTCAATAGAGGGAGACGCCATGTCGCATATAGGTAGATGCAGGCAGCTGGAGATACGCCATGACGAAAAAGGGACACACTGTGCCATGCAGTATTAGACTAATAGTCGAAGCTCGACAGGTTGTAGGTGACACACTGTGTTCTAGAGTGGGCACACCATGTAAGGCGACAAAACTCACGACAGTCTGGGCAGAACTAGTGACACGCCATGTCAAAACAGCTGACACCCTGTGTCATACGATAGATTTTGCGATTTGAGTACCAAAAAAAACATAATGCTGCAGACATGCCGTGTCAAATAATGACACTGCGCCATACGACAAAACAACAACGACAACGAAGCAGAACCTCGTTGACACGCCGTGTCAAATAACGACATGCCGTGTCACATGGTCGAACATCAGTAGTAAATATCGAGATGACAACAAATGGGTGAAGAAATTCTTCCAGATTTCCACCATAGCTATATATGGGTGATATTCTCCAATATCATATGGAAAAGGAGATATTTTTCTGTGAACTGACATTAGGTCTCAATGTTGGTGGTGGCAATAGATGGCGACGACAATGTAGATTGACAACGGTGTAGATGACATCGGTGTAGATGGCGACAACGAATGGGATATTTGTGTCGGCTCCAAAAGCAAACCGTAATGGCGGTGAGCGGCTCATGTAGACCTAGTAGCAACAACTTCAAGATGGATTGTTTTTGTTAAAGATTGAGACGACTCAATGGAGATGATCCATGAAGATGTATGTGATAGACATCCCTGCAAGCAGGCAACCACACAACGCCCAGGGGCAGTGGCCACTTGTGAGGAGAAGCTTCTCTCCTTTTCTCTCTATCTCTCTCTCTCTCTCTCTGGGTTGAGGGCGGCGTAGGAAAGCTCTTTTTTAATACCATGTGAGAAAACAATAGAGTGGGAAAATCCCGTGTATGGTGTTGATAGAAGGCCAACCCCTCTCTTATAAATAGGAATGGAGGCAAGTACAAGGGAGTGGGAAACCCTAATGGCCCCAATCACAATTGGGCCCGTATACAATTAGACTCAATACTTAATTAACTATAACTGGATTCTCTAATGGAGGGTATGGAGAGCCTGGAGAGATGATTGCAAGTTGGTTGAATAAAGAATTGATTTTGTTTATTGCACACCAAAGGGTATTGATGTGGGACACATCATGAATTGAAGAAGATACGAAGAAAATACACGACGATTCTCAAATTCAATTAAATTTTAATGCCCAGACAAAGGCCCCAAGTTTGGCTCTAATAACACTACGTTGATTGACCCACAAGTAATGAAAATAAACTCCTAATTAATGAAATTCGTAATTAAATAAAACCTAAAATAAAGAAACAAAAAAAAATTATGACTTGAGTACAATAATATGATAATTTGCAATTAGGTCCCTACATATAAAAGTGAAGCAAAAAAAGTATAATAAAGCCTTATACTACCTATATCAGGTATGAAGGATTTGTTATAAGTGACCTACGAAAACTTAGGAACTAGAGTTACATTTTTTATTTTTACATGATTGATTGCATTTAAGTCTAGAGCTGGATATCGCTGTAAGTATGAACAAAAGACAATTCCTGAGTTCCCTACTAAAAGTGTGTAGAAATTGATCTCAAGGTGTCTGTGATGATATTTTACTTTATATCTTTCCACTAATAGAAAATCTATAGTATATTACCACATTATGTGACAAAAGGCCTATCACTAACAAAATGTAGGTCCCTACATATAAAAGTGAAGCAATAAAAGTATAATAAAGCCTTATACTACCTATATCAGGTATGAAGGATTTGTTATAAGTGACCTACAAAAACTTAGGAACTAGAGTTACATTTTCTATTTTTTAATGATTGATTGCATTTAAGTCTAGAGCTGGATATCGCTGTATTTCATGAAGTTCGGTAAGTAAGTACAAAAGACAATTCCTGAGTTCCCCACTAAAAGTGTGTAGAAATTGATCTCAAGGTGTCTGCGATGATATTTTACTTTATATCTTTCCACTAATAGAAAATCTAGAGTATATTACCACATTATGTGACAAAAGCCGTATCACTAACAAAATGTAGGAATTACTACATTCACATTATGGGTATATGAGCTATAGTGACAAATTCAGGATTCGGTAATTTTCGGTGGGCCGGAAAAAATTGGAATTCGGAAAACATCACAAAGTTTAGCAAAAAAAATCAATAAATTTTGGTCAAAGTTCAGTCAACTATTCGGAAACAATCCAGAATAAGGCTTACATATATACATATTATATATATATATATATATATATATATATATATCAAATACATAGGTCACTAAGCATACAATTTTATTAATTAAAAAAGTAGGAAAAATTAAAGAGTAATTGAACAATAACAATGGACTCTTCAGAGAGTGAAGGTTGAGGATTTAGTGTGTATGAGTCCTTTGTACATGGTTTTATGAAAAAAGGGAGCGCGACTCAAAAGAGAAAAATTGTGAACAGTCCTGAAGAATCGTGAAAAATTGTATAAAAGCAAAAAATCGGGAAAAGTTGTGAAAAATCATTGACTGACATATTAATCGTGCTGAACATTCGGGAGCCTACAAAATCACAAAAAATAGCCGATTTTTTTTGTTGTTGTTGTAAAATTTGGAGCCTTGTTACTATGTACAAGCGTCCACGTAGCCTCCAGGTCCTGGGTGCCCAGTCTAATAATTAAGGCTATTGGGCGGCCGCCTAGGCACCTGCTAGGCCTAGAATCTGGGCAAAGTTTATTCCTTTTAATTACTTTTCTTTTCCATGACTTCTTTTGCTTTTCTTTTGATGTACGATTTTCCTCCTTATCTTTCCACAACTTCTTTTGCTTTTCTTATCTTTCCACGACTTCTTTTAATGGGTAAAATCTCTCCTCTCTTGATTTTCTTTTCCTCCACAGATCTACCAAGCAATACAGTTGCTGCAATGTTACTGTTACTGCATGCTCCACTCTTTATTTTCGTTTCTTATTTTGCTTGCTCTATCAAGCTGCAAAATTGCTGCTATATTACAGAGTTACTGCTGCTCTACAATTATCCATTCACTGATGCTCCACTATTACTGATTTACTGCATACTCCATGGTTTTTTTTCTTTATCCTCCTATTTCTACCTACTTTTTATAAATCTCTTGTATGAATTTACTCACATTGTTACAATGCTGATTTCTTGCATGCATATTTAGTTTTCTTACTTTAGCATTCCTATATGTTGTTCAGTTATTCATACTTATACATATTGGCGCTATATTATTTTTCTTTGTTCTCATTTTTTCGATCTCCTTTCTACTTTCATTTTGTTATTTGTTCATTATCCTGTACCAATCTTTCTTTTTTTATTTTTTGTCCTCCATGGTTTCACCGTATGTAAGGTTTCTGCTGCATGATGCTCCACTTTTTCTTTTACGTTTTTTTTCCCATTCTCTCGTTGTTCTTCATCTTCTCCCGTATATATGGTTTTTGACCTCATTATTTTCTTTTAGAAATTTGTTCTTCCTCATCAAGTCAACCAATGTTTATGTATACATACAAATACACACACAAACAAATATATATGTGTGTGTGTGTGTGTGTATGAAAATTAAAAAAGTATATGTATAAAGAAACAACGCCTAGGCGCCTTTATGATTATACAACTGTTTTTGGCTTACTTTAAGTTGGATTCTATACTTCTGTCTTCCTTATCTTGTTTAGTTTGTTAATTAATTGCTCCAAACAGGATAGCTAACCCATTGTTGATATATCTCATATATAAACGCTCAGCAGCCATCCTATAAATTGGGGCAAGTTCTTGTCTATAACAAGTTATTTTTGGAGGACTTGGTACTGTAGTTTTCACTTGGGACCTATTTTTAAGCCCACCCCTCATTTTCTCCTACAACCCTTGAATGGTCAGCCTGTCACTCTTGCTTCCCGTGTGCAACTCGTCATTTTTCTTTTGTCCACCACCATGCACCATTGCCTTCTATAGCAATCTATGTACTTCCTGTCAACATGAGGTGCTCTTTATACATATGCTATTCATATATTTGACCACCTATTGTTTTGAAACTATAAGTTTCCACCTCAATATTGGCAAGGTGAGCCACTGTAAGTACGATGAAAAGCCAAAACCAGGACATATTTCAGCTATAATTATCTGTGTTCGTCATATGCAAAATGATCATTTTCTGTTGAACACTTTAACACAACTGAAGTACTGTTCTTTGTTGAGTGCCTTACAAGCATCCAAATGAGTTCAAAATTTTGTTGTCGATACCTATCATTATAATGAAAATCAACGGTTTCGACTTTCCAAGAATAGGTCTTCATATGTAAACAATACTTGAGTATACGATGCAATCTTTACACTCAAGTGTGTTCTAGTTTGAAGATATATATATATATATATATATATATATATATATATATATATATATATATATAGAGTCAGGCTAGAATACACTCGAGTGTACGGATCGCACGAATACACTCGAGTGTACGGATCGCACGAATACACTCAAGTGTGTTTGCATATCAAGACTAATTTTTATAAAATGTAAACCGTTGATCTTCACCGTCATACTATAACTAGGCTCCATACAAATTTTGAGCCCATTTGGATGAGTGTAAGTCACTCATCAAAGGGCAACAAAATTGACGCGTGAAACTAATTTGAAATGCATAATTTTTGCGGTCTTCATACCATGAGCTATACATATCCAAATGTGCTCAAATTTTGTGTATGAGTTGTTCACAAGATGTTTAAGAAGATCAACGGATTAGATTTTCAAAAAAAATATTGCATCATGGAAAACTACTTGAGTGTATTCCGCTCCGGATACACTCGAGTGTATTCTAGCCTCACTCTATATATATATATATATATATATACACACACACACACACACAAATATATATATATACATACATATATATATACACATACAAGGTTTTAAAAAGCGCAAAGCGGGAAGCGTGCGGACGGGACCTTGTAGCCGATTAATCGCCAGGCGGGCGATTAAGCGGGCGCTTTTTAGAAAAGCGGATTTCCAATTCCTATAAACTTTTATGCAAAATTACATACATATGTATATAAATACTATATTTTTGAAATTTGTATACATATCTAAACATTGTGCAAGACAATACAAAACACCCAAATAGTTTAGAATACAACTATACAACAACGATTGTATCTAGATAATATAGTAAACAATATACTTGTCATAGATAAAGCAGCCTACACATAAAATAATAAGTGTATATACAAGATGAAACAACAATTTTGTATCATGTTTACAAAGCTAAACAGTAAATAATAGACCTATCATAGCTAGCTAACAAACATATTATTACATTTGCACATCATCAAATAGTCATACATTACAGCAGTACATTTAATCAAAGTATGCATTCTAAATTAGATAATAGTTACCTACAATTCATTTGGATACATCACAAAAGTACCATATCATTACAACTTACAAAAGTATGCATTCTAAATTAGAACTAAGTATATCATAGAACATTTAATGCATGCTAATTTAATATATTATAGTCAATACTAAACATGGCATATAATGTACTTAATGTTATATGCTTACAGCAGTTTTTCTGAAAAAAGCGGGCAAAAAGCGGGAAAAAAGCGGGGAAAAAGCGGGAAAAAAGCGGGAAAAAGCGGGTTAAGCGGGCAAAAAGCGGCCGCTTTTCTCAAATTTATTTAAGCGCCGCTTATAGCACAATTTAATCGTCAGCCACCTTGTGACGCTTAAGCGGCCGCTTAAGCGGCCGCCTAGGGCGCTTTTTAAAACACTGTACACATATATATATGGGCGTTCATTCATTGCCCGCGCGGGTAGCCTGGATTTTGCTACCCGGCAGCCAAAAAAGTAACTATTCTGGCCAGAAAAGTAACCCTGCTATCAAAAAAGTAACTATATTGATCAAAAAGTAACTATGCGACTAAAAAAGTAACTCTGTACAAAATATACAACAGATATATATGTATCCGTGTTTTAAAATCTGCTGTTGCAAACGTAACTATCTATGCACGAAACTTAGCAGTTTGCAAAGTAAAGTAACCCTCTACATGTCAAAAGTAACCAACTTGAAAAAAAGTAACCGAAATGGTGGGCGGGTAGCTACCCGCGCGGGCAATAAAGATGGGCCCTATATATATACATATATATGTATGTATGTATATATATATATATATATATATATATATATATATATATATATATATATATAGTCAGGCTAAATACACTCAAGTGTGTTTGCATATCAAGACTATTTTTTTGCAAAATGTAAACCATTGTTCTTCATTGTCATACTGTAACTAGGCTAAATACAAATTTTGAGCCCATTTGGATGAGTGTAAGTCACTCATCCAAGGGCAACAAAATTGACGCATAAAACTAATTTGAAATGCATAATTTTTGTGGTCTTTATAAGATGACCTATAAATGTCCAAATGTGCTCAAAATTTTGTATATGAGCTATTTACAAGATGTTTAAGAAGATCAACGGATTAGATTTTTGAAAAAAGTATTGCATCATGAAAAACTACTTGAGTGTATTCTGCTCCAAATACACTCTAGTATATTCTAGCCTGACTCTCTCTCTCTCTCTCTCTGTATATATATATATATATATATATATATATATATATATATATGTATACATACATACCTATAATCAGGCTAGTGTACACTCGAGTGTACCGGAGGCACCGTACACCTCAGTCATTTTTGGAGATGCAATAAATTTTTGAAAAATCTAAACCGTTGATCTTCTTAATTATCATAAGAACATGCTATATAATAAATTTTAGCTCATTTGGACACTTATAGGTCATGCATCTAAAGGAGGCAAAAATCATGTATTTCAAATTAGTTTTGTGTGTCGATTTTGTTGTCTTTGGATGAGTGACTTACACTCATCCAAATGAGTTCAAATTTTGTATGTGACCTATTATTATTGTAACCATGAAGATCAATGGATTAAATTTTGGAAAAACATGGTTTAGATAGGCAAACACCATTGGGGTGTACGACATGATCTGTACACTCGAGTGTATTCTGGCCTGACTCTCTCTTTATCTATCTATCTATTTATATGTGTATATATGTGTGTGTGTATATATATATATATATATATGTATGTATGTATGTATGTATGTATGTATGTATGTATTTGTGCTTTTCCACACAAAGTACTTGTGATCATATAAAGATTAAAGAATTAATAGCACCTACATAAGCACATCTAATTTTTTTAGGATTTCTCTTTAAAGATTTGCAATTAATATCCCTCAAAATATAGAAATCAATTCAAATAGTTTGTAGGGTACTCTTAAGTAAAAAATCAAGATCTTCTGGTTGGATCAAGAGTCGATAAATTTGACGTAGACAATGATTAAGTTCTAAGTTCTAACCATCCTTGGCTAGAATCAGCTCTTGCTTATTCTAATTGTCTCTTTAGGGCCCCCCTATCATCCTTACTATAAATGAGCAATTGATGAGGTTAAGGTTATTGTGTTTGTGTTTTGAGTTAACTTTTCGTGGAATGTAAATACGTTAACATATGCCCTGAATGTGCGGCTGGTAATCTCCCACGTCCTTCAAATACACAATAGTGTTCAACTGTGAGAACAAACATCAACAAGATTACCACATTGGCTGCCCCTTATCCTTGTGCTCTTTGTCACAAAGCAACAAATAAATGAAGATACTGTGCATTTTCTAAATACATAGTCTTTAACTGGCAAATTAAATGCTGATCATGTCTATCTAAAGTTATAGTATGTGATGTGTTAACTTGCCCCTTAATTCCATATGAATTTTAGGAAGAATAACGACTTATCTGGCTCCTGGTGGTCCCTTTGTACGGATGGACAGCCATGTTTATCAGGACTATGTTGTTCCTCCCAACTATGACTCACTACTAGCTAAGGTTAGAGTTTGCACCCTTTGAATTTTCATAAAAGATTAACATCTACGGACTTGGCTTTTCCATGTACCTTGGATTCATGATGCTGCTTTCAAGAATTTTGTTTGATATATTTCAACCGCCTGCCATCATGCATCTGACTGTTTTGTATATGCTAGCTTATTGTTTGGGCCCCTACTAGGGAGAAGGCAATTGAGCGCATGAAGAGGGCCTTGAATGACACAGTTATTACAGGTATAGCCTAAAATTTCAGAAATAGACTTTCAAACCATTCCAGGTTTTAGAGTGTATCCCTGATATTCATTTACTATCTGCACTATGCAACTACATGTGCCTTTTCTTTTAGAAATTTATGGTAACACATAACCGTGTGGAGATGTATGCAATTTCTCTTTTAGGAAAACAACGATAACCCTTATGTTTGTACTCATGTGACATTGCCAGTTTATAAATGGTTACTCATCTTAGCATTTATAACTTCTGGATCTGCGTAGGTAGATCTACACATGTTACTATGCTTGGTAAATATTATATTAAAGATTTGTTAGGGTCAACTAGATTTTATTTTTCTTTGGTCACTGCTTAAGTTTAGGCCCTTCCTAATAGCCCAAAATCCTCATTGCTTCCCCATTTTTCCTCTCAAACACACAGTAACAAAAGTCTCCAAAATTTACAAAAAAGGGTGATTTTTTGTGATTTTATAGGCTCCCGAATGTTCACCACGATTAATACGTTGGTCACCGATTTTTCGCGACTTTTCATGATTTTCCCGCTTTTTCGCGATTTATACGATTTTTCACGACTTTTCATATTTTTCACGTTTTCACGATTTTTCTTTTTTAAGTCGTTTGCTTCTTTTTTACCAAACCCGACACTAAACCTCCAACCCCCCCACTCTCCCGACAGTCCATTGTTATCGTTCAACTATTCCTTAATTCTTTTCCTACTTTTTTCGCTCAGTAAGATTGTATGTCTAGTGGCCCTAACAGTTACATTTGTATCTGATATATATGTATACATATACATAGGGGTGTGTGTGTATATATATATATATATATTTATGTATATATTTGTATATATACACATATTTATACACATATAAGTCTATATATGTATATATATAAGTATATACATACTTATATATATACCCAATTTGTTTTCCATTATTTCCGAATAGTTGACGGAACTTGGACCGAAATATATCGATTTTTTTCACGAATTTTTCGATTTTCCCGGCCAGCCAAAAAGTTGCTGAATCCCGAATATGTCACTATGCTCAAACAGACTCACACACACAAGAATCAGGATATAGTGTTATTATACCGGCAAATAACGGTATGGCATTATTTTGCAAAATTTGGTGAAATATGGAGGTATACTCATCGGTGTTACCGAAATCTGTTGTTTTGTCGATAAATTTCATCACTTAGTCAAAAATATTGTTCCTAGTCTAAGCACATCACATCTAAATTTTGTGTTGCGAAAATATATATTCTTAATTCCATGTCTGAGATATATGTCGTGCACTCTTTATATCAGAAAACAAAACTGTAAAATACCTTTGGCTTGTAATACACTCGAGTGTACGGATCACACGAATACACTCAAGTGTGTTTGCATATCAAGACTATTTTTTGCAAAATGTAAACCGTTTATCTTCACTGTCATACTATAACTAGGCTACATACAAATTTTGAACCCATTTGGATGAGCGTCACTCATCCAAGGGCAACAAAATCAACGCGCGAAACTAATTTGAAATGCATAATTTTTGCGGTCTTCATAACATGAGCTATACATATCCAAATGTGCTCAAATTTTGCGTATGAGTTGTTCACGAGATGTTTAAGAAGATCAACGGATTAGATTTTCAAAAAAAATATTGCATCATGGAAAACTACTTGAGTGTATTCCGCTCCGGATACACTCGAGTGTATTCTAGCCTGACTCTATATATATATATATATATATGAATATTTTTATGCTTTAGTCATTGCCTATTTTGTTTCAAAGTATATTTACATAATCCTATTTGACAGGAATTCCTACCACCATTGATTACCATAAACTCATCCTTGAGATTCAGGTATAGCTTTGAAGTGTTACATAAATTTGTTACACTGACCGTGTTTGTGCTTTGATGGTGACCTCTACCATTTTCTTTTCCATTAATTGAATTACAGGATTTCAAAGATGGAATTGTCGATACAGCATTCATTCCAAAGCACGAAAAGGAGTTGGCTGAGGTGAGAGTTATTCTTTAAAAGAAAAGCAGCATTATTTTCTGAACTATACATACGACCCTCCTTGAGGGAAACTGGTGATGGGAGGGTAAATACGAATACAAGATTTAGCTGTTGTTGAAGAAAGTCGAGTCTTCTGGTATCTTTAATCTGGAATAAACCTTTAGAATGGGGACATAAGCCTGTTGGAATTGATGTAACTGAATTTTTAGAGTGGTACCGACTACCGGGCTGTACAGATGGCTGCCTGATTAACATGGATGATGTTCAAAACTTGACTTCAGCCATGTTTGATATGAAACATCCAAATTGTGAAAATCAATGGGAGTGTTGTCTCCTATTGCCATATATAAGTGATATATGGATCATATAAGTTGTATAAATATATTGTTGCAAACTAATTTGATGGACATTTTAAAATTTAGTTCATACTAGAAACAATTTTCTGAGTCCTTTGTGCAAATTTCAAAGAAACTCACATATGAATAAAATCATGGATTCATGTATTAGTGGGCACCTAGGAAGCATAGACACTTCCCTGAGGCCGCTGTGGCCGTCCTGGACACATGTCGGACGTGGACACAACGTGGACGTGGCTGGACACACGGTGGAGACGGCTCAAAAGTGTCCACTTTTTTTTGAAGCCTAGACACGGCTTGGACACAACGTGGACAGCTTGGACACACCATGGACACGGCAGGCTCAAACCCATTTCCTATATAAAATAATATAAATTATATATCTCCTCTCTCCCTCCTCTTATTCCAACACACTAATTATGTCTCCCCATCCTGCTCCTAATTGGTATTATATATTTATCTATTATACCATCATAGTTATAGATATAATTCATCATTCTTAAAAAGTGTGTTCTAGGAATTTGACATAAAAATTCTTTGTAATTCATCATTGTTCATTTATACTTGATTTCATATTGATAATGTATTGTAGATTAATTATTCTTCATTGATCATTTATTATCTCATAACAGAAACATACTAGTGATTTCTTATTAAGTCAGCATTTATTTGTATGTGAATTTTGTGTTCTGATTTTATATTTCTTTTAATATCTCTTAAAATCTCAAGTTATCCGTTTTTTTATATATTTGGATAGATGGATATTATATGTATTAACTCCATGTTATGTGCATGTATAACTATATTTGTGTACATGTATATGTGAATGTATATATATATATGTATATGTATATAACTATATTTATACTCAATCATATATGTATTTATGTATATATGTGTATGTTGTGTCCAATGCCGTGTCCGAGTCCTATTTTTTCAAACATCACCGTGTCCTGTGTCTGTGTTCGTGTCCGTGCCCATGCCGTGTCCCATGTTTGTGTCCACGCTTCCTAGGTGGGCACAGCCTACAATACCAGAATTTGACTTGACATAAAATAACCCAGTTGGATCAGGCTTGTGTTGGTTGTGCAAATGCCTTCTAGGGCTTGGCCTAAAACTTAAAGAGGAACCTGGAAAGCATACAATTAATCCATGTCTATATTTTAGTCCTTATATTCTTATCTTTTAGGTGGTGATATTGCATTAGCTCAGGTTTCCTTTAAGTGATTCTAAGGTACTCTGTTGTCCCAGCACAGCCTACAATACCAGAATTTGACTTGACATAAAATAACCCAGTTGGATCAGGCTTGTGTTGGTTGTACGAATGCCTTCTAGGGCTTGGCCTAAAACTTAAAGAGGAACCTGGAAAGCATACAATTAATCCATGTCTATATTTTAGTCCTTATATTCTTATCTTTTAGGTGGTGATATTGCATTAGCTCAGGTTTCCTTTAAGTGATTCTAAGGTACTCTGTTGTCCCAATGATCTTAAATCCAGAAAGACCTTTTTCCTAGTCTGATCCGAGCTAGAAAGGTACATTCTGACATATAATCATAGTGCAGATGCCAAAATAAGGGAAGTAGGGAAATCAACCACTCAAGCTTTTCTTATCTTAGTATCATACTTGTTAAGGCGGCAAGGCGACAATGCGCCATGCTTGAACACCTTGTGCTTAGCGTGCCCAGGCATCGCTTAGGCGACTTTAAGAAAATGATATTTTTGAACAATTTACCTATATTGATACATGTGCTATGATTTTTGTAACACCCCCCTTCATATGTGTTATATTTTGCCTATATCCATACATATTTTGTGATTTTATAACATTCCCCCCTTCATATATATGCTATATTTCATATAGGTAAATCCACAAAAGTCTGGGTAATCCACTGATATACATTTTCTTTATTTATACTTGATGTCTATAGTATATTTCCCTATTGTATATATACACCTTTATTGTTTGTGCATAGATATATACATATTAAAGACAACTTAACATGTATGTGTACAGTTTCATTGCTGCATACATAAATATATACATATTTTAAAAGTTATACTTGGATGCAATTATGCAAAGATGTATTTTGTGGTAATATATGTGTATCACAAGTTCTACTAATACTCAAAACAAACCTTATGTAAGTTATGTAATTCACCTATATCACTTTTAACTTGAATAAGAGACTTAGGATAGCAGTGCTTTACATAGTATGAGTAGATAATTTTCCTTACTTAGGGTAATTATCAGCTGATATACATATGTGTTGCAGCTAATATGGCTGTTTGAAGTTCCTATGATAAGCAAGAAGGGAGTTAGTATACGTAGCATGATATTTATATTGCAATTGAAGAGCTATTCAGGGTGAAAATATCCCTAACATTTAAATCACATTCAAGCTAATACTAAGAAAATTAATATAAATATCTAGAGTATAAATTCCATCTAATAATGATATTGTTCAACAAACATAGATAAATATACTTAATTTGAATATTAGAACAAGTGTAGATCAAATAAATACCTATATATAGGGTCAGGGGTCCATAAAATACCATGAAGCGACATACTATTTGTAAAAATTAAGATTGTATTGAATGCAATGGAATGAATACAAGACTAGACGCCCTCTCCTTTATATAGGAGAGGGGAGACACCCTAAGACTTAAGACGCAAGTAATCTAAACGGGCTATAATAAAAAAGCCCACTAACTAATTAACCTATTAACTAAATAGGCTAATATATACTCTTTAACACTCCCCCTCAAGTTGGATCATGGGTGAAACACATGTCCAAAGCTTGGAGGTTACAAGACTCGATAAAACGATAAAACAAATGATAGATGAAAGATAAAAGATAAATATCACTCTCTATACAAAATTGATACTCCCCCTTAATTAATACTCTCCCTGAACCATGTGGTGAGTCTGGTGACAATGCCTCTCTTCTTTGAAATTGTATTCTGTAGGCTGGAGATCCTCGAGCTTTGATGAAGGTCTTTGGAGTGCATCTGGAATGAAGAGCATCTAAAGATTGGAACCTGATACTACAACAATAATTCGTCACTTGGAGCAGATGATCCTCAATACCATCACTACGTCATCTTCATTGTATTACGTACTTAACGCGGCACGAACGCGGATGCCCAATGTCGATGTCGCAATAGAGGAATCTTCAAATTGTCTGAGAAGACGTGCATAACGTGGCACGAACACAAACGGACGATATGCTGGTGATACGATACAAGTACCATAACTTTGTCACATGAACCTTGGGGGCTTGACATGAAAGGAGATATCATCCATCAAGGAAAGTCCCAAGTAGATCATCAACAGGTGATGTCGAAATAGCAGATGCGGCTCGGAGAAGACGTGATGAAGCAGCTCGGTGAAGATAAACTAGATGAATCAACCTTGCAGAAGTAGATTGGCAGGCTTGTTGAGCTTCTGAAAATCTAAAGCATCCTCTGTCTCATGTGAATGCAACTGAAGTACATCATCAACACCTGACGTACATAACGCGATACGAACGCGGATAGCTCGGTGTTGACGCTGAATGAAGTTCCTTCATTGCTGTGTGGAAGTACAGAACGAATGTGCTGAACAATGCGAAGCTCCATGAAGATAATAGCTTGGAACATATATAGCCTGAATACATATATCATCTATTCTCATACTCTCTTATACATATTCTCTCACTCTCTCTCTCTCTCTTCTCATCTCTTCCTCTCCTCTCTATCCCCCCCGCACACCAAATACGACAAGAGTGAGTGTTTGGTGTGGAGAAATGGATATATGACCCCCTGCACTGTGGAAAGGGATACACACATGATATGGATGGGTGGGAAAGGAATTAGAGGATTTGAGAGGATTTTGTGATATGGATATGTGTAATATGTGGCGAATGAAACCGATAACTAGAGAGAATATGCTAAAAAATCCGATTAGGCTTAAAATTGGATCCGATTAGCCAAGGGCAGATCCGATTAAGGATCCGAATATCAACATACATCTGGTATATGGGGCAGTAGATAGGGCTGTTTGGTAGCGGTGGAGAGTGATGGGTGACCGTGCTTCAGCCAAGGATAGGCGAAAACGTTAGGGCAACAACGACGAGGTGGAGAGCAATAGTGGAGCAACGACCAGGGGCATGGATGACAGCATCAATGGTGTGATCGGCGGCTGGGGATATGGTTGTTGGATGATATGACAGCCACACAGCAGCAGGACAAATGACGATGATTGTGTCGCTCGGCTGATGTATCACTTGGCCGCAACGAAAGAGATTATACTGGTCTCCTGCATGGCTCCGGAGATATTGCATGCCATGAGGCTGCATGCGGAGTCAAGTGCGGAGCCTCTCCTTATCAGACGACGAAGGCTGGAGCTGAGGACATCAGGGCGATGCAGCGGTAGATGGCTGCTGAATAATGCGAGTGTGATGATGTCGACGGATGTGGATGGCAGCTGCTTCTGGGCGGCGCGGTGACAACGATGGTTGCTCCTACTTTTATGGTCGGTCGCAACACTCTTACTGGTCGCCGTCGGCTTACTGGATGGATTCAGTGGCGGATGGAGATCTTTGCTGGGCGATGCTTGCTGCTGGCTGTAGTAGTTGCTGCTATTGCTGGCCGACTAATGTCCTGGTAGGTTGTGGCTGCGGCTACGGTTAGTAACCGATAACGGCTTGACGATGGCTGTTGATTGCATCGGGACGGAGATAGCCGACGTACGTAAAGAAAAATTAAATCTTTAAGAAAGAGAAGGAGAAGCCATGGAGGCCAGGATGTGCCTGGCTTGCGGCCGACCTAAGCCATTGCTACGACACCCGCAGGCGGAGGCGGAGCCTCTCGGTTTCTCTTTCGGAGAAAGGGGCGGCGACTAGGGTTGTGTGCGCGTCGGAAAGGAGAGGGAGGAGGGGCGACGACTGGGTTTCCCTCAAGAGCGAACATGCTCTGTTCACACAGGTCTTACTATTCACTCTGTCGCACTGTTCACTGCCATAGTTACTGTTCACCTTTGGAGTTACTGTTCATGCCGCAGTTACTGTTCACCGCTCTGACACCATGTAAAAATAAGATTGTATTGAATGCAATGGAATGCATACAAGATTAGACGCCCTCTCCTTTATATAGGAGTGGGGAGACACCCTATGACTTTAGACGCAAGTAATCTAAACGGGCTATAATAGAAAAACCCACTAACTAATTAACCTATTAACTAAATAGGCTAATATATACTCTTTAACACTATTCAAGGCGCACGGCAAAGCGACCCCCCTTGGAACGCCTAGGCGGCTGTTAAGGCGCGCCTAGGTGCTCGCCTTAACAAGTATGCGTAGTATACCACTTTGGATTGTTTCCAAAAGGCAATTATTACGGTATAGCTAAAACTGACCACCTTCCCTACTAGTTAGAGGTGAATCAGTTCAGCTTAATGAGGTCTTTTTTCTTTCATGCCGTCAAACTATAACAAACTTAATAAACTATTAGAAGCCCCCGTTGTTTTCAAAAGGGCGAAGCGGTAGGTGGGCAGACATGACCGTGCAACTGCTTAAGCGCTAGGTGCACGTGTAAACGGTCCCTTTTTCAAGAGCGAATTTCTTAGTTTCTATGTATTTTGTACAATTTATACACACAAGTACATTTTTAAAGCCACAAATGCAGAAGCTCAATATCTATATTTAATAATTGTAGTTTCTATTTGCTATTAGTAATGAGAACAATAGTGAAAGACAACAAGTACTCTAGTACACTACTAGAAATATTGTAGGATATCATGATTAAAAAATATTATGATTACTCACATATATGATTCTTTCTATATTTCTTTGATGTTCTTACGTTTTATATGTGACACGGTAAAATTAATATTTTTTTCAACTGATTTACATATTTACACTTACGACAAACCAATCATATGGTCAAGGGAACTTAAGTTCCAGAAACTGAACTGGAGTTTCCAGAAAATGAATTTCACATAGCTTATGACTTACACCAAACCAATCAAAGCCTTAAGTGAAAAGCATGAGCTAGTTCCACTTCCTAGGCCCAAAAAGGAAATATAATGTAATTTTAATCTGTAATATTGGACTATTGATATTGTATAACATTATTTAACATTAAATCATGATTCTATTGTATCAAACAATTAAGTATGTATCTAAATACCATGCAATAGTTAACTATTGTGTAGTACCTCACTGATCTTGCTGCAATAGTGACAACTAAGCACCGTGAAGTCTATAATAGCAAATAATGCCATGTGTATGTAATGTAAAACTATGTGACTTTGTCGTATATCAGTAATATGGTACCGCTGTATAGTAAGTACTAAATATGGAATATTAAACTAGTAAACAATAGACAGTCTGTAAACTAAATATAAAATCAATGTAAAAGATTTTAAAGTATTATTATTACTATACAATGCTAACTACTAAGTGCATGATATTATGGCATGATACTAGCATACGACTGTATGTAATAATATCACTATATATGGTACTAACTACTAACTGTTAAGTTGGTTACACGATAGTATGATAATAAATGTATATTACATACCACTGTATATGGTACTAACTGTTATTACATACATAACTTTATGTAATAATATCACTATATATGGTACTAACTGTTAAGTAGGTTACATGATAGTATGATAATAAATGTATATTAATGCTCTATCAATAGGTAAGCAACTATAAAGTAACAATATTGTAGTGTAGGGAGAATTTTACACTATCACGAGTTTAGTTATGTATATAAGTTTCTAAAAAATTTGTTACATACATACAGAGATGTGTGTATACAATTATAAATAAATTAAGCATCCTTTATTTCAAAAAGCGCCCGCCTGGCGCTCAAACAGCCGTAAGCTGTTGTTTGCACGCCTCCGGCTTCCTGCTTTTCTAAAACATTGATAACAGATACATTTAGAGGAACAATATATTTTTTGCCCCCTTAATGGGCTGTTGACATTTTTGGCCTTGGATTTGGGACCAAAACCACCTTCAGAGTTCAGACTAAGACGGGCTTAGGCGGCTGCCTAACAACTGGAGTAAGCCGGCCGGTTAGGCAGCTTGAGCAGGCCCTAAGTGGCCGCTAAATTCAAATCCACAAGCAGGTGCCTATGTCTATTTCCGAGCAGTCAAGGGGCTGAACCGCTTAAGCAGGTGCCTCACCCGTTTTTCTAATGCAGTGTAAGCACCTAATCCCTAAGACAGACACTCTCTGCTCTGGTTATTGAGCTGCTCCACCCTCTTTATCGCAACCTCCTACTCCACCTTCCGATGCCCTGATCTCTTTTTTATTCTTCCAACAGTAGGTCTCCAATAGCACCTGCGCATCTTAGTCCTCATTCAATTCACATAATGTTTGAATTCATCATCTCAATTGTAATTTTATGGACAAGAAATTGTTGCGTGTTCAACATTACAGTAGCTTTTAGCTTCAGTTTGCTGTGTTCTTAAATTGTTTCTGTTTGTACAAGTTGTGCTGTATTTTTTAATTGTTTCTTTTTGTACAAGTGTGTTGATCCAGAGTAGTCTTTTCTCTAAAGGTGGTAGTTTGAGAAAATAGTATGATGTACTTTATTAACATAGTATAATGTGTTATTGCTTATTCCTGTTGTTTCACTTGCGCTTCTGTTTTATTTTTTTGTGCTAAAGAAGTTACTGTGCTTAGTATAATGTGTTATTGCATATTCCTGTTGTGTCACTTGCGTTTCTGTTTTATTTTTTTGTGCTAAAGAAGTTACTGTGCTGCTCTATAAAGAAAAGGTCTTCTTGTCGTCGTTTCTTGTGTTTTTACACTGTCACACTTTTCTTGGAAAGCATTTTTTACAATACCTTGTTGTGTTATTTAACCATTATTTTGTTGTGGTTCACTTTATTGACGTTGCACTTTCACTATCATTTTTTGGCAACTCCCTTTTCTGTTCAGGACGAGTAAATGCTACATATTTTATTGATTACTTTATTTCTATGCATCACTTATTAGTGGATCACTTTCTTCATTTCACGTACATCATCCTACAGCCTGATGTTAGGATTTAGCTATATTTTGATACAGGCTTTTAGCTTTGATATCATTAGTTCTGTTGAACACAATTACTCTTGAAAAGTCATGTGCTCTTCTTAGTTATCAAGGCGCCCGCCTAGGTGCCCTAGGCGCTAGACAAGGCGCCTCAAACTAGGCACCCAGCCTATTAAGTGTATTAAGTGTGCGTTTAAGGCATTTTAAGCCAAAATTAAGCCATTTAAAGGCTAAATTAGCATGAATTGGTTATGGATTTTGTCAGATTAGATTAGCATGAGTCATTTTATAGTTAAAATAGGTCTGATTTAGGCAAAATCAGGTCGAATATTGGCAAAATAGGTCTGATTTTGGAGAAACCAGGTCTGGTTGGGGGGAAATACTTCTGATTCGGGGAAACTTAGTCTGATTTTAGCCTAATTTAGTCTCATTTACGTTAGTATAGGATAGGGGAAGTAAGGTCTGATTAGGTCATGTTGTGCAAAATTAGGTCTAATTTAGGCCAAATTTGTGAATATTAGGTCTCTGATTTGGGGGAAATACATTTGATTAAGGAAATTAGGTGAGATTTGACCAAACTTGTAGGATAAATTAGGGTCTCATGTAGAAGTTCCGTTTGCATATATTCTGACCTTTTTTTGCTCTTACATCTGCAGCAGTTACTGCTGTTTGCATATATGCATTAAAATTTTCTGATCTCCTTCCACTCCTCCTGTGCTGCTGTTTGTAATTTTATTTTTCTATCTTCTTCCTCCATATCTCCTCTCCTACTGTTTTGTTTTTCCTTTTTTGAACTTCTTGCATGTTATTTGCAATTTGATATTTCCTTTTTCCTGTTTCCTTTCACCTACAATTCCTAATTATCTTCCTACTACTACTTTTTTCTTCTTCTCTTAGTTCTCCCTCTTTTGATCCTCCATACAGTTATCAATGCAAATCAGGCATACAACACAATTTAAAGAACATATAGTTACAAAACAGCATGTAGTATCATATGTATAAATATACAAATATGTAACAAAAAAAATAAAAATAGCAAAAACGCCCAGAAAAGCCTAGGCGCCTAGGAGGGCTAGGCGCCCATTTGGTGGAACCCACCGCCTAGCCGCCTTGACAAGTAAGGCTCTTCTGTTAGATACTTTTCCTTATGCATTGTAAGTATCAACTCCACTCGATGCGAGGGCTATTGCAAGCTATGGCTGATAGGGCTCCTCCCAACATTTTGCTCTAGCAAAGAAGTGCATACCTTTACCTTGTAAACAAGGGATGAGTGGATCCTTGTTTCTCACAATATCCTATATGAAGTTTTCTTTTAGGCACCTATTTTACACACCAATTTATAATTTTTATCATTTCATGGTCTTACAGACTCCTTTGCTATTATTAACTGTTTTCTTTAGATTCTAAGCATCACACATGTTCTTCACTACTATCAGGTTAATATTATTAAGTGTGCATCCCATTCATGTAGTTATGTCACTGATCTCTGTAATAACACTCCAAAAGTTTCTTCTGGTTTTCATAATAATTACAAGAATAGTGTCTCTGGGTTTCTTCTGGCATTCATAATATTTACAAGAGCACTGTGTTATACTAGGTGATATTTTTTTAGGGCAAACAAATTTTGGTCGCCTCATCCTGATCCCACTGAGCTAGTGTCTGTAACATGTTTAGCAATAAGAGCTGGTGCTGGACTAATTGACTTTTAATCATAACCTGATATTGGGAGCTCATTTCCTCTAAATAAACTGGTGGGTATACTTCATACTGGACAAAGTATGTCGTTGGCTTTGCTTTCTTATAGATTCTTAGATTGACTTTGCTAGCTAAATTCCGCATGGCTTGATCAGACCCAGTGGTTGGTTTTGAGAAAGAAGCTACCTCATGCTTTTTGCAAAGTGTGAATTTTAGGCTGCACCACTAGTAGGGGTGATTTTTTGGTTTTGGTTATCAGAGATTCAGGAGGTGACCCCCCTCTCGCTCCTGCCAACCCAAAGTCTGCCCAGACTCCGGGAAGAGCAGCAGGGAGGTAAATCATCGTTGGTATTGTCCCGTGGGTCGCTCCATTGGTGGCCCTTGCGCTGATCCACTGGGTCATTTCTGCCCGGTTGGGTAAAATTAGAACCAGATAATACTGTTTGGATCTTGATGCAAATTTGTTTATTTCTGACTAAAGATCAGAAAATTTCTGAATCAGTTGAATCTGCAATTATGAATGTTCATTTAAACAAATCTTATTGTATTAGTCTTTGTATGATAGTGAAAAGCTGCCTCCAATGATGGTGTAAATCGTAGTACTGGTTGTACAGGAATTTAGATTAAACTCTGGATTCGCTGAGAAAATCTCAAATGAAACAGAAAGAATAAATAGCTAATAGGAGATCAATGAAATTCTCAATCTGATCTTCTCTGATCTTAAACTGAGTACTGATATTATTTCTCGTCCCATGTTGGCATGCAAACCAAGATATCTTGTTTAACTTCTGTTGTATTGTCCCTCAACTGGATATATTTTGGAAAACCATTCAATTTCATGCCCATTTGTAACTTATTTCCAGAATGCCAAATTTTACTTCACAATTCAATCAATTTCTTGATTTAGAGTTGCCAAATTAATTTTGACCTTTCCCGTGACCAATTACTACATATCGTGCAGCCTCAGAAGATTGTTCCAGTGGCAGAATTTGTGGGATCCAGTAACTAGTTCAGTCTCTGTGTAAGATGGATCGTATTAGTCTTTTGGAAGCAGCAGAGCCTGCTTTTGACAACGAGTGATTTTTTGGGATCAAAATTAGTAATCAGAAGCTAATTTGGAACACTCATCAAGTAATGGTCGTGGAGAAGCCTGATTTGCTGATGAAGAGGATCCCTTGGGGCTTTAGCCGTCAAGGTTTTGCTGAAGATGCCTTTTCATCTTGCTTAATAACTATAATATCTTTCCACTCCAACATGTTTCTTTTTTACTTATTTATAAAAAATCTTCAATTTTGTTTTTACTAGCATAGGGCACTGTGTATCCTAATGTAAGGATTAGGGCCTTTGTACCTTGTTGTTGTAACCAAGTAAAAATCAATAAAGAAGAGTCTGTTTTGTTGAATAATGGGTGCAAAATCGTTGTTCAGTTTAAGAAACCGTTTTCTCGTACTTCTACAGTATGTTGCCAATTAGACGGCTATACCTCACCTTTTTATTTGACGGCTAGACATTTGAGTTGGGAAAAAATCATTTTTCTTGCCACAGCTGTTTATAGACCCATTTTACCTGCGACTTTTGTGTTAAACTCCATGCTGGTACGTTTTACAATAATCAATGTGATCTCAATTTGTGTGCTGGTACTTTTTTCTTTTAATTAGCGACACTATTCATACCATCCCCGGCTTGGACCTCAGACATCATGGTAACAAATCCAGCATCTAACCATCTGGGTATCTTCTCTTGGACCTTACTGGTATTTTGTAGTAACATGTGCTATCTAATTTTGAAATGATGATTTCCAAGAGAACCATTGCCCCTTGCCTGCATGATTGCCTCTGCCTCATGGGGTGACCTGTGAGATTAATTATTTGCAATGCTATGATGATGGAACCCATAGGTGTTTTAATTTTTTGTGCTGTAATATTGTCACAATTAGACATCCACGTGACATCATGAGAGAACGAATAGGAAAATATCATCATTGCTCAAGGGCGGCATGTTAAATCCCCTTTGGAATGATTATAATATTAGTTCTTTTCTCCTTTGAGTTATTTTTTTTTTAAACGAGGAATCACTCCCAATCAGGATTTCTGTTGTACCCACCCATGGTAAACTCTGGAATCAGCTGCATACATGGGGTATGCAGCACACTCAATAACGGTTTCATTGCACCCTGAGAGTTGGTAGTCAGAGTCAAACTAAGGTCCCTTTATTGGGAATTGCTAAACTGCATCGCTGGGCTATCCCGTCACCCCTCTAATATACTTTCTCTTTTAATACCTCGAATTAACCATTTAAACCAGCTTTTGTACAAACTTGGCTACTGGGTCAGGTTTTAAATAGGAAAAATGGTTGTTAATCAAATAAGGGAAAAATAAATACTTTGAGAGAGGTTTGGATGTTATGAAAGTATTTATCCGTTGAGAAACCTAGCCGAGGTGTATGGCATGGGAAGTTGGTTGAGGTTGACTCCTCAACCATAATCTTTACGAGACGGTTGGCCAACTTGTTGTTCAACAAAGTGGGAGCATGTGAACCATGCACCAAGCAAGTTGGCCAACTTGTTGTTCAACAAAGTGGGAGCATGTGAACCATGCACCAAGCAAGCATATGAAAACTCTGAGCCAAAAGGTCACATAATTACAAAGAAGGCCCTCCAACTCATTCCTATAGATTTGTTTGGACCAATGAAGACAAATGTATATTTGATAAGACCTCTTCTGAGATCTGTATCTTAAGAAGCCAAATATTTCTTGTCCATATCTTTAGATCTACATGTTATGCCCTTAATACAAAAGATCCCTATTATAATTTTGAAGAATGATTCCAATAAGGCAAAACCTATAGGATATTATTATACTTTCAAGGCATCTCATGTTTCTAATGCCATCTCAGGGAAGTGGAAGAATTCATTCTTATCAAGTCCCTTTAGACTAGTGCATATAATTCCGAGGACATATACACATGCTATTTTGGACCTAAATCCATTGATGATGCCTTGATAGATGATAATTGGATAGCTGCCATGCAAGAATAGTCAACTCAATCTAGAAAGAACAATATTTGGTGCTTATTCTCTAGGCCTCATAATTATTACGTTATAGGACTAAGTACATCTCGGGGAATAAATTATATAAGGAAGGCAGTGTAGCTTGAAACAAAGCTGCAAAGAGATAATCAACAAGAGCAATTTGAATTTAATGATGCAGATGCTCACACTCCAAGATTAGAATATGTTGGCTTTTACTTGCCATTCCTTATTCTTCTAATCAATGGTTCAAATCAATGCCAACAAAGCCTTTTCTAAATGGTGCAATTTCTAACGAAGTTTGCACTGCACACCACCTACTTTCTAGGTCTTAAATATCCTTATATAACTTCCAAACTAATATGATTTGTAATAAAACCCTATATATTGCTATGGAAAATTAAAGAGTTTCCTTGTAAAACATAACTATAAGATTGGAGTCCGTATTCTACATTGTTTATCAAAGGATATGTTGATAATTCTATTATAAATCAAATTTATAAAAGTCATATACCATTTGATGTCACTATTGAATTTCTTTTTGAGGAATTGAGCAAATTCATACATATTTAAGATGACGTTGACAGGTGAACTTACCTACTTCCTTGGTTTTTATTACAAGAAAGTTCCTAACAAAAATTTGATAAATTAAGGTAAGAATATATGAAAATATCTAGAAATGTTCAACATAGAAAGGGTGCAAGATAATCTTCTCGCATGTTTGCCTCACTCATAGGTATGGTTGGAAGTTTGTCTACTTAGCTGAATCTTACTCTGATACTAACTTCAACGTTAATCTTTGATCTTGTTTACAACACATAAATGGAATTCACATATTGTTGTTAATACAAAATACGTATATGCCTTTCTTCCATATTAGACATGGTTTTTGGTATCCCAAAAATACTTCTAGATTACATGCTTTTACTGATATAGATTATGCAAGTTGCAAAAATAGATCACAATGTAAGAGTAGTGCATATTTTCAACTATAAGTCATATTTTATTTCGTGATAAACACATAAACATATCACTATTTAGTTTGCACTTTTGAAGCCTCAAAATATGGTTGCCAAATGTTTTTGATGCACATAAAAATATGGAAAAAGAAAACAAAGAAGTGACACAAGCTCATTCTCAGCCATGCCCTTGTTCACGACCTTGTCTTGTACCTATACCTTAGACTTTTGTGTCAGGAGCTTGTCTAAAGAATCCAGATTAGGTTTCACCTATGTAACCTGAGGATGTTGGTGAGCGTTCACTAAGTAGTGGCTACCGATTTAGGTGGGTACTATACAAAGATTGCCCTAAAACACATAATTAATAGTAGGACGAAAATTAACAGATCTTCAAACCATTAAAATGAGGTAATACACAAATGACATATGACTCTTGTATGTCCCAAATCTGACCATGACAAATTACTTTTGAAAATAATATGGCCAAATTTAGGTGTTTACGTGGCACCGAGAATCAAATTCACAAGAATGATATAAGGAATATGTTATTCAAAATATCACACCCTTACAAAGATTTGATAATGTCTTGTACAATCACTATGATACATGAACATTAAATGATCTTTCATACACTTTGAAACTGATAAAATTTAGGATCTTTACAAGATGAGCCTTCCACAAGGATAAGTTTGACAAATTGCAAGTCTGCAACATGGAAGAATTTGTTGCAAACCATGTCGAAAGTATGGGTAGGACAAATATCTCATTATGGAAAAACGAAAATAAAGTAGTAATAACATTTAAAAATTAAAAATATTTATGCAAAGCACAACATATATCAAAGTACTAGAGTAATACTGATGAACATGCTAAATAGATATACTAACAGTATTGGTATTTCACCTATTTCACAACAATGTATAGGGAATGGATAAACATAGTCTATTATGCATAAGGAATGGCTAATGCATAATGAGTGGACAATGTCAAAGATTGGGTTAACTTGTTCCATAACGATCTTAAGTTTACAACTCTAAGAGAGACTGATTCTTCATTCCTAAGTGATTGTATTACAACCATTTTAATAAAGTCCTATATCAGAGTTAAAGGCACATAGATATTTTCTAAACTTGTAATAACTCCAGAATACCCCCATGCACATTGCATGCTAACTAAATGGGTCATCATAACACATGGAACAACTAACTACCTTTACAAGACCATAAGAAGGTGCTTCCTACCTAAGCTTTCACTTTGAATTTTATCAATTAGACTCTTAGTCATTGTAGGATACTATTATCCAATACTAACCAATCATGCCTGACTTTATATGGCCAACCTAAGTGTGTGTCATAGTTGGTAGAGATATTTCACTCATTGAGCTGTAATTTCAAAGGTATTGTATCTAGATCCTAATTCTATAAAAACCCCAACAAACACAGTTTTGGCTCTGTTACTAACATATTTCCCACAAACAAGATTCACATATATTGGATGTATATGAAGATAAATGAAGAGACTATTATGTTTTCTAATTAAAATATAAAATGTCAAAGATGGACCTAAGAGATCATAAAAAAGTTCCTATATTGACATGTATTACATATATATAGTATGGTAATATTTTTTTATGGATAATGTTACATACAAGTAACTCAAAGTAGCAAAATATCTATAGAAGGGAGTTCCATATATAATTTGATATGAAGTTTATTATACATTACCTACCTAAAGTTCCAAAATATTCTCCTTGTATCTCCAAGGTTCAAATTAAATGTTATTTCTCTTGTATATTGCCCACCATCCTTGATGAGGGGTTGATGGTGGTGTTCTTCCTCCTCTTATATGTGAGACACAATATGGTATGATTATGATAGACTTAATATGATGGCTTTGTTGGTATGGTATTCCTAGAGAGCCAATCATATGATGATTGTGATGGCATATTACATAAAGGATTTGATTAGTAATAATAAAGGCAAGCTTCCAATTTATTCTATTTCACTCTATTATGAGATAATGAGGAAACATAATGAATGTCTAAAGAATGATATTACTCAATGACATATGTCTTCAATTATGTGAGTTGAATAATGAGATCATACAGATGTTAAGAGTATGTACATTCTTATTATGTCCCTTCTCGATTGTTACTGTGGAAGGTAGACAGACAATAGTAACACTTAAGACTAGAGTGTGTGTTGGTTGATGACAAAATCTCATTAGTCATGATATGTTATATCAAACCAAACACTCAAATACTTTTTTGGGAACAATGTATCAGATAGACCCGCCTTGAGAGTGACACATGGAAACCATAATTGATAATCATAGTCATCTCTCATGGTGAAGGTGGTGATTGTGCTTCTTAGACCTAAATTCACTACACTCATCAAATGTCGCTCGGTATACTTTGACATCATCCAACATAATACTAAATAGGGTTGCCATAACAATGATGATTAGGTAGTTTTCACACATAGGGATTGACTATGAGTGATGTAGATGGGATTTGTCCCTCCTACTGGAGTTTAATTTCTTAGCCACTTGATAAGCGAGACTGAGAAATGCATGCACATGCACAAGTAAATCAATATATGATATTGAGGTCACATGTATCTTAGACGGTCTGCTCTAGGTTCAAGGAACATGGATTGAACATTGAGAGGATGACATAACCATGCGTCGAGTTCATTCTGGATATCCGAGACAAAGGAATTATACAATCACTATAACACCTCACATAGATTGTAGGTTGAAGTTATTCTCTAACTTTCCATTCACTTGGGTAGCACTGATGTGTGACTAGGCACCACCTTTTGCTTGTGATGTCATAAACTAGTTATGGACATTCACTTCCAACATGATATGAGACCTATAGGGTAACACACATAGGAATTCATCTAGAAGAGGAGTTTAATCATGAATAATGATTGAATTGATCACTAAAGTGTTTAGGTATTCAATTCAAGCAACAAATCAATTCACTAAACTCCCAACCGACCGACTCATGTGATGAAATGACAAGTTGGAGTGTTAGGTTGATTAGAATTTGAATTGGTTGAGTTCTGCCTAAATTGGGAAGCGAACCAATCAGTTCACTTAGTGAACTGATCCCTCAGGTCACCAACCGACCAATTGGGGTTGTGAGACAACCAGATCGTAAGGGTGAGACACCTAGTTCATGGAGAAATTCAATTACATCAAGGATTAATGCTGCTTCATGTTGTGCATTAATTGGATTCAAATTGTCAATTCATATGTGATTGGGAAACACAACAAAACAACAAGTTCGCTCAGTGAACCAATCACATCGCATATGAACTGACTGGTTCACCACTCACAAGTTGCAAATTTCATGATCTTCTGGTCCCTTCCACTCCCACACAGACTGGGAACCTAGACCCTAACCCCTCCCATAAATAGAGGGGTACTGGGGACTTCTCAGACACAACTCAATCGCCTTTAAAATTTTTATTCTATCAGGCTGTGGTAACTAATAGAGAGCCCGAGAAAGTCCTACTCGCTAAAGGGAGGGATGGTAAGGGAGAACAATTGTGGGAGAGAAAGTTGGCAACAAGTACAACAATGGGAGGGACAACTCCTTCTTGTCAGTTGAGTAGAACGAAAAGAGTTCTAGGTGGTTCATGTGGACTACTATAGATGCATGGAGGCTTTTATCTGCCACTAGGAGGACAATGTCAGCCTGCTGTATGTAGTGGAGACTAGGAGCTATTTTAGATGCCGTTCGAGTCTGTTGTCTATTATGGAGACCAGGAGCTACCACAGATGAGTCCCAGTGCAACTAGAAGTGGTTCACTACTGTAACGAGTTATACTCACTGGAATTGCTCCAGGACCAGGTATAAACTTCTTAAACCACCCTCTTCATTACATAGTTGTTGACACGATCTTGCTGTTATGAGAAATAAGGATAGAAAATTTTATTTTCATTGCCTACTTTGTGCCTATTATTTTCCTACAGTGGTATCAGATCCATGTCAATTTAATATATTTTGAGATTTATTGACGTGATCAGATTTTTGGTTTATCACTTTTACTTATTACATACGATGCAAATATTTAAAATGATTCATGTGCATGTCCGATTAAAGACCACATACAATCCCAAACCAATATATATATATATATATATATATATATATATATATATGCAATTTACAAGCATCACCCTAAAGTTGGTTTTGATGGTGGATGTGCAGCATGGTTATGACCAATAACCTAAATATTTGTGTGTGGTTGGATGATTTATTTTATTCCTATTTTATCTCGATTTGCATACCAAGCCTCTACCTTCTTCTTCCTAATGTAAAGGTATTATTGTTTCCTACCTTTTCTCCCCTCGAATGTAACTCGAGGTTTCTCATTGCCATGTAATAAGTTTAATAGCAATAGGATAGTTTCCTTTCTTGCAATGATGAAGATGACGATCAACGTCAGGCGAACAGACTGTTTCACGTGATAAGCTGACCAACTAGAGGACTGAGGAGGGCAGACCATAAGAGCTACAAACTGATTGGCTAGTGGACCCAACCAACCATTTGGTGTCCATACATCAATTAGGTAGGATGCCAACCAATCATTTCAGGTGACCAACCGACCGACCAAGAGGCGAGCACCGTGATTGACAAGCACAAATCTACACCAAAAACAAGTTCATGCATGTGATGTTAACTTGGGTGGTAGTAATTCCTTGTGGCTCCAAGGAATTATAGTAGATATGGCCATAACCATTGCTAATGTTTTATATTGCATGTTTACTTTGTGAGATATAGTATGTATATGATATGTACTAGTATGTGGTGATTGGATATGTATGTATATATGTATCCCTCAATCAAAATATTATCTAAGATGCTTTCCATTACTGGCACACATGAAAAGATTGATCGACTAAGCATGAGAACCCCAAGGATGGTGCATTGTCTATCTCGTGGAAGTGTGATGGTAGTAATGTAGGTCTGTCAAATGGGGTGCATTATTGTTGTGTTGGCTTTTTGGTCAGGCTTGACTGCATGAGATTAAGCACCCATGTGTATGACTATGGAAGCACATATCATGTATAAAATGTAATTGGCAAACATTTCCTACCTTAATGATTGATTATGGACGTTGGAGTTGGCTAGGTAATAATTAAATTATTTTGGATCTTGACTTATTAGAAGATTGTTCGCTCCAATCTTCTGAATTGATAATTGAGGGTTATCAACTTCATCAAAATAATGATAGCTATAGCTAATTAAAGACTAATTAACATCGTCAATTTAAATCAAATCAAATCAAATAAAAAATGAGTTTTTGACAAAATTGCAAATTCTTTTGTACAATCAAATGGCAACACACAACAATCACTTTTATCTACGACCAGTCCTTGAGAAGGACAACTTAAATGGGAGTAACTTTCATGTCTAATCAGGACGTTGAGAATCGTTCTCACATAGGAGCGTAAGATCTATGTCCTTAAGACACCAGAGCCAAATGAACCCCTTTGCAATGCACCTAAAGCTGATATGGATGCCTACAAGAAGCATACTGAAGATGCCATTCATGTTAAATGTATGATGATATGCTCCATGAACTATGAGTTGCAAAGGCAACATGAGAACATGCATCTTATTGAGATGGTCACAAATCTTAAGAACATGTTCCAAGACAAGACAAGAGAGATTTCATGTCTCTAAGGCATTGTTCAAATGTAACATGGTAGAAGGAGATCCAGTAGGTCCTCATGTGCTCAAGCTAATTGGGTATGCAGAGAACCTAGTTATACTGGGATTTTCCTTGGGTCAAGAGTCGGCCACTGATGTGATTCTATAGTCTCTTCCAGAGTCATATAGTCAGTTTGTCATGAACTACAATATAAACGACTTTGACAAGCCATTGATAGAGTTATTAGGCATGTTGAGAATAGCTGAGGCACAAATGAAGAAAGACAAACCCAAGTCTATGATGATGATCAACAAGACAAAGAGAAATCCTAAAGGCAAAGGCAAAGCTAAGAATAATTCTAAAGCTGGCCAAAACCCCAAGTCTTCAGATATCAAGGCAAAGGGAGGACTAAAGAAGGGAGGCAATTGTCACCACTGTCACCAGCCTGGACATTGGAAATAGATTTTCCCTTTCTTTCTAGACAAACTAACACAAAAGAAGGAAGGGGTAAAGACCTTTACTTTAGGTATCAACATTATAAGATATTTTTTTTCATCCTGGTATGTGATACCGGATGTAGATTTGACATGCATTGATGTGCATGATCTGATAAGAAATAAAGCCTTTATGAAAGGTTGAGGATGGCCTGTGATGAAGCAAGAGTTTCCGCAACTTCAGTTTATATTTAAATTTATCTTAGCCCATTGGGCATGTAATAGAGTTAGTTGAACTACTACTTCATTATGCAAATACTAGAAACATTTTACTTTATGCATCTTATATGACAAGGATGATACATCAATAAAGAGTTGTTAATGCTTCTATTTCAAAGATGTGATATTGTATGGCAATGCCCCAAACATCTAATGATCTTTATATGAAAGGATCTAAAGATGAATGCTTATAATATAAATACCAAAGGATTATAATTGATAACTCAAACAATCTTTAGCATTGTCATCTTGGACACATATATAAGAAATGCATATCTAGAATCCATATTGATGCTTATCTAGACTCTTTTAGTTATTGAAATAAGAAGAGACATGCATGCCTTATTTATGAGCAACATGACAAACCACCTCTCACTAGGTGTAGTGGAGAGAGAAAGAATTATATTAGGCCTTATACATATTGATTTATGATGATCTCATAGAATAAATGATAAAGGTAGTTGTTTATAATTCATTATATTTAATGATGATCTCAGTTGATATTGGGTTTGTATTTGGTTAAATACAAACATGAATCTTTTGATTTGTTCAAGGAGATTACAAATGAAGTATAACTTTGGTAAAAGTATTGAGAAACTTTGATACGATCAAATGTTGAAATACTTTACATCAATAGTTTAGGGACCTTCTGGAAAGAATGTGATAGTGTATTATAAATCAAATCCACCTAAAACATGATGATGTATCAGAAAGAAGGAATTACATCCTGATGGATCATGATGTGCTTATCATTTAATCTAATCTTCTAAACTATTCATGGATATATTTCACACTGCAACAATGTACCATCTAAAATGGTTTAAAAACATCATATGAAATATGATATGGGAATGTCCCTATATGTCTTAAGGATTAAATCTAATATAAAGGAAAAAGTTTCTTTTTAGGGTTTATCCAAAAAATCATAATTGTTGAATCTACCTTTATTCCTAATCAGACAACAAAATGTTTTTGCTAGGATAACTGAGTTCCAAAAGAATCAATAGGAATAAAAGTAGAACTCTAAAGCTTCGAGTTCAATAAGAAGGTACAATGAGAACAATTTGGAACCACAAATTGTTGTGGAATCTCAAGTTCCTCATGTAGCACAAAACCTCATAGTTCTAGTAGAACACATATGGGATTGAAAGATTGTGAATCCACCAACTTAGATACATTGATCATGAGATGATGAGTCAACAAATCAACTAGAATCTATTTAGGACTATAATCTGAGAAATGGCTTAAAGTCATTAGGGAGTCCATGTACACTAACAAGGTATGACCTTGGTAGTACCACCTATAGGGGTAAGACCCGCAAGATGTAGTTGGGTTTTCATTGGAAGATTGACATGGATAACCTAAAAGGAAGATTGGTTGTAAATGTTTTCAATCAAGTTCAAAGTGTTGAACATGAAGAAATTCCTTCACCAATTGTCATGCTTGTTATAGGAGCTTGTATAGACTATGAGATTTGGCATATGAAGATTAAAACCATGTTCCTCAAAAGGAATATGAGAGAGGATGTGTATGAGACACAATCTAAAGGTTTTATAACTTTATTAATGCAAATAAAGTCTATAAGCTACAAAATTCAATTTGAAAGATTGAAACAAGCATCTCAGAGATGGGATCTTTTGACTTAACAAGATAGTCTAAGAGTTTGACTTGAATCAAGATGAAAGATGAAATATGTGATTGTAAAAGATTTAGTGGGAGCATATATGACTATTCCACATATTGATGGGGAATAACATCTCAACACTTTAAGTATTGAGATCTGGCATGGAAATCACCTTCAGCAATGAAGGGTTGGGTGAAACTTCCTACGTGATAGGGATCGAGATCTATACAGATAGTTCTTGAAAGTTTCATAACAAAAGTATGATCACATATATAAGCATGATGCTGAAACAGTTCAACATGAATGATTCAAAGAAAGAGAATCTAACCATGATTCATGGGATTAATCTCTCATGAACCCTATATTACAATTCTTGTGAAGAATGGAAAGACATGAGTAAGATTCCATATGCACTAGCAACTGTAGCTATCATGTATGCTAATGTAATCATACCATAATCTTGTATGTGTTGAACATTACAAGATGATTAGTTCTAATGAGGGTCATTGGAATCTTAATAAAATACATCCATCAGTACTTGAGAAGCACTAAAGGATAAGTTGTTAGATTATAACAACAAGGAAGAGTTGGGTGTAAAGGGTTACACTAATACAAGATTTTAAAATAATAGAGAGTGATCAAAACATAAAATGTGTTTAATTTTCAGAAAAGAGTTGTGAGTTGGAAGAGTTCTGAACTATAGACAGTTGATTCAATTCTACTATAGAATTCGAGTAACCTGGTGTTATGAACACATGAGTGGATACTATATGGATCTAGAAGTTAATATGGAAGAACTTAAAGATATTCCAACCATTAATGACACAATAGAGATATTGTGACAACAATGCAGATACCAACTAGGCAAGGAATATCAGGTAGCATATTATGACAATTGCATCTCCCAATGAAGAAATGAGAAACATGTAATATACAGACTAAAAGCAAATTGTTTCTAGCTCTCTGGATTAGCACTTGCACAACAGAAACATGATGGACATGTTTGATCACTAAGAATAAGATTCATGGGTGATTGGCTCTAAGTGCAAGTGGGAGTCTGTTGGTATGGTATGCCCAGAGAGCCAATCATATGATGATTGTGATTGCATATTATATAAAGGATTTGATTAATAATGATAATGGCAAGATTCCAATTCATTATGTTTCACTTCATTATGAGATAATGAGGAGGCATAATGAATGTCTAAAGAATGATATTACTCAATGATGTATGTCTTAAACAATGATATTATGCGAATGTTAAGAGTATGTACATTTTATTATGTCCCTAGTCAGTTGTTTCTATAGAAGGTAGATAGACAAAAGTAACACTTAAGACTAGAGTGTGTGTTGGTTGATAATAGAATCTCATCAATCATGATATGTGATACCAAACCAAGCACACATATACTTATTAGGGAACAATGTATTTGGCATACCCACCTTGAGAGTGACACATGAAAACCATAATTGGTAGTTATAGTCATCCCTCATAGTGAAGGTGGTGATCGTGGCTCTTAGACCAGAAGTCACTACACTCATCACATGTCATTCGGTATACTTTGACATCATCCAATGTAATCTTGAATAAGGGTTGCCGTAACGGTAATGATTGGGTAGGTATGACACATGAGGATTGAATGTGAGTGATGTAGATGAGATTTGTCCCTCCTACTAGATTTTGATATCCTGGACACTTGATAAGCAAGAGTGAGAAACACATACACATGCATAGGTGAATCAATGTATGATATTGATGTCACATATATCTCAAACAGTCTGCTCTAGGTTCAAGGAACATGGATTGAACATTGAGAGGATGAAGTTTCCATGCCTTGATTTCATTCCAGATATCAGCAACAAAGGAATTATACAATCACTATAAAACCTTATACAGATTATAGGTTAAAGTTGTTTTCCAACTTTCCATTCACTTGGGTAGCATTAATGTGTGACTAGACACCACTCTTTGCTTATGATGTCATAAATTAGTTATATACATTCACTGCCAACATGATATGGGACCTATAGGGTCACACACATAGGAATTCACCTAGAAGAGAAGTTTATTCATGAACAATGATTGAATTGATTACTAAAGTATTTGGATATTCAATTTAAGCAACAAATCAACTGAGTGAACTCCCAATCGATCGATTCATGTGATGAAACAACCAATTGGAGTGTCAAGTAGATTAGACATTGAATTGGCTGAGTTCTACCTAAATTAACAAGTGAACTGATCTGTTCACTTAGTCAACTGATCAGCTCGGTCACCAACTGACCAGTTGGGGTTGTGAGATGATCGACCCACAAGGGCGATACACCTAGTGCACAGAGAAATTTGATTGCATCAAGGGTTACTGTTGACATCATCTTGTGCATTAATTGGATTTGAATTGCCACTTCATATGATTGGGAAACACGGTGAAATGACATGTTCACTCAGTGAAAAGATTGGATCGCATGTGAACTGATCGATTCTCCATTCAAAGGTTGTGAATTTCATGATCTTCTGGTCCCTTCCACTCCCACACAGACTGGGAACCCAAACCCTAACCCCTCCTACAAATAGAGAAGTATTGGGGGCTTCTTAGACACAACTTAGTTGCCTCTGACAATTTTTGTCCTGTCTGGTTGTGGTAACTAATAGAGATCCCGAGCAAGTTCTACCTGCTAAAGGGAGGGTAGCAAGGGAGAACAATTATGGGAGAGTAAGTTGGTGACTAGTACACCAACAAGAGGGACAACTCCTTCCTGTTAGTTTTAGTAGAATGATAGGAGTTCTAGGTGGTCCGTGTTGACTACTATAGATGCATGGAGGTTGTTGTATGCTGTTAGGAGGACAACGTCAGCCTATAGCCTGTGTTGGAGACCAGGAGCTATTTCAGATGTCGTTGGAGTCTGCTGTCTGTGGTGGTGACTAAGAGTTGCTACAGACGAGTCCCAATGCAACTAAGAGTGCTACACTACTACAACGAGCTATAGTCACTGGACGTGCTCCAGGACCAGGTATGAACTCGTTAACCATCCTTTCCATTACATAATTGTTGACATGATCTTGCTATTATGGGAAATAAGGACAGAAAATTTATTTCCGCAAACTACTTTGTGTCTGTTATTTCCCAACATGTGTTTATATAATTGGAGTAATTATTAACAAATAAAAGTTATATATGGTTGAGATGTAGTAAATCAATAATTTGATTTTTGAATAGGTCTTGGGGTCTCTCTCTAAAACATTTTTGGTGGTAGAAGACATTAGGGAGAAAGTTTGGTGTAGAATAGGAAAAATAATAATAATATTAGAGACCCTTTCCTTTATGGCAGAACATGATAAAGAAAGATTGAATTTTGGTTTCTTTTGGGTGGAGCTAGTTCATATGTACATGAGTATGGAAGGGTAGTATGTCATATGAATATTTTATAGATGAGTGGCATGTGAAGTAAATATGTCTCAACTTAAGAGATAGAGTTAATGGTTGGGTGAGACCTAGAAGGTTAGGTATAAAGGGTAGAAGGTTCTAGATGATTCCTAGAGAATTAGGGGTAAATGAGATAAGCTTCAACAGACACATAGAGAGTTTCATGTAAAGGAGAGAAGGTGCTAGATAACAAATATGTGATTGCTTGTAAATCATATAAGGTTCTGAATGACATATTGAAAACTATTTATAACTTGGACTTCATAAGGTTCTTTTATCACAAAAAATTACTTGCCTTCTTTTACCATGTTGCACTTTTTATCCTATTTTTAAATAAATCAAACAATTAAGATTGAATATCGATATTTATTATACATGTTTGTTTAAGTAAGTTAGACTTATTCTAATATTTATTTTCTATTCCCTTTCTGTCAGAGCTAATCACTGTTATTACAACTATTATCGAGACTATTTCCATGTTTGGAAATAGGACTCTTGGCATAACTCAAACTCCTTGTTACGGGAACTCCAATAATATTATAACAAACATAAATATGTATATTCTCAAACATAATTCATAAAATGATATTATATTAAAAACATACTAAGAGCTAAAAATTTGTGATGTTTAGGTAAGACAAAAATGTGAAACATTGTAAGGTATAGTTAAAGTGATACAAAAAGCATATGAGAATATCTACAACAAGTAATATTATAAATAAAAACTACAATGTTGCCATAATGCATAGTTTTATGGATTATGTTTGAGAAAATATTCAAGTTATTCATCAAAATTTAGTTTGTAGATCCTACAAATCAATTTCTTATAACTACCAACTTTTCCTAGGTGTCGTTCTAGTAGTCTAGTTAAATCTTTTGATCTAGTACACATGTTCATCAAACATCAACAATTCTGAAATAAGACTGATTTATAGGGAAAGGGCATCACATTTTCTATATAAATGAAGCTTTAGAGCTACCATCCTTTTCTTGATCAACCTCTAGGGTAAATTCAACCATGCTCTTTTTAGTTGATTTCCTAAGATGTAAGTTGATTTGAATTACCCCATACACTGGTTTACTTCTATATCATTATGTGATAACACCTTGACCATTTTGACCAAGATTTTTTTTATGAACAGAATAATGTACGCTTCATATATGTTGTATTCTTATGTATATTCAATATCATGTGCATAAGTGTTTCTTACATTATCATAATAAATAGAAAACAAAGGGAGACTCCCTAATTGATTCCTCTATATTCCATAAGTTTGAGAAACCAAACTAAAACACTAGACAATTAGTCATGTAAACCATAGGCTTGTGGTTTCATGAACAAGCAATCTAATCAAATTGTATAAGAAACTAAAATAAAGGAATTATGCACAAAAATCTTTGTGACCTCAAAAAATATACTTTACTCAAATTATTTGAGGGTCACATTTCTCTTTTTGAATTTTCATAGTCTACACTCTTGGTGCAACTTCAATGCTACTTTTCTGAATAACTCTCTGTTTGATTATTTAGCGAATACAATATGTTTTTGACTTCTACCATAAAATAGCCACTTGTTATTGTATTTGCACCTCTACATTGGCTTGTTTCAATATAGAAGAGCATGTAAAAAATGAAGGGGTACAACACACACTAGGAAACTCAACACCTTCGCTTTACCAAGTTATTATTTTTATAATCACTAATATTTTTTAATATAGGATGAGTGTGATACATGCTCATCATGATTCAATGTGGTCCTGTCACTGTAAAAGGCCAACTCAAGGCAGTGGACTGAAAACTACAGAATATACAATGTGACATCTCCAACGTCTCCTTGAAGAATTGCTATTTTCTCTATTCATTTGACTCTATTGAGTAACATCAAAATTCCATGTCATATTCCTATTTTAGGTAATAGTTTCTCAATATTTAGGCAAGTTGAAATATTTTTTAAACAATTGGATTGTTATAATTTTATTTTTATTAGCAATCAATCAGAATAGTGTACTATATTCTAAACTACCCAAAAAAATCATGATTCATTTATGGTTAACCATGTCCATGTTTGTTGTCTCACCAACTATAGAGTATTGTTTTCTTTTTATGAACACCAACAATGTCCATCACTAGGCTTTACCCTATTCTAACTTAAATTACAAAATTTCTTCCTCCTTTAGTCTAATTTTAACACCCACTTGTGCTTCAGTCTAATTTTGAATATACAACCAAGTTCTATTGTTTTATTTGGTCATATATACAACCAAGTTCTAATTGGTCATATATTATTTGGTCATATACAACCAAGGTCTAATTTTGAATATTCAGTCTAATTTTAACACCCACTTGTGCTTCAATCTGTAGTGGTTCTAGTTATGTTATCCCTTGGATACTTGTACCACAGTGTGTGATCAATATTTTCTTAATTGGTTTAATGCATATTTGTAAGCACTACCATTATTTTATATGAAGATTAAAAAGTGATGATTACATACACAAAGATAACAAATATTATTGTATATAGCAATAATTGTTTTTGCATGTAGGATTTTGATTTATCTCATTTGTACTCTATTGTAGGGGGTTTATCTTGAGGTTAGTGCATGATGAGATTGTTTTGAAAGGCCTAGAATATAGTTCAAGCAATGCTATTTTTTATTGAATAAGACATATAAGTTCTTTACACTTTGCCCCTATGGTTTGAACCATGAGAGGATATCATATCATATCTATTTTAAGTCAATCACATTTTTATGAGTAATTTGAGGAGTCTGCATATTCATATCACCCTCCTATTGCAAAAATGAGCTCTGTTACAAATGCTGGTGACAATAAAGTTAAATATGGTAATAATTCAACCATTATTTGACTTATCAACTAGACAAAAAGTCAAAAGTACATCCATATGTTCTCATTTATACTAGAGGATAAAAATATTTCCATGGTGTTTACCAATACATCAGTGACACGGGTGACATCACATGCCACATGTGAAATTGTAACACTCCAATATTTCTTGAGTAACTTATGTTTTCAAGCCCCTATTTCTCACATCATTGATGTAAGACCCCTAACATTACACAATTTATAAATTTTCTAATTGAAACTGTAAGACCTCTACGTGGTTTTATGCTTAAACATGCTTATTTGATTTAGTTGAGTGCTTAGTTCCTTCATTAAATATTAGTCATATTTAAGTATTGGTTAATAAAGTCATGTTTCAATTTGGTCCAAATCGGATTTAGTTTGCTTAATTTTTTTTTTCAAATTTATGTTCCTTGAGGACCTTTATGCAATTTCTCTCTTCTAGAGATATATCTTTAATTTTAACACATGGAAATAGGATAAAACTTCTTTAGGATTTCATTATTCATCACCTCCCAAGTGGAAATCATTGTCTTTGAAGAATACCTCCCTTTATCTTGTCCTTGAGAGAGAAGAGGAACAAGGTGAGTTGAATTGAATCATCATTGGTTGCAGAATTCTTGAAAGTAGAGAAAGTATCCAGAAGATCATCTCTATGCTTGTATGGTTTTTCATATTAAAACCCATAGAATGTATGGAGAATTCCAAGAAGAGATAGTGGGATTAAGAACTATTGCCTTGGAATATGATCAACCTGAGTGGAAATTGAAGAAATGTAGTTCCAGGCATGAAATAATCATGTAGTGGCCTATTCACCAATGGAGGAGGTGGTTTTGGGTCACATACCTCATTCTCACTGTCAATATTCTTACTATGGTTGTCAGGATCCCTATGTGCCATATCTTCCTCTAGATGTTGGTTGTGTCAGTTTCTCCACCTTCTTCTTCCTATCATGAGACCCTCTAGGAAAGAGTCGATAGAAATAGAGTGGAATCTTAACATGCAACAATGGCCACCTGCACAAAGCACGACCATCAAAAGAGGACAAGTTAGAAACAAGTTTGCACAAGTGACACAAAGAATAATAAATAGCAATGGTGAGGGAAGTATGTAGAGTCAAATCTAAATGAACTAGCTAGGTTGAATACCTTTCTCCTCAATAATGGGGCCATAAATCTTGGTGCATCTTCCAAACAAAACTAAGTAAATTGGCAAGAGACAGTGGTTAAGGGAAGAGTCACACCACAAATACTAGGGAGATATGAAGCTTTCTTTCCAGACAATGATGCTAAAACGCTAGGTGCATTTATAGTACACCTAATCAATTGACTTAACCAGATGCACCTTAGGCACACAATAGGGTCTTTCAAATTCATACAACCTGATCGACACAGTCTTATAAGATACAACAACCGCATGGGATTGGAAGCAGTATAGGAATGACAAGTCAGGTTCAATCCTAAGGGAAAGGGGGGCACTGGAGCTTTTTTTGTTTTAGTCTAGATTCCTAAAGCAGAGTCTAGGGTTCAAGGGTTTAACTTGGGTTTTGTTTGATTACACTGATGTTCCAAGCGATCAATTAAAGGAGAACAAGAATAAAAACTACGTTAATCCTAGACTTAAGTTCTAATTTACAAAGAAATCAAGCTAAGAAAGAAAAGAACAACCTAGACTAAGGCAAACAAGGAAAGATCTAACACTAACATTACTTCAACAAAGCAATTCTAATTAATAACCTTGAGAGAGAGAGAGAAACTAGCTACACTAAGCAAGAAACTACAATAGACTAGAAATCAACAACTAGTGCAAGCAAAGGACCGAGTTAGCAACTAACTAGCTAAACTAAGAACAAACAAGCACAAGTGAGCACTAACTATTCTAGAAAGGCCTTTTTACCAAGACCAAGACAATTGACTAGCGGGAAGTAAATCAACTAACTAAGAAGGCATTAAATAGAAAGTAAGCAATTAGGAATTTTAAGCAATTTATGAAAGTGCAGGCCGTTTGGGGTAATGTGACTAGAACCTAGGTTGAGGGTCATAACTTGAAAACCATACTCATTAACTTAGATTGCTAAATCAAACAACAATATATATGCTAGAGAATTACCCAAAACCACTAATTGACCATGGATGGAATAGCGTGTGTAAAGGGGAACTACACCCTAGAGCCCCCTATCCAACCTTGCGAGGCTCATTTGGAATAGGGATTAGATGAAATTCTACTAGTATCTAAGGAAGTCTAGGTTTCTAGGATAGAAGCTCTTAGGTGGATTGGGGGTCAAGGGTGGTGACAGAGGGTGCAAATGAGGCACATCACCTACCATCTAACATGTAGATAGCTCCAAGCAAATTGCACTAATTTCTTCTAAACTCACTACTTATATATCTCATGCAGGAGTAGGAGAATGGATATGTATGTTGGAAGATGGGGTGCCATCTAGGAATCCATTAGTTGGATCTAGGAGAAAATCCCAAAAAATAGCAACATATATGCCAGTTTCTCCTAGACCTAGGTTGATTCAAGAACAACACAAGATAATCCATGTTTTAAAGCACAAACCAAAAGATAATTCATGGGAAATGAAATAGAAGTTGAAGAAAATCAACAAAATGGAATTTATATATTTTACAAGTTACTTTCCCCCACCATGGTATCAAAGTCACATTTTAACCCAAAACAACCTACCTAAGGGGTTTAGCTACTCATCAAATAAGAAATGGAAAAAGAAGAAGAAGTAGAGGAGTAGATATATAGACAAGGAATCTTAGTGAAGACTCCTCCTCCTTCACCTCCTAGCTTGAGAATCACATCCTTCTCCCTCCTTAGTGGTTTGATGACATGGAAGTTTGGATGGAAGTAGCCAAAACCCTATAAAACTAGAGTTTTGAGGCAGGGTATGGTGGAAATAAAGTGGGGTAGGTGGGAGCTCAACGAATGTTCAAGAGGGTGGTAATAAGTGCTAAGGTGACTAACCTCTAGCTCCTATCTTCCACCCATGTATAGATAGGATCTTGGGTAGTTTACGGTTAAGTTGGGGTAGAATAGAAAAAATAGTGGAAAATATTGCTAAGGATTGTTGGCAGCATGGCCATTCTGGGTAGAATGGCCATGGTGGGTGGGGGTAGCATGATCGTGCTAAGGGAGAACAAGAATGCTAAGGAACGGGAAAAATCATAGCTGAGGGGGAATTTTAAGAGGTTGATAGCATAGCTGTATGATGTACTAAATAATTGTCATTTTTACAGACCGTTTTACTATCTATTGTGTGCACTTATTACCCATTTTCATATTAATTGTGCATGATTTATCATTAGTAGCATGTGATACTTAATTGCATCAAATATTCATTATTTTTACCGTTCTTGATTGATTTATCATTATTTTGGAGATTATGTTCATTTTTGTCATATTTTAGGTGAGTTTACAAGAAACGACACAACTCAGTATTACCAATATATTTTTCGGTGGTACCGACATTGGATGAAAAGGAACATGTTGGGTTAAATCATCTCGGTAGTTTTGATATAAGAATTGGTACTACTGAATTTTAACATGAACATTCAGAATGAATCTCAGTACTATCGATGCTCAGCTCAATGGTACCGACTTGTACTGAAAATCCAATAGGGAAGGTCAGAGACAATCTCAGTACTACCGACGGTCAACTCGGTAGTACCGACAACTTACAATGGATTGTGACTAATTGAGGGTGTCAATACTACATACACCTTATCGTTAGTACTGACTCAACACGATCATGCCATATTGAGAATTATAATTAATTTTATGGTCGAGAATTAATGATGCCCTAAGTCAATTCAATGATCTAGGGGGAGTGCAGCCAGACCTAGGTATCACATTTCATTCTGTTGCTTGACACGAGAGCTGAGAGAGAAGAAAGGAGAGGAGACAACCATGTTTTAAACGATTCAGGCACCTTCAAAGAGAGGATTTATTGCCAAAGGACAACAAATCATCATGTTTATCGGAGCGAGTCATCTGAAAGAGCTTCTCTAGGGATTTACTTTAGTTTACTAATATTTCCCAGTTTCTCTTCTATTCTCCTATGTGTATGGTAGTATAAATCAAGTGGGGATAATCTCCTTTTTTCCTTAGGACTCGGGAGTAGCCCAATCTTGCATTATAATTGATAGTTATGAATTAATATGCATGTTTCTCATAGTTGTTGGACATGTCTCTACAATTACTTCATGAATTGCATGTGCTTGATCATCATTGGTATATCTTAGACTGTTAATTGCTTCGAGAGAGGGATTAAGGGTTGGATAGGTTATAGGGATACATAGATTAGACCCGCTTCGAGAGAAGGCCTAAGGATATGAAGGGAATAACCTAGAGAAGTCAGTAAAATACCTAACTAATAAATACATCACTATGAGAGTGGGATTTGTATTAGATTGGGTAGTGAATTACGTTACGAGAGTAGGTAATTCTTTCCATAGGTCCTTAGTCTAGGCGTAGGAGAGATAAATATTAATGAAATGATGCTAATTGCAATGTGAACTATGGGGAAACCATTATCCTAAGAAATCCATTCCATCATTGATCACAAACTAATTAATTTAGTTTACTTTATACAATTAGTCAATTAATCATCCAATCACCTTTTTCTTTGGTCTAGCTGATCGAATCATAGTTAGTAGTAGTCTCTAGAGTACGTTTCCCCATGTTCGATATCTGTGCCTCTTTTGGTCCTATATTACTATAATACATACACTTGCATTTTAGACGTGTAGTTTACACACATCAAGTTTTTTGCACCGTTATCTGGGAAACGGTAGCTCCAACACTACAAGTGTTATGATCGGCCACTCTAGGCCACAAATTTTATTGTTTTCTTTTACAATTTCTGAGCTGAATTCCAAATATTTATTCATTCACTAGTATCTATTTATCACACTGATTTTATTGTTTTTAGGTGCTAGTGCATGGATCAGACTAAAGAAAATGACTATAGAGAGTCAACTCCACAGAGCTCTAGCTAAGAGAAACTCTTACACAGAGCATGGGAGTACAATGGCTCTGTAGGAGGCCTCATTTGAACTCCACCAACTCCATAAGAACAACCAAAAATGGGTGATACAGAAGTTGAAGAGAAGACCATCTGGGAGAAAATAAAGGCATCTTATGCTATAGCTCAGTTAGGCCACTGAAAAGGCAAGCTATCGATGTGGGTAGTTACAAGATAGATCTAGGTTTGGTGGCGTTGGTTAATTCACAAGCATTCCATGGACACAATATGGGTGACCCAATGACACACATAATAAACTTTATAGAGAGCAGCGATATGGTGAAGATTGATAGGGTTCCATCAATAGTTATATATTTGAAACTGTTTCCTTCTTCATTGGTAGAAAATGCAAAGTCATGGTTTCTCAGCCTGTTTCTAGAGTCAATAGAAACCTGGGATCAGATTATAGATGTGTTGTTTGAGCATTACTTTCCACCTTGGAAGACAAATGAGTTGGCCAGGAAGATCTACAATTTCAAGCAATAGGCGGAAGAGTCATATTCTGAAGCATGGGAAGGTTCCAAAATATGTTGAGGAAGGTTCCTCATCATGGGATTGATCTCTACGGCCAAGCAAAGACATTCTACTACGGGCTGCGTCAAGGAGACATGACCACACTTGATAATGTTGGTTCATGATTTTTCCTCAACAACAAGGCATCCGAGTGTCATGAGATTCTAAAAACATGGCTGAGAATCAGTCATGGGGAGATGAAAGAGAAACTCCAACAAATGTTAAAATTATCAGAGAGTCTAAAGTCATAGTGACATTGAGTGAGAAGCTGGAATATCTCCCAAGGAAGCTTGAGAAAAAATTTGGCACCTCATCCGGAGGTGAGGAGGAGGATTCATGTACCTAGGACAGTGAAATCAACAGAATAGGGCCCCTCAATAAGATAGATAAAATTGATGACATGCTAGGTAGGCTAGTGAGTTAGAACATGTGAGAACCCATCACACTAGATGAGGTTACTCAAAACATAAAATGTAAATGATAACTAATTAATCACAAACCCACGAAAGATGGTAAAAAATGATTTTAACATCACTACATGATTAGGAACATTTACATTGAAGCCTAACATCTTGCTTGTATTCATACTATGCCAAGAAGCTGATACAATTTATTCCATGGACTCAACCACAATATGTATACACATGAGAACATTATCCATATATGCCACATAATCAAGCATCAACATGCTACAAAGGCATGATTCGATTGAAACATCATACATAAACTTTCCTGCCCAGACCTGAGAGTACAGGGACGACTCTAGGACACACTAGACATCTCACAACCTTCTCGAAGGTTCGTCACTGTAGCTCCTCCTTGCTTCCAGGGGTCTGCTGTCACCGCTTCCGATTACCTATAAAGCTGTGGCAAACTACATGGGTGAGACCCATGTCCCAACAAGAGATATAACCTCCAACAACTCATATTGATTACAACAATTTAGTAATCAAACAATTTAAGTAGATTAAGTATGTGTAAAAGATAAGCATAGAAACAATGATGATTAATAAAGTACATGAAGGAATTGGTAACAACTATCATCATTAGTGTGATCATCAACATATGCACTGCTAACAATATAAATAGTCTAGTGGCATAACATCTCTGTTATCATGAATAAATCTAGCAGCATAAGCATAGCTAACGACATTAGCATGTCTAAATAAGTAGAGTTAACAACATAAGCACAACGTTCTACATAAGAATGAATAGTAGTATAGGCATGTCCAATTACAGACACATAGCTAGCAATATAAGCATAGATAACAACATGTGATAAGTAATCTCATATTCATAGCCAATAGTGGAAGTATATCTATTAACATAAACATGGCTACTATATGTACACATCTACAATATGAGCATAACCATAAAATAAGCATATCTACTATCTTTTAATATATTAAACGTCTTCTCTATGAAAAGAGAACAAACTAGGATTATCATCCAATGTGAAGTAATGTGTGTAGACCTAAACAAATATGCTATATGACTGTATTACATCTTTTATTAAGCCCTGGGGAGTTTGAGTCATACCACCCAGAATCCAGCCGACCCCCTGTGAAGGGATATTTGGTTTTTTTACACAATCTAGGAGAGCTAACTTCATAAGATCTCTTCCCCTTGACTAGTACGAGTGAAAAGGCAGTGACATATCAGTCAATGTTGCCACAACAATGACATATAGTCAAGTTGCTAACAACTAGTCTACCCTTGGTACATGTCAATGATACTAGAGAACAAGCTCACACATGGTCATTCTATATGAGGCATTCTGTAGTTATACTAGTGCCTTTCACACATCACACTATCACAATATCTAAGGCATGACCACAACCATCGTCTACAACATGCAATTGTGGATAAAAGGAGATACTTGACTTGCACCCCACATATTCAAAAATATGTGCTCTGAGTTTCTCTTAGGAATACTCATTTCAGCATCCAACAAGTTCTGACACTAAATATGGTTCTATGACATAGGGCACTATATGATTAGGGTTTCGCTTGATTATTTATGCCATTGGGTGAATTAAGGCTGCATAAAACAAGTGGATATACAAACCCTAATTCATCTCTAACATGCATTAACATATAACAACTTCAGAAGATATAAATGTATGAAGCTTATTGTTCCTCATCTCATCATTATATAGTACTATTCATTGCCATTCATGAGACTACACTTGTCATCATACTATCACATGATATAAATCCTTATCACAATATCACAGGGTATCAACCCTTGTCAACATATGAGGATTACACCTCATTCAGGACTCAACCATGCCCAAAGGTCATTCAGACCATTACACTATTTCTTGCAAGATCATCATTATCTTTCCATGCCTTATAACAAGTCTTAATAACATAACTTTACATGTGATGCATAAGATCAACATAATACTACATTAAAGAGCTAAAAGATGTTCATAACATAACATAGTAGGGTTGTCTTAGCATTAAGAGTATTCCTTTATTACATTATCAACCAAGGAATCTAGGTATGATTAACCACCATCATACTCATAGTGCACATATAAGAGAGCATCAATCATGAGACTATGATAACCAACAATTAACACATTAAAGTTATAATCATATTACGAAGAGTATTCCACCATTAAACTATCATATAAATAGTCATCTTCAACAGTTTGCATTGGGCTCAACAAGATAGGTATTATTGAGTCTACATCAACATTTATACATACACCCTAACTCATGTCACACTCATCTGATCATGGAGTCATAGGGTAAAGTATCACCATTGAATCCCATACTATCTTAAAATATGGATCCATGAATAACATAAGGTTTAACCCTCACATTATAGCATACTAGAGTTTCATCATTAACAAGAGAGGATTCCATTATTATATTAATCATTCAAGATGGCTAGTTATAATTAATCACCATCACCTATTTGTATTAGGGTTAGGTGTAACAAGCTATACATCATTAGGGTCACACTTAACCATTGTGATGATTATCCATTATATTCATTCAAGAGAAAAGGTAAGATCACAACATAGAGGGTAGTGCACCATCGAATTCATATCATTAGAGTCACAATTATACACTTTAAGCTTCACCCACAATCATTGGATGTTGAAATATCAAATCCTTGGATCACATGCTCTATTCAAAACCCTAGGTTGAATCATAGTCTCAACCCTTGAATGCATTAACCAAGGAACCATTGGGTTAAGGTTTATAAGAATGAAGATATGGGAACTAGGTTCACCATTGATTGTGGTACTATGTATCACCATCGATTGGTAAGGTCAACATCACCATCGGTTTAGCACTATCGATTGATAATATGAGAAGAGTATTGAACCATTAGTTGATGAGCTTATAAAAGAGTCTTGAACTGACTTGAGGCGTGACCATTAGTTGATACCATCAGTTGTTACCATTTATCATCACCATCAGTTGCCACAAAGGCATCACCATCAGTTCCAACCAAGAAACAACAATCAGTTCCTATATGAAGGTGGAAATCAACATAAAACTCTAAACATAACCATTGGTTCCTATATGAAGGTTGAAATCTGCATAAAACACTAAACATAACCATCGGTTGGACAATCCCTTAGGACACTAAAACCATTGGTTATATTGCATCCAAAAAGGTCTAAAACATCACTAATGTTTACCATTGGTTGGCACACTTCATGCCAAACCAAAACAACAAGAATAGCAACCATTGAATTAGGATTGAGAAGAGCCAAAACAACACTAAAACCCTAGTTATAACCCATCGTTTAAGGATTTGTATGGGCCATATTTGGTATACGAACAAGGTCTAGCTATTATTCTATCTTAGACAAGTCATACCCAAGATCTCAGGTTGGTTTATGTCTGTAAATTATTCAAGAACAACACTTTAAACTTAGACCCTAAACATGGACAATTTTCTTCAAGTTTAGAGCATCATTTACCAGGTTTAGGGTAACCATCGACCATAGGTGAAAAAAATAGAATAAATATCGGTTCTAGAGTTGGCTAAAGTCATCAAGACAGCAACAAGGCAGCAACCATTGGTCATGCATAGGTACCAACCATCGGTCACCAAGGAAAGGAAGGAAAACTAGTTCATTAGTACATAGAAGGAATCACCATTTATCCCTTCTTAATCACCATCGGATAAGGCCATCACTAGGCACTTCAGACCACTGAGTTAAGGAAACAAAGGAAAGCTAAAATATAAGCAGGGTACCTACCATTGGTTGGCATACCCATGCCAAACCAAACAGCACAAAGGCTAAACCATCATATTACCACAGAAAAGGAGGAAAACAACTCCAAAACCCTAATCATTGTCATATATGTTATACCAAAAACCATTGTTTTCTCACATAAAAGGAAAGTCTAGAATTGCTTCTATAAAACAGAGTACATGCACAAGGTTTGATCTATTAGTAGAGAAAAACTACTTAGGGATCATCATATAAATCAAAACCCTAGGTAACGAAGCTTCTTTTAGCTTAGAACTTCATTTTAGAGTAAAAGCATGAACTTGCATGGTAGTAGTAAGCAATAAACGTGGAGCAAGTTATATGACTTTCCTGTAGGAAGAAGGTGCAGCTCTTAACAGCAAGGAAAATCGATCAAGGAGGATAGGAAACGTTAGTTTTAGATCTGAACTCAGCCAATAAAACTTCTCCAAGATAGGGAGTAAACCCTAGGTGAAGAAAGCAAGAAAGGTGAGTTTTCAAGCTCTAGGACAAGTTTTACCATGGAAAACCATAGTTCCATCTAGGAAGAAGGAAGGAGGAATAAGAAAAGCCAAAGAAAATAAAGACAGAAGGAGAAATTTACTAGCTTAGGTCAGAAATAGCAAAGGAAGCTTTGCAAACCCTAAACAAGGGTAGATCCGAGCCCTATCCATACATGCGAGAAGTTTGACCATCATTTTCTTCCTTGGGAACCTCCTTTGCTACCCTAGTAGGGAGAACGAAGGTATAACATTATGGGAGAGATAAGGGTCCAAAAGGTTTTGTTTGTGTGTAAAAGGAAGGGTACATAAAGCTCATGGATAAGAGAAAAAGAAAGCTTGAGGTGTCCATCTAGGTTGCCATGTGTTAAAGACTATTTTGCATGTAACACAACAGGTCCATCGGTTCCCCTTATGTCTAACCATAAAGAATTGATTCTAGGAGGACCATCAGTCATCCGACACAGGCTAGCCATCGGTATCCACCCCTAAAAGAGCCATTGGCCATCATATCACCACAAAAGGGCAAAAAGGTACATTCCGCCCCACCATCAGTTGTTGGCCTCCATCTACCTTAACCATCAGTTGCACCACTTCTGGAGTGAACCTTCAGACTCCCTACATCTAGGGGAACCATAATTTGGCACCCCCATCATGCAAAACCTTCGGTCTCCGTGGTTGCACACTTAGCAACTCCATCATCCATGAAGGGGTAAAACCCTAATTCACCATAGAAGGGAAACACAACCAAACCAAGGTTCAAGCAAGTTCCCCATGGATCAAAAAGCTAAAGAATGATAAGATAACATCTAAGGAACATAATTCATGTGAAAAATTGCAAGTAAACCTCTCATTTTGGTAAATTGCAAAAAAGTCCAAAATGTGCACGAAATTGCATAACTTGCACAAACAATGTCCAAAATGGACCAAACTTGAAACTCAAACTTGTCACATGATATAAAAAATATAAAAAGGTTTAAATATGGTTTCAAGCACTCAATTATGATAATTAATCATGTTTAAACAAAAATCAAGGTTTAGGTTTCACATAACGAGATCTTACTGGACCATACAAAATGGGCGCAACAAAATCATGAGGCACATATATACAACATCGAACTTCAAATTTCTCAAATGACAGTTGACGTGGACTCAATAAAGAAGCTCATTCAATAGAGATTTCCTGGGAACATAGAGAATGCTCATCAACATCACCAAGTGAAGTTTGTCTCTATTGTTAAGGAGCCAGAACATGTTACTAAGGAGTCATCAAAGCACACACTCCAAAGCCAGATTGGGTGTATGTTCCTAAGGTTCCATTTCCCCATAGTCTATATGGAAGACTAGGAGGATGCAAAATGCCAGTGTGATATGCTCATACATGCGCCTCAGTAAATATAGAGTAAGCAACAAGGGGCAAAGATAGAACATCTACACCATTATTGCAAGATAATGAACTTCAACCTTTAACCATTACCATGAAAAATTCCCAATTCCAGAAAAGATGCCTCTGCATGAAGAGCAGGTGAAGGTTTGACATCAAAGTGGAGTTTTCATGGTCAACAAGGAAGAACCCACACCTTAGAAGGAGCAACCACCAATCATTCCACCCACATGAGACATTCTTATTCTATCCTAGAGGATGGTGTTGAATCAAGCTTAGGGGAGAAGATCTCTAATGTGCCATATGTTCCTCCACACAAATGTATAGAGAATCCACATGTGAAATTCCCATATAGTCTAAGCCAAGAAAGGAGGAAAGGTAGTTTAAGAAATTCCTTAACATCTTCCGAAAGCTCCTCATCAACATCCCACTCATGGAGGTGATAGAGAAAAATATTTCATATGGAATATTTTTAAAGGATATCATCAACAAGAAAAGACAGATAAAAGATATATATGTCTTGCATGTTGATGAAGAAGTTAGTGCTATGATCCAGGGAAGATTGCAAGTGATTAAGCTTAGAGAGAGAGGAGGTTGTAGGAAGCACTCAACTATAGAATAGGGACCTCACATAGAGTTTTACAATGAATGCTGAACCTTGGAATGAAGCCCAAGGGGTCCTATTTATAGCTGGGGATGCCTCTTAGCCTTTGGGAACACTTGAGAACGTAAACTAGCCATTTTGTGGCTTGCAACAGATATATTTTCACTTGTTGCAACTCCACAACGGCTAGAAGCACTTTTCAGCACTTTTCCGTACAGTGCAATCGGTCGAGTTTCTATAAGGGTAACTCGACTGATAGATTAAAAGACAAAGCCGATATTCAGACCATCGGTCGAGTTTGTCCTGGGGAAACTCGACCGACCAATGAAAATCGAATTGCTCTGGTACTCCATCGATCGAGTTCTGTGTAGTGTAAACTCGACCGATCAAAAGTCATTTTCAAGATCCAATCAGGATCGGTCGAGTTTGCACCTCACAGAACTTGACCGATGAACAACCTGATGTGAATTTTAGAAAATGGCTTTTGAGTTATTAAACATTCGATCTAAGTGCTCCTGATTTTTTCTAAGCTTAATTACAAGTCATACAATCATTACAAGTGATTTACAACATGATTCTAATAGATTTATATCATATTACAAAAATGAGCACTTATATGACTTTGACTTGTCTTTTCTCCAATTTGATATGCGCAAGTTAGGGCATTTGGAGTGTGTCTATACCTAATCTGAAATCACTCAAGTAGAGACATTAGAGACCAATATGTGGAATGGTTAGTCATCATCAAAACACGGGTTTAGTCAATTTAGACGTGAGTCAACATTGACCTAATTGACCTTGAGTCAACACAAAGATGCATCACAATCTCAAAGACTAATACTAGTGGCCAAGTTCAAAGTGTGATGTGGCAAAGTTTGTCACCAAGTGTCCAGTCTACTAACATATCAAGGTAGAGCATCAGAAACCTACAAGTACATTGCAGCCTTTTCCAATTTCATAGTGGAAATGAGATCACATAACCATCGACTTTGTGGTTGGTTGTCCTGGGATGGCCAAAGGTCATGATTCCATTTGGGTGCTTATTGATTGGTTGGTAAAGTCAACTCACTTTTTTACAGTCAAGACCACCTACACTGCAGAGAAGTTGGAACTGATCTTTGTTTATGTGATATTTTGTTACATGGCATACCAGTTACAACATTGTCAGAAAGGGGTCCTCTATTTAGAGTTGGTTCTGCGAGTGTTTACATGCAACTTTGAGGACGTAGTTGAGGTTCAATACAACAATTCAACCTCATATAGATGGTAAATTAGAAAGGACCATATAGATATTAGAAGATTTGTTGAGAGAATTTGTACTCTAGTTTCTTGGGAGTTGGAATATTCACCTGAGTTTGATTGAGTTTTCCTACAATAACAGTTACTATAGGAGAATAGACATGGCACCATACGAAGCTTTATATGTAAGGTGTTTTAGATCACCTCTTTGTTGGTACAAGGCATTTGATTACTAGTTATTGGGTCCTTAGTTGATTCAATAGACTATAGAGAAGATAAAGGTGACTAGACAACAACTGAAGGCAACAAAGGATATGTAGAAATCTTATACAGAGAACCGTCATAGACCTTTGGAATTCTAAGTTGGAGACTGTGTTTATCTCAAATTCTACCCTAGAAAGGGAGTCTTGAGGTTTGAGAATAAGGATAAGTTATCTTTGAGGTTTGTGGGACCTTATCCTATTATAGCTTGAGTTGGGAAGGTAACTTACAAGCTGAAATTACCATTAGAGTTGTATAGATCGCTTAACGTGTTTCACATTTCTATGTTGAGGAAGTGTCACCTAGATAAAGAGTAGACGATATAGCCATTGGATGTTCAATTTGATGATGATGTTTCTAGTGTGGAGGGTCAATTTTTGTCTTAGATAGGCGTGTGAAAGGCTGAGGAAGAAGGATATATCTTTAGGGAAGTGTTGTTGTAACGACCCTGACCTGGGTTATGAGGTAACCCTATTTTTTTGACTAATAAAGTTGCTTAGAACTTTAATATAATCCTCTAAGGTGTTTTGTTATCATGTGACACACTCATGTTTCAAGTTTGGTCCCGATTAAATGCTGTTTGAGCAATTTTCCTTTGTTTTGGACCAAAGTGCAATTTACCCAAGTTGAGGGGTTATAATGCAAAACGTCACATGTTTAATGTACCACATGTGTTTTACAATCATAAGAGAGATAATTATGTTAAGTGGTGGCTCGTGCAATGCCTAAATTCTAAGTTTGAACTTGTTTGAACAATGTTGGAGCATTGTGCACCAATTTTGGTACAAATTGCAATTTACCCAAAATGTGGGATTAATATGAAAATTACCACATATAGAGTGTTCCTACTCCCTCCTAGAATCATTTATAAGAGAGATAAAGGAGGATACACCATACTTTATTCCATTATGAATGATGGTAATCTTGGTGAAGAAATGACCAAGAAAAGGGTTGAATTTGAAAGCTTAACTTGAGTTGTATCAAGTTGAAAAGCTTATATATGAGTGCCTATCGGCCATGGAGCCCAAGGAGGTGTCCCATATCGTTTTTTGGACTCTTGGAAAAGTCCATATCGTGAAAAGCACCTCAAGGAGGTGAGGTGTGTCGGGTTACAACTTCCTTAGCAAAGTTGTGATGAGTTGTGAATAAAGTGGTGATTTTGTTGATATATCTTATTCAAAGAGATATGTAATGGATGAATCTTTATCCCTAAATGATTTTCAACTGTTTTGAAAGACAAGATAAATGTTGATGCATGCCTGTACATGTGTCACCCATGCATGACACGTGGCACCTACTAGCTCAAAATGTTGACACCTCATTTTTGCCTTCCTTCATGAACAACAAGTATATATACCCCTAATTTCACCCCTTGGTGCAATTTTGCGTCCCTTACCACCCTCCTACCCTAAGGTATCATGCATAGAGCTCCCATATCGTGAAGGGATGTTGTGGTATCGTGCATGGGCCTTGGGGTATCGCCCATGGCAAGACCATATCGCCCAAGTAGGTGATATCGGCCATAGAGTGAAGTGTTTTGACTCCAAGTGAGTGCCATATCGTGCAAGTGAGTATCATATCATGCAAGAGGGGTGGAATGTCGTGAAAGAGCACAAGGGTATCGTGCATAGGCCTTGGGTATCGGCCATAGCAAGTATATCAGCCATAGCATGTTGATATTGCCCATAGCAAGTTGATATCGGCCAATTGAAGTGATTTTGGCCACAAGTGAGGGGGTATCAGCCACAAGTAAAGTTGTGTCGGCCAAGAGGAAGTCCATATCGCCCAAGAGTTGTATGGTGTCGGCCAAGGAGCTAAGGAACTCAAAACTTAACCCTAAGGTAAGCTATAGTTGTCTTCAAGCTTGAATTGAACCATGGAATTAGGGTTATGAACTACCTTTCTTTTCTTCTTCACCAATTGCTTATCCATGTTGATTCCTTGTATATGAAGGAGTTGTGAACGAGCCTTGGACTTTTGATAAGTCATCTTCAACCTTAGGAACGTGGAGCTTTGGATCTTGGAGCTTTGAAGTTGTTCTTAAGGCGGGTGATATAACTTGAACTCAACCATGTTATTATTCATCACCTAAATTGCTGTATTTAATGATCTACTTTTAATTCCAAAATTTCCTGCAATAGTTGATGCAATTGTGAGTTCTAGTAGTTTCTTAGACCTGTTGACATGAACTATAATAGTTATAACAAAGGTCTAGAGCTTGAAGATGATGATATTACCTTATAAAAGTGTTATCGGGTGCAAGCACACAAGTAAGCACCTTTAACCTGATATGATGATGCACCTTCTTCACTTGAACGATATGGATATGAATGAATACATTGTTGCACGATATGGAGGTGTAGTATACACCTCTTGCACGATAGGGAGTAAAGTATAGACTCCATGCATGATACAAGGTTAAATGAATACTTATAAGTTGATGTGAAACCCTAATTTGGGCAACCAAATATGAGTAAAGAATAGCAAGTAATATTGCACGATATGGTAGCCCGATACACAACCCTAGTTGATGTCTATCCCAACATGGTGATGTCTTAATACCTCATGCACGACATGGGTAACACATAAAAACACCTTGAGCCCGATATGAATGGTGTGTATATACTTCTAGCCCAATATGGTGAGTGCTCATATACTTACAACCCGATATGATGAACATATGCACACTTCTAATCCGAGATACCTTGTAAAGGTGAGGGCAAGACACTCTTAGGAGTGATAAGAGTAACACCAAGTTATGGTGTGGCTAATAACTTTATAGGTGAAAAACCTAAAGCGGTTGATAATGGACAACCTTATATCAACAATGCCTTAATCCGAGATGAGTCCATATCATTGATGATAGCTGGGTGATTCAAGTGTATGACTTATGGTCAATACTTTACAAGATTAATATGATGGTATAGTGGATAAAGTATTAGGATGGGAAATACCCTAATACATTATAAGTTGATTAACTTAAATAAGTTAAAAGTGATGAGGAAAGTGATACACCAAGGTATGGTAAATATCACATCCAACACTTTAAGGCTGCTACACCTTGATGCATATTAAATCCAATATGTATGGATGAGTAACACATGAAGTGTGTCATGCCAATTGTTACACTGAAATGTAATGAGTTTAATGCACTTTGATAAGTGTAGGCTAACATACCTTGAGAAAGGGTTAAGCCAAAACAATAAAGTATGATGTAATCAATATCCTAGAGAGGATGAGAGAGAAACTCGTACCTTGTGTTGGTAATCATTTAGTGATAAATGTTGAGAATAAATAAGTATGATTGGATACTTATGATAGCAATGTATGCTCCTAGATGTGTGGAGCAATGAGTTAGGGTTTGGATCAATAAAATAAACATGAAACCCTAATCGGTCATAAAGGGGAAACCCTAATCCCAATGATGGGATGGTTGTAATTCTCTTATTGCATAATCCTTGTAAGGCATGTTAAATACTTGTATAAAAGTATAAAGATGTTATGGCCTTGTGAGCCATGTGATAATTTGTTGCCTAGTGAGAGGTGACAAGATGTGTTATGGCCTTGTAAGCCATGTGATAATTTGTTGCCTAGTGAGAGGTGACAAGATGTGTTATGGGCTTTGTGAGCCATGAGAATAAGTTGTTGCCTAGTGAGAGGTGACAAGATGTGTTATGACCTTGTGATCCATGTGATAGTTGTTTCCTAGTGAGAGGTAACAAGGTGTTTATAAAAGTCTTATGTAAGAAATGATAATGTTCAAAATAAACTAAGAAATGGAAACTTAGTAATATAATGATAATAATAAATGGATACAATAATAATAATGAAATCTTGATCATACATGCTTTATGCTTATAGCCAAATAAGGGCTATAGTGTTTGAAATATATGAGAGGGATACTTGTTTATAGAAAGGATGTGAATAAGTATGATGGCTTGGCCAAGGTATAATGCCTAGTAAAAGTGATGTGGTATTCAGTGATGTTTGCACAGGATTGGCATAGTCCAATGCCTGAAATAGTTGCACATGATTGGCATAGTCCAATGCCTGAATATAATATGATGATGTATACTCACATGACTGGTACAATTAAATATCTGGTTAGCATATTGACTGAGGCCAATAAATAGAAATGAGAATGATTCATGGATGACATACCATGATAATGAGTTTTCTGGATAAGCTTGAGATGTTGATATAGTATGATGAGTAAATGATATACATGTTCTTCCCATTCCTTATAAAGAGAATAAATGACTTACTGCTCTATCACAGACAGTTGCAATGCTTTAAAAGATGAGAATATTCTAAACTGCTTATCTTCTGCTTAGTTTTATACCATTTAAACTGTGATAATATTGTTGGCGGAGAATTATATCTCTCGCTGGGGCAATTTACAATTGTCTCACCCCCATGGGATCCAAATTTTTAGGTGGACGTACACGAGGAGGTGAATACCTTTTTGCAGAGGAAGAACAACAACTGAGGCAGCAGTGACAGCTCAGGTTGAGTGTACTGTCTGTCCTGTCTTGTAGATATGAGTCCTATGTGTCATCTCTGTACACTCAGGTCCTTGGAGTTGGTTCGTACTGGTTTCATGAAAAATATGAGATTTTGGCTTGAATGCCTCGAGGTTTTATGTTGCTACAATATGTGTTTTGATAGAGCAACTGTTATATGTTGTCCTCGAGATGAGATGAAACAATGTTGTACAATGTCAATCATGATATGTATGAGTTTTGAATATTTCAGTAAAAGTTTTCTATACAAGGATCTCCTTGCAAAATGGTTTTAAATTTTAGTGATTTTTGTTAATCCGCTATTTATGTTTATTTTGCTTAATTAGTAACAATATGTTTGTCAGTTTGGCGACTGTCGTTACAGTTGTGGTATCATTGTGGGGTAGAAGAAGTCATGTGAGAGTTAGAGGATGAGATGCGTAGGAAGTACCTCTTTATTTACTTAGGATTCACGGGGCAAAATCCTTGTTATGGTTTATAGTTATAAGGCCCCAAACCTTGCTTAAATTATAAATATGCTTGATGTACTTAATGGGGTGCTTCGTTTTGTAACTAACTTTGGATTATATTCTAACATTAGTTGACAACCCGATGTTTAAAATTTGGACCAATTTTGACTTCATTTGCTCAAATTATGATTTTATATACTTGTGGGCTTATGTACAATTTTCCTATATTTGGGTTCGAACTCTAATTTAAACACATGATATTTTGTTACATGATGTTATTAACAATCTGGTAAAATTTCATTTCATGTAGATACTTTTTAACTATGTTGTACGTGCATCAATCCTATAAATTTTAAAATAGTTGATAGCAATGTCATATGTTTTGGGTCAACCGATGGGTTAATGGCCTTCTGAATCGATGAAATTTGTAGTTTCGTTGGTGGTCTCTTTGTATGGTTTAGGGAGGAATTTCCAACAAAAATTCCATCGGACCCCTCTACGAAGGTTTGCAACATTATGCTTTCATAATGAGAACCAATGCCTTCTCAAAGCCTTACCTGATGATCGAGCCTTGTTTCCCTCCCCATTAGTCAAAGTAGCTTTGATCGACGAAGGCTGCAACAACGATGGAAACAAGAGGGTGGGTGATCTGTGCTTTTCCTTTGATGCTACGATGACCGGGGCAAATGTGAAGGACGGATGAAATGAAGGAAAACCGTCGGACTGATGGTTTTCAATGGACCAGGAGTTCTGATGAAGCGACGACACTATATGAATTGATGACGTCGTCTTTTTTGACTATGCCTGGCCTCCTCTCCATATCCCGATGGTCAAACTCCTCTTGTCTGACGGGAAAGAGGCCCTCCATCGCCGCTGAAAAATAGGGATTTGGCAAGTAACAAATATATAGCAGCACGAAAACCTGTTGACAGACGACGATGAAACTAAAGTTAGTGTGACCGATGAAATATGCTCCAATGCCCAACTCTTTCCACGAAAAAAAAGACTTCGACGACCAGTCAGTATACACTTCTCCGATGGGTTTTCTAGACTTATACGTCAGATGGATTTTTTGGTTCCTTTGATCGATGAAAATACGACTTTTAGGCTGTTTGACTACCACCCTATCTATGAATACCGCTTCCCATCATATTCTGATAATCTTTGAAGAAATCCTTTATTACGATTGGAGGTCGATGAGGGTCCATCGGAGGTCGACAAAAGTGTAAGTTCTTGGATACATGTCTTGGGTCAAGCATCCATAGATAGGGTAAAAGCCATTTAAGCTGTGTTTGATATGCAGTTGTGATAGGCTTTTGTTGCCACAGGTAAATTAACTTGTGTTATGTTAACTTTGGGTGAGATAATTGTTGTTTAGGATAAAGATAAATAAACTTGATTGCAAAACGTTCTTTGTTTGGTACACAAGTAATTCTTCTCTATTTAAACAAAGTCTATTATGCCCTACATACAAATACCGGTGCACGTGTTGAATGGTCGGCGAAAAGGGTTTTATCGAAAATATAAATCCACGACAAATAAACCTATACTCTATCGTGAGAATTCCAGGCGGCGCACTATCTGTTAATTTTGTGGTTAACTGATTTGTCCGAAATTTTATCTATCCTATAAACTGTATAATAGACACCGGTTAACATGTCGTACCCAGTTGTGTCGGCATTGGATCGGCGCAACAAATGCAACAATAGGCTTGTTTCTTGCTTCATGCACGTAAGATCTTCTATTCTAAGCCTTTTTCATTGTGTTGCTTCATCCTCTCTTCTACCATGGCCGAGATGTTTGGTGCTACAAGTTAAAGACTTGTGCGGCTAAAGAACTATCTTTTCTTATCTTTTTACTCTATATACACCTAATTCTTAGCAAAAAGGAGCCTTTTTCGAACCATCTGAGGAAAAAGCGTGGATCTTTGTTAGTGCCTTTTGTGATTTTTTTTCTTTTGACTTTATTTTCTTCACATGTGAGACAAGTGATATAACTTTTTATACATTTTTCTTGCGTACTTATCACATACATAATGTAAATCTTGTTCTAAAATTCCGTTCTATGCAAAAAGATGATCCTTTATGAACTGTTTTGGAAGAGTAGGACAACGATACGAATATTGAGGTTTCTTTTGGACACTAAATATTTTTTTTACTGAACAACTAGAATTTCTTTTAAGCTTATAAGAACGGAAATTAGTAATACAAGTATAAAGACTCTTAAAAATGTCTCTTTTATGGCTTTTTGGTACTCAAAGAAGGAAAATCCAACCCACATGTTAAACCTTGTTGTATGATGGTTATCCTATAGAAATAATAACACTTTTTACTAATTGTTATGATGCTGTAAAGATTATCAGACGAGATTCTAGTATTGAAGGTAGCTCACCCAAGCTAGGTTTTGAGCATATGATTGCCTAATTCGTAGAAATTGCGTAAATTTTCCATCTCTTAAAGTTTTTAACTAAACTTTTGGGTGCTACGTTATTTATACCTTGTTAAGATCTATGAAAAATACTAGACACATATGAGATTCCTATAATGAGTAATTACTATTTTGGTCTAAATGATAATTTAGGCTTTTGTGTGCCTAATTTGAGGTTTGGTCCTCTTTGTGGAAAAGGATGGATAAATATACCATCATGGAGTAACATGAAACTGGTTGTACGTTTTATGTCTTCTGAAGTTGCATACTTGTCCGACCAAAAAAGAAGTTGCATACTTGGTTTATTTCACAAATATGTGTAGGAACCTTGTATATAACTTGATTCATGCAGTCAAAAATTGTGACACCCTTTGCCACACAAAGTGAGATTACTCAAAAATTAAAACATGATTAACCTTTAACAATGGATTACCAAAAATTATAGGAAATTAAAACCGATTTACAACAAGAACTATGAGCTAAGATTTATTCCACAAGGGTCAACACTTGTATTTCATAACATATATTCAAGGTGCTACAACATTATCTTCCAATCATCTGGTTACATAATAAAACAATTCCACATGTATGTACATACCACTAAAGACAGACAAGCCAAAAACCACATGTCAGTCATCATATAATCAAACACTTCGAGAACACCCCCACGAACCTGAGTGTACATGAATGACAAATAGGATTCTATTACTAGACACTATCCATATACCAAAATCCTCCAGGTGTAGCTATTCTTCATTTCATATCCTCAACTATTCAAACTTTAGCTTGGCATGCACGTCCACCTAAAAGATATTTAACCAACGGGGTGAGACAAAAGTCTTAGTGAGAGATATAACTCTCTGCCAACTTTATTATTATAACAGATAACTAAATAGACAGACTAACATACTGAGCAGGTTGAACATGATTAACTAAATGACATATAGCTCATGGGTAAAGTAAATAGAGAAGTAATATGCACTTGCTACTGAGTAGTAGAATAACTAATAAATTTAAAAGGAATATGAAGAACATATATAACTGTTATAAACTAAACAATATAAAAGCAAAGTAAGGCTTCATCTAATATTTCCATATTTGATCCTATACATGTACACTACATGGCTGATTATATCTTTCAACAATCAATCTTATGACCCGAGGAGATCTCATGCTCCATCCAACCTAAATTAGGTAGCATTGGTGCCATACAAGGTCCATGGAAGACTCCACGACCTCACCCCCTTGGTCAATATGAGAATATTGGCAATGACATTATGAGTCAAACTACAATTAGCTAGCCTGGGAATACATGCTCTTCGCTAGAGAGATACAACATGTGGCTATTTCCTTATTAGGGTATGACCCGTAGTCAATCCTGATTGTGTCAGGGTATGGTCTGTAACCAATCCTGATTATTAGGGCATGTCCCGAAGCCAATCCTAATGTATATTCACGGTCTACAACCATACTCTCTTCAGGGTATGGCCCGTAGCTGATAAATGTATATTTATCCTTTTTATTTATATATTTTTGATATTTTTTTAGGATTATTTTATTATTTATTCTCTTAGTTTCATAATTAATTGTGTTATTTTAGTTTTTTCTCTTTAATTGGAGTTTAAATTCTATTTTCTTGGGTTTTGTAGGAAAATTACATAATTTACAGCAGTCCTGAAATTCATATATACCCTCCACCAAAAGTGACATAACTCTTGCATTCAAACTCCAAATCAAGTGTACAAGTATTCATTGAAAAGCGAATTTAATTTTCTAAAATAAAATCCTATTATTTGGACCGTTTTTTTGCTTTTCACGGGAGAGAAATATGTTCGAAATCGTTGCTGTGAGAATCTGCATTAAAGGGAGTTACATGGTCAAGATAATTAAAGACAACCAACTTTCAATTTGACCAGATCCAGAAAATTCAAAAATTAGTCTCCCTCTCTTTTCCCCCCCTCTTTTGAGGAAAACCTACCCCTCCCCCTCCTATAAAAGGAGGGACTCTTCACTTGTAAAGACATTCCATTCTTCATTCCATTTCATCCAATTTTTAGTTGAAGACCACATCTTGTATAATGTTGGATCTCATTTTGGTTTGCATTTCTTCTAGTCTTGTTATGTCTGAGTAAATTTCTCTGTGGCATGGGATTAGCCCCTTAGCCCGGTTCTATTCAATATAATCAGTCATATTCCTCCATCAAACAAATGTCTTCTCTCTATTTCTTTGTGGTTATTTGGATGATCTGATATATTCTTATGGAGTGATATGACTGTGGATCTCTATAAGAACGAAACAATAGTCCCTTAATTGTGATTATCATCTTTTCATATATTTAATATTATTTTTGTTATAATCTTTGGTGACGCGACCACCTGAGCCTTGGGTTTGAACACCAGTTTGAATCTACATGCTTTTTGATATGACCGTGAATAATGACATGTTGGACGGTTGGGCAATGATCTGTGAACGCCGGGACCAACGGGTTCACGGGAAGTCCGACCCTTGTGAGTTTGTCCATAAGGACATGTAAACATAAGGTCCTGATTTGATCCTTTGAGTTTAGAATTTGATTAGTTGAACAGGAACGTGGTTTCGATGGTGATCTTCCGGACCCCAGATCTTTATTTCTTGATTAGTTAAATTTTATTTCAGCACTTTTATTTTTGTTCTTAGTATTAACAACTCTCTCAAATCGAGATTTAATTCTTGTACTTGCGATCAGATTTGAATTTCAAGTTTTTCTTTTCTGCCGTTCCTTGGATCGATACCTATCTATACTAAGTTGACTTGTTGTTCACAATAAGTTGACAACTGAGTTAGAAGGTTAAATTCTAGGACTTTTCCTAGTGATTGTTGCGTGTACAACGACGCACATCAATTTTGCGCTGTTGCCGGGGATGGCACAATTATTTTTTAGATCTGGTTGTCTGTATATTTTGTATAATCGTTATTCATATTCTCTAACTTTCATAACTTTAGTCTTTTTTATAATTTCTTTTAGATTTTTATAATTTCTTTTTGCCTTCCGAGCACAATTCCGGAAGTGTATCTCCTCTTTCTGCTGAGTTTCCATTCCAGCAGTACCGCTTTCTAGTTACTTTTTTAGTAATTTTAGTTTATTTCATAATTTCTTAGATTTATAATTTTTAGTTCTCTTTGTAATTTTGGACTAACCTCTTATCTCGTAATCTTTCTTCTCTCGTTCGTTGATTGACATATCTTTCAGGAACTATTCTTTTTAAATAGAGTGGACATCCCAATATCCCCCACAATATTATTACTGTGGTCTTTACCACCATGCATCTCTTGCCTGCCTGACTCTACCCCATGCTTATGATAACAACCCTTCTAATTGTGAGCCCTTTCATCCTGGTGGGTACAATGTGAATCCACATTTTTTTGAGAACCATTATGGGGAACCTTGCTGTTCATATTCTAATGGGGGATATGATCAACAATATTTTGTGGGGTGTAACCAATAAAACTTTGGGGGTTATGAACATGTTTATGAAACCCAATGTAATCCTCAACAAGAAGAGAGACTTAGGGCCTTAGAGAAGATAGCAGTAGAAGGAGAAACAAAACTAAAAACCAGCCAAGCCTTAACCGCCCTGCTAGAAGCCCAAACCCAAAATATAGATTGTTCAAATATGTTTCCTCATGAATTGGTGACACTTTATAATATTGAATCTTCCTACCAAGATGGACGCAATGAAAATTACAATCCACCATCTTTTGGAGATTATTATGAGAGCAATGCCACCCAAAACAATATGAGGAGTACTTTGGCCAAGGAAACTATGGGGAGTGTGGCGGGGATGACCAAAATTTTGGGGTGTATAAATCCTATGGTGAAATGCAAATTAATCTTGAACTAAAAGAGAGACTTAAGGCCCTAGAAAAGATGGTAGCAGAAGGACAAGCAAAACTTGAATCCAGTCAAGCCATGTTAGCTACTTTACTAGAGGATCAATCACAAACTCCCCCTATAGAGCTTGAGCAACCCAAGATGGTTCTTCCTGATGACGATGATGATTATCCTTATTTTGTGTCATATATGTCGGATCCTAAAGAAATAAAACAAACCATGGATCCATATTTTGTGTGTGATGAGGATGTTGATATCCCTATCTTTCCTTTAAAGACTCTATTACTTGAATATGAAATGTCAAATAAGGAGAGTCATTCTGAAGATCCAACAACTTCTCCCATCCTCAACATAAATATGAATGATACCATAGATCAATACCCTTCTTTTGAGTCTATTTTGGATAATGAGCATCTAATCCCCTTTATGATTCTTCCCGATCCGTCACAGCCAATTTCCATCCCACACATGGCTGATCTAGAAGGGGAGATACCTCCATTGGAAGAAGCCCACACACCCCCTTATATTGTTTGCAAGGAAGACATCATCATCCCTCCTAAATACTTGGGGAACCCTTGCACAAAAAAATTAGAGACATATGTAACATCAATAATGAAACTTACCAAACCCAATGTTGATGGCATTAATTTTAAGGAGAAACAAAACACGTTTGTAAATGATTTTAATTTTTTTATATTAGCATCATTTCTCCCATATGTAGGTCATCATGATGGTGGAAAACTTGAACCAGATCCTCAACCCGACTCAGTTCATCATGCTCTACTGGCATTACTGGTCGGGTACCCGCCAACCTCCCCCAATCCACATCCATATACAAAACTTCCCTTGCTATCGAAGGAAGATCTATGAATATTATTGGAGGGAATGCGAGGTGAAAGAAAATATGAGCACCCCACTAAGCTTCTACAATTACCCTATCATAGGGTACATTATGAAGCTCCTCAGATAAAGGTCCCAACCCTCATACACATCCCCTTTAGCTGGACGTTTTTTGAGCTACCTGGGCCACCTGGAAATCCTCGCTCTTCTCTTCCCTCCATCTCGGGTTTTGATTTTTCTCGGGACGAGCAAAAATCTAAGTCCGGGGTGGAGGTGGGTGGTATGTTTCTATTCCACCCCCTTATCTTTTTTATTTTTGTATTATTTTTACTTTTTTTTCTTCCATATAGTTGCTTTGTTCATGACCATTATCTAGTCGGCCATGTTTTTGTTTCTTTTGTTGCAAAATGGCCTTTATCTAGTCGGCCAATATGAATAGATGTTTATCATTGTACCCCTTTGAGTTTAGTAAATCTTTTGCAAAAAAATGTTACAAATTGCCATGTCTGAAACCACCATGTCACCTAGGATCCCAAAATAGCATCACTCCTTGAAAAAGTTGGCAAACCGTATGGAATCAATCAAAACCAAACACAAATTTTCTCTATTTTTAAATGTTTATTAACTTGATATAAATCTTGTATGATTGACACGAATGTTCTTTCTGATGTAATGACACTTTCAAAAAAAAGGAGAAAATAAATATGTGAAGTTATAGGCACAAGGACACCTTTTGTTTCCCCCTTATTTTCTCTCTAAAAAAAGAGAAGCAAAGAATCACCACCAGAAAAAAATCAAGTATGGGGTGGCATGCTTCCCATAAAAGAAAATTTCCATACCCCACAAAGGGGTGTACCATCAAAAGATGTCAAAAGTGCACATGAAAAAAATTGTGACCAATGTAGCCACAACTCCACAAATCTAAATCTCAAGTCGAATAGAGGAGGGATAAAAAAAAATTCATCACTTACTTATTTGTTTTCACACCCCCTAATTTCATCTTGTTCTTGTGTAACAACTCACAAAAAAATACATTTATAAAAATGAGAGTGTCAAAGTAAAAGTAAGATGAAGCATGTTTTTCTACAAAATCTTGATTTAGAACCAAGATATGGTTTTTTTAATAGGGAATATAGAATTTTGTGTTTTGTGGTTTTAGGAGATTGGATTGCTTGGCCAAATTTGGAGGTAAGGAATAAATTGATGTTACAAGGGTGTGGATAAACATGTTGTTAGTATAAATTGGAATAATTTGTGATTTAATTTGTTTGAGGACAAACAAAGATTCAAGTCTGCGGTATTTTGATAAATGTATATTTATCCCTTTTATTTATATATTTTTGATATTTGTTTAGGATTATTTTGTTATTTATTCTCTTAGTTTCATAATTAATTATGTTATTTTATATTTTTCTCTTTAATTGGAGTTTTAATTCTATTTTCTTGGGTTTTGTAGGAAAATTACACAATTTGCAGCAGTCCAGAAATTCATATATACCCTCCACCAAAAGTGACATAACTCTTGCATTCGAACTCCAAATTAAGTGTACAAGTATTCATTAGAAAAGGAATTTAATTTTATAAAATAAAATCCTATTATTTGGACCTCTTTTGTGCTTTTCACGGAAGAGAAATATGTTCAAAATCGTTGCTGTGAGAATCTACATTAAAGAGAGTTACATAGTCAAGATAATTAAAGACAACCAACTTTCGATTTGACCAGATCCAGAAAATAAAAAAATTGGTCTCCCTCTCTTTTTTCCCCCTATTTTGAGGGCAGCCTACCCCCTCCCCCTCCTATAAAAGGAGGGACTCTTCACTTGTAAAGGCATTCCATTCTTCATTCTATTTCATCTAATTTTTAGTTGTAGACCACATCTTGTATACTGTTGGATCTCATTTTAGTTTGCATTTCTTCTAGTCTTATTATGTCTGAGTAAATTTCTCTGGGGCATGGGAGTATCCCCTTAGCCCGGTTCTATTCAATATAATCAGTCATATTCCTCCATCGAACAAATGTCTTCTCTCTATTTCTTTGTGGTTATTTGGATGATCTGATATATTCTTATGGAGTGATATGACCGTGGATCTCTGTAAGAATGAAACAATAGTCCCTTAATTGTGATTATCATCTTTTAGTCTATTTAATCTTATTTTTGTTATAATCCTTGGTGACACGACCATCTGAGCCTTGGGTTTGAACGCCAGTTTGAATTCACATGCTTTTTGATATGACCGTAGATAATGGCATGTTGGATGGTTGGGCAATGATCCGTGAACGCCGGGACCAACGGGTTCAAGGGAAGTCCGACCCTTGTGAGTTTGTCCGTAAGGACATGTAAACACAAGGTCCTGATTTGATCCTTGGAGTTTAGAATTTGATTAGTTGAATAGGAACGTGGTTTTGGTGGTGATCTTCCGGACCCCATATCTTTATTTCTTGATTAGTTAAATTTTATTTCAGCACTTTTATTTTTGTTCTTAGTATTAACAACTCTCTCAAATTGGGATTTCATTCTTGTACTTGCGATCGGATTTGGATTTCAACTTTTCTTTTCTGTTGTCCCTTGGATCGATACCTATCCATACTAAGTTGACTTGTTGTTCACAATAAGTTGACAACCGAGTTAGAAGGTTAAACTCTAGGACTTTTACTAGTGATTGTTGCGTGTAAAACGATGCACATCAGTAGCCAATCATGTGAGTTAAGGATACAAGGAGATACCTCAACTTGCACCCCGCATATTCAAGAATATGCGCTCTGAGTTAAACTCATTTCACCATCCAACAAGTTCTAACATTGAATGGATCTATGGCCAGGGCAATCTACATTTTTAGTTCCACTTGATTAATTAGACCAATTAAAGTGTCGTTTAGCATCAATTAAGTTACAATGTATAAAATCATAACAAACTCTTCAAAAGAGAGGGCATAGTATTACAATAGAAGATATAATAATTTAAACTATAAACTGATTCCCATCATCTCATAACACTGGATCACTACCAGCCACAAGGATATCATCATCAACATGCTATCATGGTATATCAATCCCCCAATCCAGTACCAGAGGATATCACATCAACTAGGCACTAAGCCTTGGCAGGTCCTAAGATCCATCACATCACACTTGTGATTCATGGTTATCTCATTGTGCCTCATTGAGCATATGTGTATTACTCATTCCACATCACTCTCACCACATCACATGTACTTGCCCTAGCAACCATTTACCATTATGTTTAGAGAGATAATATGCAAAAACACATTAAACACCTTTAGATAAAGCAATAAAAGCATCATAAGATCTCTAATTTAGGATTAGGCTTCATGCTAATTTTACATATGGTCCCCAAGCATCATTATACTTCAAATCTCTGACATGCACTACCTTCCATAAGTTGGAGTATATGAGGCTAAGAATTAGACAATATAACTAAGTATGCACATTCACATATTCATACACCCAATGTTCCCTTATCAAGGATCATAGTCAAAGATTAATATTATTTAACCATCTTCATAGTATTCACAAGTTATAACTCCCAATTAATCCATTAGGTTAAAGTCATGTAATTAAGAGAGGGAGTACAATATCATGATTTCTACTCATACACATACAATAATATGACCTTCCCTTAGAATTAGGATCAATACTCTTTACATGTAGTTGATTAGTGATTTACCTCATGGTTACATCACCTAACCCTAATCAAACCAATTCCCACCTTCTAAAACTAATTTAGGTTCAAACAACATTAGCTAGACATAATTTTATCATTGTGTCATTATCACTAGTTATCACCACTAGGTAAGTGTGTGTGTATCATCTCATTAAGTTATGTGTGGTTATAAAAAGGCATCATGCAACATATTGAATATCACACCAACATGACATTTTATCATTAAATGATCCAAAAGTCATTGCCCCTCATAAGTTATCAACCACACTAATTACTAAGGAATATAAAAAATTAGACTATGTAACTAGAGGGTTTCACTTCAAACTATACACAAGGCACTTATTAGATCATGAGACTTGTTTATATGATTTCTACACAAATGTTGTCTCCTTTTATTCCAACAAGGCTTATCACCACCATCATATATATTCACATAGATGTGTCATTAACGACACTTCACAAGTTAAGATTGTATGAAAAGGAAATGTAGTAGACATTTGTCATGGATTATAAACTTTTATTAAGATGAGAACATGGGTCATACTCTTCCATGATTTAGGTTATCATATGGATATTCAACCATTGAACCCTACATCCATTACTTCCCACATAGTTCGAGAGTTAAGGGCTAAGCTATTTAGTTAAGGATGGACCACTCATAGTAACATCATCCTACGATGTGCTAGGTTTAGGAGAAGCAATTAGGATTAATCATACATTATCCAAAACAACACTCTTCTATATTATGCATTGCTCATATGTGCACAACATTGGTTATCCGAGCACATCCTTCAACCTTCATCATGTGATATCAGTTTCACCTCATCCACATGTGTCGGCTTGACTACTTCATGGTGTGTCGGGTTAACACATTTAGCTGTGTCTGATGAGTTCATCAAAGAGTATATGTTTAGGCTAATTAGTGGAGTATCGATTTATCATTAGTCTAAGCATGTTGAGTTAACTACACATAAGGTGTGATGGTTAGCTACACTTAAGGTATCAGATTTATGACACAAGAGGTGTATCGGTTTAACACTCATGGTGTGTATCAGTTTAGCGCCTCTAGAAAGTGTGACGAGCTATTAGGGTTAGGGTTAGGGTTAGGCATGTCAACCTCTTTCTAAACCAAGTGTGTCACGGGCTAGCATTCCAAGGTATCATCCTAGTCATGACGGGCTACACGCCCATAGCATATTGATTTAGCATCATATCGGTCTGGGCATCTCTAGGGCATGACGGTTTAACACCCTCTAGGGTATATCGGCCTAAGCATGTCCAAGTCATGACAACTTGTCACTTGATGTGTCAGTTTGGACACCACACGTCCGGATGCCCACTCACATCCTAGTGCATGTGTCGACTTGGTCATCTTCATCCTTAGGAAGATCAACCACTAGTCTATCTATTGTCATGGTAAGAAGGTGCAAGGCAATGAAAACAACTAAACAAACTCCTTCATCAAAACAGTTCTCATAAACACCCATAAACTACTAGTATGCATGAGATAAATGATCTAGAGACGAGAAACAACATAAACACATGAAAGCGTGAAAATCCGGGGGCACCAAAGGTGGTATCAGAGCATTAACAATAGCAAAAAGTGCCATTTTCTCATTATGAAACTCAAACTAAAGAAAACCTTGAGCTTTAAAAATCTTTCAGGTTATATTAGTCATCCTTTAGAGACTAGATCTAACCTAATATCTAGTTAGCACCTAGATGTCTGAGAACTAGGTCTAGGCTGGTGCTTGTTGTATAGTAGGTCCTTAGATGTCGTTCTTGCCTTATAGTACAGAGGTATGGGACGTTGCGTTATTTGGAAATGATGTGCATCAAGGGAAGAGAAATCCTAGACATATAGAGCTCGTTGTCTAGGGAAGCTACACTAGTCTGCACCATGTTCTCACCCTTTTCACTAATTTTCATCGAACCTTGATAGTTTTCTCTGACACATGTTTTATTAGAGAAAAACTATATCATATTTTATTATATACGTAAGTATTACAAAAATATGTCCCCATACATGTATGACTAGGAGGTGGTCATGTAACCTAAGTGAAAGTGAGTGACATCACTCTAGAAGAGAGAGCAGTTCTAGATTAGATATCTAGATCCTTGTTGGAATATGTGAATGATGGAATAGATGAAATAAGTTTTGATGATATGATGTAAGTCTTGTATATAGATATAAGATGGTTTATGATCATCAATGTTTGTCTTTTAGGACCTAAGTTCCAATTTGAGGATTTGAGATAAGCTTAATGATGCAAGTACATAGGCTTTTACGAGATAAAATATATGTCTCTTTGAGGTATTTAATTGACAAGTCAAATAGTTGAGTTTTGGCACTAAAATGAAATGGAATGTAGCTTGAGTTGATATAAGACTATGGTTAAATTTTGGTGGCTATTGGAGGACCCAAGAGGAAGTTATTCAAGTTTGAATATGATGAAATAATGCACACTATTAAGGACTTACAAACCTAAGTTGTTGATCAATATGATGTGTCACACAACCTTGGACAAATGATGCCTATGGTCTGATGATGCCACGGATTGACTCATGGTGTATACTTCATCTCGGCCACACATGGATGAATGACGACTCAGATTGCATCTTGTATCTTGCGGTTATGGTCTTGCCTCTAGGTGAAAGCCACAAAGTCGTTGTACTCATTGAACATGGGCTATGACATATATCATGGGGGTGGTTTGTTCATGATGAGAAGAGTTGGAAAGCCCCACACGTCAGGCATACAAACTAGAAATGAGGATCTTAATCTCCCCTTTCCTTTTGCTGCCTTCGGTGCCTTTTGTAGTTGGCATAGGGCACACAAAACCAACGATAACAAGGGAGCACTGCTGTTGCTCAGAGAGCACAGCAACTCGACCATGCCATCAGAGAACTTAGCCTGTCAGACTTGCACACAAATCTGGGAGAAGCCCATATCAGGTAGATTGGAAGAGAGAGGAGGAGAAACTCTAGGCTTCTCAGTGATCAAGAGTGATGCCTAAGGAGCAACGAAATAGGTAGAATGTTGGTTTCGAAGGTGCTGCTCTTAACCGCCCGCGAGGAGGTCCACAACAGCAACCAACTATAGATCACACAAGACCAGAAGGAGGGTGACTTATATTAGGTTGTCATTTACTTATCATGGAGGCCACGCTCATCAGCACCCAGCCTCACGGTGACAGTCAGGGTGGAGCATACACAGTCGTGCATCGGTTGCGGTTCTCTGGTACTCGGCCCATCCCTTTTCACCCTTGATGGTATGTGTGTCAGTGAGGAGATAATGAAGGAGGAGGACAAGCTCCAGAACTTGTTACAGTTCCATCACCTACGGCGGTGCCCATGCTTGTAAGAATAATTGAAGATGAGAATCAGGGTTCCGCATCGGCTCAAGAGCGTGAGATAGAGGGGGACGAGAGAGAGAGAGAGCCCGTGCTCTTTGATTATCGGTCTAGCCTGAACTGCCCGACTCACAGTAGACTAAGAAAAGGAGCTGCAACCCTAAGTGTCCATGTGGCGGGCTCTCATTGGCCCAAAAAGGTAAGAAATCCAAATAATTTCTAGATCTTACATAATTCGTAGTAATTAGCTCGATTCTCCAAAAATTACAAATAAACTACCGCAATTCTAAAAAAAAGGAGTAGAACACAATGGAACCATAATATCAAAGTTTTGATGTATTAATATAGATGATATAATGTAAGATGTTTTGCACTTGTTTCATGGATAATAAATATCAAACGATGGCCTAAAATTATGAAAATGTGTCAGTAACTCCAAAATATGATGTATAATCTATTTTATTTCAGACATTACCATGTTATGACACTTAATCATGTAATTTTCTTAATATGCCTATTTAGGGCTAATAATACTAATTAACATGCAATAATTATAATTATGCTCACAAAATTTTGAAAATTAAAAAGTAAGTCCATATCAGTAACTGGAAGATAATATGTAAGTTTAATATCAGTTAGATATGCATAATTCACGTTATATGAAAATGACCCTTAATACTTGTGTTGTAACCCTAATATGGTTAATGAATGTGGCATAGTGTTAATATGTTCACCTAATGATGGAAACCATGATTATAAGTTAACGAGGCAATAATATGGAATATGACATCAGTAAGATAATTATGAGAAGATAAGAGAAGTAGATGTGATGGGAATGTCCTAATGAACTAAGCAAATCCTAATGAAACATAACTACGGTTAAGGATGATGTAAATTTGATTATAGTATATGATATTGTATTAATCAGGGTTTGACAAGGATATAGATGACATCAAAAATATGGTTTAGGATATCTCTTGAGCAAGGTACGTCATTACCTCTTACTGGGCTTATTATACAATATGCTTGTGGTATATGTGTAGTAAACACTTGGTATATGATATTGGATGAAATGATTGTTCTTGTATGCTATCTTTCTTGTTTTTCCATACTTATTGCTATGAACACATGAAACATAATATATCTATTCTATTATATCTAAGCACTTCAACTCTTTGGTACTCAAGTGCTGGGAAGTAAAGTACTTTAACTCTTTGGTAGTCGAGTACTTGAAAGTGATCCAAATCTTTGGTAGTCTGATCACATTACGAAATGATCCAACTCTTTGGTAGTCGATCATAAGGCTTTCAATGCATTCAACCTTTGGCAGTCAATGCATGGATGATATAATGGGAAATGTGCTTAAAATATGTGTTATCTTTTGTTAATAAATATCTTTGGGCAAGTATATGCTTTTTCTTATATTTATTTATTGCTACCAAGTATTAGTTTTATCTTATTGCCAAGATTAGTAATGAGAGTTATATAAAAAGACACATAGGCATACTCAGTACAATATTCTTGAATATTGTGCTGACGTCTACCACATGTAATCTTTTGTTTAGGTTGTGGTTATATGATATTTAAGGACCAGGGTAGTTGAGAGTTGTGGGGCGAGTTGATGTACATGTGGACCTATTGTCTTAAGATCCTATTGTTTAGTGGTAGTACATGTATATGTAAACGTTTGCTGCTTAATATGTAATATCAAATGTTGTAACAATTCGTTATGTAATTATATGTTGAATGGTGAGCTTGTATTGTATGATTTTGTTTATTGTTCATGTGTATGTACTAGTGTTTTTTCCTTCTGAATCCCTTGATTTTCTTCTTCTTAGCCTAGTGTGTGGTGCTCAAAATGGGATTCTCACTATGGTAAGGTTTCAATTTGGACATCACACATCAGATTAAGTTTTGGAAAATCCGGGGACGTCACTGTAACTCGTCCAATAACACTATGCGATAAGCTAATTTTGAGTTGTCTATCAAGTTTATCGTGGATGAAACTTGACCAATGGCTTAAAATAAATTTGTCAATGCAAGGTGTCATTTGAGTTTATCCTTATGTAAACTCGACCAAACTTGGACATTTTCCAAGACCCATCCTAAACGTTGGTTGATTTTTGGGAAGGAAACTTAGATGATCATACAATATGTGATGTATTTTGGAAAATTTCATTGAAGTGATCAAGCATTTAAATTAAGTGCTCCTGATTTTTTCTCATCTTAGTTAGAAGACAAATCATCAATACAAATGATACAAAAAATTATCCTGAGTCATTTAGGGCCATTTCGATAAAAGTGCATTAGTATTTTTTTTTGACTTCAACTTGATTAAGCTAGGGCTTGATTGAATTGATCCTTTTCTTGTACCTAATACCTAAAATCAATTTCAAATAGACATATTAGATACATATGAATGGAATGGTAAAGTCATCACAAACATGTAAAATGTATAACACTTAGGCCAACATTCTCCCCCTTTTTGAAGATGACAAACAATTCCTTAACATATTGAAAGGAATTTAGAATTTGAACTTTTACCTTGTGAATTGTAAGGGGATACATGAATCAAAAATAAACACTCAATTAATTCTTACCTCAATTTCTCTGTTCCTTCACATGTATGATTAATATCTTCCAAAAATAAAATTAACCATAACACATATATACTATTGAGTCATCTTACAAGCCACATGATATTTCTTAGAATAAACTAGAAAAGGATCACAATACAATATGATTGAGCTCACTTCTCCCCCTTTGTCATATCAAAACGGTATGAGGTAGAAGAGTTAAGAAACACTTATTATCCACATGCACTAACTACACAAGAAACCACCATAGAAAGTACCCAAATAGAAAACTCAGAGAGAACAAGTATGCTAGAGTCATAATCAAAATATGGAAGCACATACCAAGAACTCATAAGATAAAGAAAAACATAGAGTTAAGGTATATAAGATAAGATTATAACACCAGATATATCCTCTTGAGATGAAAACTACAAAGCAATGAAAACAATGAGATATGAAAATAGCATGCCTCGGATATAATGCCTAAATGTTCAGTACATGAAAATCTACAAAAGAGACATATATGATCACCCTATAGACTAAGAACTAAACATCTAAGGCATCCATGTCAGCAACCTCCTCCTCCTCCTCCTCCTCATCTATATGGTAGTCCTCATCTCCATTTGAAGGTGCATCAAGAGAAGTAGGTGTAGCCTCACCATCATCTCCATCATCAAATCCATCATCACCATTTATACCATTATCTTCACCACCATCAGCCTCATCATCATCCTCTTCATCAACCATCTCAGTGTCCTCATTAAGAACAAAGGAGTGAGGACTGGGCCACCTGCAATTTTTGTCTGCCCAGGAAATGCCACACTTGAGTAGAGCCTTTTCTTGTTCATATTTGGGTACATAACCTAGTCATAGCTACCAAGGAAGGTAGTAGCATGTCCAACTGGAAGAGCAAGAACTCAAGAGGAAACAGGCTGAGAGGAAGCAGGGGAAGGTCCACCATCAGAGGTAGGGGTTATGACAAAAGAAGTATGAGGGGCTGGTTAGAACTGACTGTATGCATAGGTGGCATAGTCAGCACTAGGGTAGGACTGGTAGGTGGGGTAGGGATTGGTGTAAGTTAAGTTCATGTTTGACAAGATATGAACTAAATCTTGATGGATGCGGTCATGAACCTAGAGGTTGTATGCATGTTGGCGTATCATGTAACCCATTAGGGTTCCATTAGACACCAAGAATGAGGCACAGTTAGGTCTAGGAGGAGGTGGAGGAGCCTGGGTGGAGGTGGAAGTACCATGTGTGGTAAAGGAGGTAGGATGAAAAGACTTCTTGACATTGATTTTCTTGATGTTAACATCTTTCCTACTGGCTTTGTAGATAACATCACGGAGTAGGGATTTCTTAGAATGGTGAGAGAACACTCCACAAATCAAGTTGTGATAAGGTGGATAGGTTCCAATTGTGTTATTCCTTGATTCAAAATAGGACAAGTGGTGAAGAATGTAACGTGTGACACCCTTTGCCACACAAAATGAGATTACTAAAAACCAAAGTGCAAAAACCAACACTACTACAAATTACCAAAACACACTGGAAATTAAAAACAATTATGGTAAGGCACAACATCAGAAAGATGATCACAAGGAGATCCAAATATTCTTGTCATCTACATTATATAACTTGAAACAATGATATGTAAAACATGATGCATAAAAGGACCATCTGCCACACCCATTATATGTTCCACTTACATCAACCTACACAACAACTAACTATACAACAAAAGGTGATCAAACCCAAAACTCTTGTCAATATCATCATCAACAACATGAGCAAAGTAGTATACAAAAACTACTCCCAAGGACTTGAGTGTACAAGGATGACTCTAGGACTATAACAACAAAAGACTAGAAAGAAACACTCCAACCTCAGCAGATACTATCCTTCTTGTTGCTACTCGACCTCCACAACACGATCTCTACATCCTCGTACACAACCACCTAAAAGATGTGGGAAGCCCACTGGGTGAGATACCAAATCTTAGCGAGAGATATAACTCTCCACCAACTCTATTATAACACAAATATAACATGTAAAGAGCAAACAATAAGGACATTACTATGATATGCAAGTGCAATACTGGTATAAGCTGAACATTCATCATCATCAACTAAGCAGATTAGATTACTATAATGAAGAAGATATTATTAACTAAACAGATTTGGTAGCTACATCAATCAGTAGAATGGTTAAATGACTAAGAAGGAATACAAACAACATGTATATCATCTATCAACTATACTATACAGAGCAAGCAAGGCCTCATCCAATATTTCTGTATTAGATCCTATGCAAGTAAACTACATGGATGATTACATGTTTTATTATGCTCTAAGGATTTGAGTCGTACCACCCAAATCTAATCGACCACTACTAAGTCAAAATTGGTTCCATACAAGGTCCATGGAAGAGCCGGAATCCATGACCTCACCCCTCGTTCAGTACAAGTGAACCTATAGTGACATCACAAGTCAAACTACTTCCAATGAAATATAGTCCAGATGTACAAGTCTAGCTCACCTTGGTACAGGTCACGACGCTAGTGGAACTAAGCTACGACCCGCAATCCTACCAGGGTATGGCCCACAACCAATCTTGTATCACATATCATTGAGCTATGGCACGCAGTTGCACTCCTGTCAGGGTATGACCCACAACCAATCATGTATAACATATCATTAGGAGACCAACTCAGGCATGGCTGTCTCATATATCTTGGACTTAAGGGGATATTTGTCCTCACCTGTGCATATTCAAAAATATGCACTCTGAGTTAAACTCATTTCACCATCCAGCAAGTGCTAACACTGAATGGATCAATGGCACGGGAAAAACTACATGTTCAAGTTCCACTTAATTAGTTAAGTGTATTATAATATCTTTTAGCACAATCAAGTTATAATGTACTAATCCAGAACAAGTTCTATGAGATAAGGGCATAACATAACTCATAAGATATAAAATGTGTATGGTAAGAGCTTGTCACACTATCACCACACGATGCATGTATTATTGCCATTCAAATCATCATTATCAAGGCACATGACATGGGATACCAGTCCCTAATTTTATCATGGGAAACATTATCTCATAATAGGCATCCACCACTATTAGGTTATAGGACCCAATCACCACACTCCTATATCACATGTATAATTAGCATGCCTCACAAGGGCATATTCAACATGTCTTACCTCATAGCCATAAAAGAACACACTAGATATCATCATAAAATTCATAAAACCTGCATGGTTAGAATATCATAATCAAGAGAGATAATCACATAACATCATAACCATCCATGATAAGGAAATAAGCAAAACCTGTTCACGATTAGGGTTTAGGGTTTCCTCTTTAGCCGATTAGGGTTTACAAGGTTAGGATCAACCAAACATCCTAGAATCACCACCCTCCATCATATTGGAGTGTGATAGTATTAGGTAATATCATTAGAATTGATTAGATAACACACTAAACAACATTATACAAGTTCATACATGATTATAATTAGGTATTCATATGTGCTTCATAATCACCTATCATCACCACATGTAACCACATAGACACATGGGTTGCGGCCACCCTCCATGATATGTCACAACCAAAACATCCACCATGGGTGTCTTAACCCTCAGTGCCATCCCCATGTCACGACTGCGACATTAGGGTTAGGGTTAGGTCTTTGTCTTGACCAACAACTATGTGTCGCAACCACAACACATCAACCACCACCATGTCATGATCGTAATGCCTCTTGGTCAAGACCCAACGCACCAAGGGCTGTCTTAGATAGGTCAAGCCAAGTAAATAAGGGTCACTAGGATCTTAAGCACTAAGGGTTCTCACCCATCAACACTAGGTCCAACATCACCACAAGGAAAGGACATCTTGACCCCAAAGCCAACTAGGTCGCGGGCAACCACCGTGGGCCACGTCGCGACTGTGAAACCCATGAGTGTGTCTCTACCACCAAGCCAGCTAGGTCGTGACCACACCAAGGGTGAACATCCAGGTCACCAAAATAGAACCCAACTAAGGAAGAACCGTGATCACCATGAAAAGAAACCTCAAGAAAACCGATCTCCACAAACCCTAAGGTAAAGGTTGATAACACCAAATTTTGTGATGTTTTTGACTCTTATTTCATTATCAAAACTGCCCTTTTAAACTATTTTCCTCTCTTTTAATATGTACTTTTGCAATAATAGGCCACGCTACGCTCTTAACTCAATATTTCCATCTTTTGCAGAGGTTTCCTCCATTTTTGACTCATTTATCATTGAAAAGGCCCGTCCCGGCCCACAAACGTGTTCCACCTGCCTCGGCCTTCCCACCAGCCAGCCGATACGCTCACTTCCCGACAGGGTAGCACAATACACCGACGTGCGACATGAGGATGCCGCGCAAGAAGGAACTAATGAGCGATACGCCTTTTACCAGATAGGGAGACAGGCTCGCCACGACAACTAAAGCGTGTCGTGCGATACATGCCACCCACCGGCAGGCACCACTCGTCACGATGATCGACAGTCGACATCCTTGTGTTGGGCGATACTGATATCGACCATCCACCGACTCCACGATAATAAGAGCTGATGAATGACACGTGGTGCCCAGAGCACCATAACTTCTCCAACCGCTGCCTATAAATAGCAGCTACAGGAAGCCGAAAAGAGGCCGGAACCCTGCACAAGACAACTCAGGAAAGCTGCAAGAGCTAGCGTATCGTGCCTCAGAGGTTGTGTCGGGTGATTCTAGGTGAGCACTTTCCCATCTCGAGAGGGAGGGAATGGTTCACTTAGGGTCGTCTCGGGCACCACTGCAGGCCGATATCGGCCAACAAGGATACCCGATACAAGTGACCGATACTAGAAGCATCACTCTAGCCCGACACGATATCGAACCTCGATACACATCGCCAGTCATGGAGTGTCGCCCGAGATGGTGCCACCCGACATGTTCGTATCGGGCAAGGGCGCCTTGCACGATACAATCCGCCCGTCATGAGCGTGTCGCCCGAGAGGGTGTGCCGCCCGACACAGTTGTATCGGGCAAGGCTCCTGCCCGATATCGGGCTGGAGGGTCTGTTTTTGTCTGTCGTCCTTCTAAATCAAGAAGGCGACATTTATCTTTATTATTTCAGTCATTTACTTCTTTTACTTACGCAATGTAATCAGACCCTTATATGTTTATGGAAATAGAAGAGTTTAATTATCTGCTGCTTTATGTTTGGTACCTTTGTTGGATGATTGCTATGTTTAACATCTGAACTCTAGCTTGTACGCTTGGATCACGTTTCGATTAGCTACCGAATCTTGTTTTCCCGTTGCAACAGCCTCAAGAGAAGTGTTATAGCTCTAGTGTTTGGTTCGATTCTGGAGTACGAGAGTGCCCGGAATCGGAGTTGCTTTAGTAACCTTTCCACTCTAACTTAAGTCCAGAAACCTCGAGTGGGGTGTTGATGATTGGTTAGAGGTACCCTCTTCAAGAGGAGGGGTACAGAATGTTTCTACTGCCGCTTGTTTTACCGAAGTTTTCTCCTTCGTACCTTACTTTAGCATTAGTATTATCTCTCTGTTTCTGTTGCATGAAAACCCCTAAAAATTGATAAATTCTTAAAACCTTAATCTTCCTCGTACCTCCAGTTGGAGATAGATTTCTTTTGTTTTATCGGTCTTATCCTGCTATTTCCCTTGGGGAATTTTACCATCTCTTTACCCTTGCCGGAGTGTAACGTGTCAATTCCGTGTTCTCAACACTACCACCCTTGTCCCTGTGTTCGACCCCGTATATCTACTTCGACCCCGTAAACAAAGTTGCGGGGGCCTAGAAGGTTTTGGGTTATAAATTTAAAAGTCTGACTACTTCAAATCCGCTCTGTTTTTGGACGCGCGATTTAAGCCGGTCAACTTTTTGGCACCATTGCCGGGGACAAGGCAAAACGGTACTGTTGATGAATCCAAATCCACTAACTATACTCCCATGCCTCAAGCTTAGAAATGAGCTTGACAAAACTCTCTTTTTCTTCTTTTTCATTATTATTATTATTTGCCTGAAATAAATAATTCATATCATTAATAACAGATTTTCTAACTTGATTATTACACAACGTTCAGGTACTTAGAAGAAAGGCATTCTGTTCAACTAAGCACCGACACCATCCAACATGCCACCTCGCGTTGAACCACCCCATTCAGAAGGTGAACGCCAAGGGAGAGATAGGCCTGATTTGCCTCCACATGAAGTCACCGACCGCTACGACGGCAATGATCAACTTGAAGATCCAGACATGGAGCAGTTCAAGGAAGACCATCGCCGTGATAGATGTCGTCACCACCAGAGGCACAGAAGAAATCACAATAATCAAGAACAACACGAGGAAGGCAACAACAATGATGATTCAGAAGAAGAAAAGACTCTGAGGGAGTTAGCTTCCACAAAGGTTAACAATTCCCGATGCCCTATCATCATCCCGTGATTTAACGCCACCAATTTCGAGCTCAAGCCATCAGTAATCTCTATGATTCAAATAAAAGCTTCAGAGGGAGTTCTAAGAACAACAACCCCTATCACCACTTGGATGCTTTCAAAAATATCTGCGACACCATTAAGATGCGGGGGGTTCCCCAAGAAGTAATCTACTACAAGGGCTTCATCTTCTCCTTGGAAGATAAGGCTCTATCGTGGTATCTGGGGCTGCCCCACCAAGCTTTGAATGGGTGGGGAGCACTGGCAGATGCCTTCGTGAACAAGTTCTATCCAACTGAGAAGACCGTGAGGAACAGACAAAGGATAACTTCCTTCATGCAAAAGCCCAACGAGAACCTCCACGACGCCTGGGAGCGATATCAGGAATATCAGAGGGACTTCCCTCACCACAACTACAAGAAAGGTTTCTTAATCACTACCTTCTATAATGGTCTAACTCCCGATGAAAGGGTTTCACTGAATGCAGCAGCAGGAAGTGACTTCCTAGGGAAGAAGCCGAGCAGGTCTGAGAAGATCATCAAGAACATGGCCGAGCTGCAAGCCGACACTGACTATGATAGATCTGACAGGGGCAGGCTAAGAAGGTTAGTGAAGGACCTTCTTTTGAATCCAAGGCTCTGGAGACTATTACTCCTCAGATTTAGAGGATAGCGACGGATGTAAAGCAGCTGAAGGAATCTGGCGGAAAGGGGAAGAAGCTGGTTGAAAAGGTAATGAAGTGTGTAACATGTGGAGAAGGGGGACATGGGGTAGATAATTGCATCTACACCCGACCAGACGCATCAAGCGATACTGAATATGAGGCTGAAGAAACTAAGAATGTCTCTTTTGTAAATTTCAAAAGGCCAGACCACCCTGGCTTCATTTATGGCAACAAGAATGCAGTTGAGAACTCACATCAGCTGCATAGCTCCACTAAGTTGCCTCAAGCTTTCGGGAAGAGGGGAGGACCAAGTCAGTACACCAAAAACACCTCCTTCCAATCAAACAAAGGAAACTTCTAGGGGCAAGTTAAATACCAAGGATCAGCCAAAGAGCAGGGACATGATAAGGTTTCAAGCCAATCAGATGTGGTTGGATAATTGTTTGATTTTGTGAAAAGGCAGGACACAATTAATAACCAGTTAGTGCAGAGTGCACTATCAAATTCAGGTGTTTTGAACTCATTATAGGTCCAGATGGTGGATATGCAGACGCATCAACGCCAAATTGATCAGCAATTAGCTCAGATGGCCGAATTAATAAAGAATCCCTTTGGCAAAATACCGTCCAATATCGAAACTGCCAAGAAGGCATGGCTGTGATTGAGAGAGACAGGGATCGAGTTGCAAGAGATGGATGATGCTAGAGGCTAAAGAGTGAAAAAGTTGGAGCCGTCAAGCTGGAGATGAAAACTACAACACTCCTCGGGAGGCATCCCGAGCTTTCTTTTCTTTCCTAGAATAGAATGCAATTTACTTTCCTGCAAAACAAACATTATGGACATTTGGACTGTAATAAGGCCCGAGTCAGTGCATGCGCCACATGTGCTGACTCTTTTGTTTTATGGGCCACCACACTGTTTTATAGACCCATATGGGTAATACTATCTGAGGCCAAGAATTTAACCTTAGGCTAATGATGTTTTACTCATCGACCACTTTTTCCCGCTTTTTTTTAAAGTTTTTCTTCTTGATTTTGCTCTGAAGGGTTCGTATCGAGCAACAGCTCAATCAGCACGCTGAACGCGCTCATGTCGGGCGATGGTATTTCAGGCATCGCAAAGGTTGTGACGGATGGCATGCCTGGGCGGCGTGTACCCGTATCGTGCAAGAGGAGTAATTACCCTTGTGTCGACGGATGGACTGCTCGTCTCGGGAATGACTTATCCCAACGGCCGACACGCGCTCCAGAACTACTTGTTTTACCCCCAGTTGAGATTGCTATATATAGTACAGAGGTTTTACCGTGTCGGGCTACTACCTTTACTCTTTTCACCTACCCGTATCGTGCTGTGATTTTCCTTTGTGTTGCTCCCGTGTCGCGCAACCCTCTTCTGCTCTCGTGTCGTGCAGAAAGCTTAAGAAAACAACAAAGGTATATCCTGACAGCCGTATCGTCCCGGCTTGCCCGACACGACCTTCCTATCATGCATAACTTATTAGACTAATGACTTTAGCTGAGCTCCCTTGTATCACCTGACACGTATGACGCGCAACACGCCTTTAACTCGCATTTGCCCGATACGCCATATCGGGCGATAGCCGTGTCGCCCATTTTTGAGCCGCCTCACTTGTTTTGTTGTCGGGCGACACGTTGCTTTTCTATCAGGAGGGCCCTATCGGGCATTTTATTTCTCACAACTGTATCGCCCGACACACCCATGTCGGACGATGAGCCTGACACGCAGTTTTATCCGTATCGTCTTGTGCTATATCTCCTATGATGTTCTTTCGCCGTGACGGACGATACCCAGAACTCGTATCGGGCACAAGCCTACATCTTTGAAAGCTTCGTATCGCCCGATACAGTGGTGTCGAGTGATTTTTTGTATCAGGCCGATTTTTATAGTGTAAATAGCTTTCCTTTTTAAAAGTTGGTATCAATTTTTAGTTCTACTTACCTTAATATCGGCATATTTAATTGATCAATGAATTTGTTTAATGCTAGCAGAAATGGCCCATACAAAGCAAACCTCCGGTCGAGTTGACAAACATGGCAGAAGAATCGACACTGCGGCCGCAGCTGAAGCAACAACAGTCGGACAGAAACGCCAGAATCCCGAGACAGCTGGGCCATCAACCGTCGAAAAGAGAGCAAGGACGGAGTTTCTTGATTTGGTAGCCCCAAGAGAGGTCCATTTCCTTATCATAGTCTGTCTTCTGCGGTGGTTTTGGACCATCTCCAAAAGAGAAAATAAGTGGAAGTCTTTCTCCAGTGGCCTCTGGATTGAATGTGTGTATTTTGGGTTCATCAGCCGTGAAGCCACCTTCATCATGGGGGGTATCTTCTTTTGATATAGTATCCACAAGTGTTTTCAAGAGCTCTCTGTCTACCATAGGCCGGTTATCATTGTCATAATCTGCACGAGCCTTGAGCTTCCTTCTTGAGAGCTTTGCACTTGTTCTGGCTGCATCCTCCTGGGAAAGAAAATGGACTCAAGTGGACTTCTCTGACTAGTCCAATAGATGATGAAAATTTAAAGAAACTGAGATTGATGATCAGTCCTTTTGTCCATGTTCACAACGGAAGTATCTTAAAAAGTCCACCTGGTTTAAGGGAATGCCTAATAGTTTTGGAACTTCTATCAAATAAAGAGAGGCCTGACCAACTCCCCCACATCGAATCTGACAGCAAATAAGGAGAATGTATGCGAGCTTCTATCTGGTGCAGGCGCGATCACCAACTAACCCTCACTGGGTTAACATTACCTTACCCTATCTACTTCACTACTCTGGGACAGAGTGTGGAGTAAGTTGGGGGGGTACCCATGTACCAGTGAGGGAGGTATAAATTTTTCTTCTTCAACTCCACCCTTTGTGTTCTTTCATTCTTCTCTTATATCATGTGTACGTATACATGCTCAAAAAAATTTGAATTTTTTTTTCTTATTTTGTTTCCATACAAATGTACAAAGTCGCTATATTAGTAAAAACCTGATACGACTTCTTGCCAGTTTGTTTTCTATGTGCCCAAGGTGATGCAAGTTTTGTTATGTCTTTCTGATAATGCAGCCTCAAACAACAAAAGACTACGACTTTCCACACCAAAATTTCAAAAAAAATAATCTCGCTACTGCTAAGAGACGGGTATGCAGAAGGAAAAAGCTGCCCAAACAGCAAAAAATCCCTCTTTTTTTCCTTTACCCAACAAAAATCCCAAAAAGAGAAAGTAGCCTTATGAGAGTGAACAAAAGCATGAGAGTTGTGCCCAATAAAAGAAAAAAGAAAAGAAAAAAAAAGAAAAAAAAGGAAATATATACACACTTGTTTTCCAAAAGTACCCATCTTTAGGCATGGTAGATCTGGGGCAGTGGTACGTAGGATGTGAAATCACTGCTCTAAAGCCAACTGGCTTGGACTGCATGGACCACTTGCCTGCTAATGGACCCGTACCTGGATGGACTGATGGGAAACAAGAAAAACCCAAAAAGCCTTAACCTACACAACACACAACTTTCTGCCCCAAAAAGCTGTTTGGTGTGAAAGCTAACTTTGAAATCATGCACCCAAGTCTCGCCGAAGCTGTGGAGAAATTTTTTGCTTAAATAAGGCAGGAGAAATAAAGTTTGTTGTTTGTGGTCGAGCCGTATTTTCAGTAAGACATCTCATTGCTTGCTCAATCCCTTGTCCTGAAAACTATACCGGTCAAGAAGAAGCATCACAAAATAAAGTTTAAATATTGATTGAGGACAATCAAAATGCTAAGTTTGGGGGAGTGATAACCTCCAATTTTGGGATGATCATCTTAGTCTTTTCTTTAGTTTTCCACACTCTTTCTCATTTAAAATTAGACATAATCCCTAAATATTCCCTCTTATTGTAAATATACTATTAGACTAACTTTTCCCCTTTATATTTGCAGAAAAAGACACAAAAAAATCATAAAAGACTCAACCAGCCTCAATACCGCATGGGCTCAAACGGTCCCAAGACCGCATGAAGCCAATCGGTCCCGAGACCGCATGGAGTCACACGGTCCCAAGACCGCATGAAGCCAATCGGTCCCGAGACCGCATGGAGTCACACAGTCCCAAACCGCATGAAGCCAATCGGTCCCGAGACCGCATGGAGTCACACGGTCCCAAGACCGCATGAAGCCAATCGGTCCCGAGACCGCATGGAGTCACACGGTCCCAAGACCGCATGAAGCTAATTGGTTCCGAGACCGCATGGAGTCACATGGTCCCGAGACTGCATGGAGTCACACGGTCCCAAGACCACATGAATCCAATCGGTCCCGAGACCGCACAGAGTCACACGGTCCCAAGAACGCATGAAGCCAATCGGTCCCGAGACCGCATGGAGTCACACGGTCCCGAGACCGCATGAAGCCAATCGGTCCCTAGACCGCATGGATTCACACGGTCCCCAGACCGCTTGAGGTCCAAACGATCTTGAGGTCCAAACGGTCTCCAAACCATTTGGACTTCACTTAAGGCCTATAAATAAGACCCCAAGGGTCCTCCAAAGGACATCAAGTTTCAGACGTCCAGAGGCTGCCTCTATCACTCTAGAGAAAATCCGACTCCCATCCTCCACCCAGGGGCTGCCGGTTAGAGACCCACACTCCATCTCGAAGCTGCTTTCTCTCTCCCCGCCAAAGAAGGTGGGAAGAGGGGATCTCGTCATCACGCAACCTGTGAAGCTGGTGGATTGTCTCTCTCTCTTTCCAAGGGGTTGACTTTCCTCTCTCCTTTGTGGGGATGTCACTCTCTCTCTTCTTGCCTCCTTCTTTGTCCTAGTTATGAGCGAGTAGTCTCTCTCACTGGGGTGTGGGGAGTAGCCCCGCTACCCATGTTTTCATATCATGTACATGTAATCAATAGTTTGCAATATAGAGATATTATCTTTTCAGTTCAACATCAAACGTTTAATGAATGCTTGTTTCTTGATCACCAACTTGTGTTATCCTTTATCTTTTAGTATGAATTGTCTACATTTGTACTATTAGATTTGAAACTCATTTGTATGTTGGTTCTTGGTGCATGTATCCACCATGCATCTGTTTCGGTATCTAGGAGTGTCTTTCAAGAAGTGGAGTATACTCACTCCCATCGTTGTACTTTCATGCTATGAAATGGAATCAGTTGACGTGTGAAAGTACAACCTTGATGAGTCGAGGAACACACTTTGTGAAGGGAATGATGCAAAGTAGTTGACCATTCGTTCGGGGATGGCTGACTTTGCAACATTCCCGCACTTCTCGTAGTTAGTTCTCTGAAAGGAAACTAAGTCTACAAAGATACTAATTGACTAAACTCTTATTGCAGGTTATGTTTTACTTTGCACGTCTTGATCCATGTGTAGTGGCGGTGAAAACCGATCACACCCTAGTGACTTTTATCATTGTTTAACTCCTTTAAATTTACTTGCTTGCTTTATTTTACATGTTCTTAGTTTAAAAACAACAAAACCAACCTTTCGATCTAAGTGCCTTCTATTAAGAGACTAAGTTTTTCATCTTGTTTCTTGCAACAAGACCGTTGTCCTGTGGATTCGACCCTTAACTATACTACGATAAGACTTCCACGTATCTCAGCATACGTGGGTGGAGTTCTCTATCTAGTATAAGCAAGGATAAACCTAAAGGCTTACCATCTTTAGGATTTTTAGTTGGTACACGCAATTCCACGTAAGTGGAAGCTCTATCAAAAATTGGCGCCGTATCATTCCTAAATCCCTCTTTTTCCATCTTCTCCTTCCTTTTTTGTACATTTTTTCTTATTCTCCTTTAGACATTTAGCTTTCTTGTTAAATAATTCTTTTGGAATAAATTCACCCTCAGCTAACTTTAGACTCATGTTAGTACTCAATAGTAAATAGCACTTAGACATATAATGGCGACTTAATAATGTCTCTCCACTATCGATTTTAATGCTTTTGTTTCACTTCTACATCTAACTCTCCACATGTCAATATCAAGGCAGAAATAAGCCAAGCTCTCAAGGATGAAAGGGGCATCAGGCGACTTCCAAATCAAGAAGTCTTGCAAGTGGACCACAAAAAGAAACCAAATAAGTGCATGTTGAAAAACTCTAAGAACAACTTTCCTCTCTTCAAATAAAAGAGGCTTGGACGCCCAAAACAATTTCCTGAAAACCCCCAAAAGCCAAGCCTGTGAGTCTTTGAATAAAAGCCAGAGAGTTGAATAAAACTATGAGAGTTGTGCCATAAATAAGGATCCATATAAAGAACCGATGAAGGTCTCACCCGTCCGGCACATTCAACTGCCCTCAAGAAGGCAGATGTGTCGTGACCGGTAGTGAAACCCTAAGGTATCTAAATATATGAAAGGCTTATAAAGGACTCACCCAGCCGGTACATTCAGCTGCCCTTACAAAGGCAGATGTGTTGTGCCCGGTAGTGAGATTCTAAAAGCATAGACAACCCCTCCCCCACTTGAAGGGGGAGTTACACTTCAAGCCTTTAGCCAACCCTCATACCCACTCTAGCTTCCAGTAGGTTCTTCAGAGAGGTATAAAGCTGATTAGAGTCAACAACATGCACAGAATAAAAGTGGTCCCAATGCAAGCTACGAGATACGGAATGAACCTGAGACCCAAGCAACTCTTAAAACCTGAAAGAGTCAAGGCAAGCAATAAGACCTGATATGACCTTAGGAGAACTCAGGTCGAGAATTGAAGCAAGAGTATGGAAATCCTAACTAAATAAAATTGCCTCACCATTACATTCCCCAACTCTATCTAACTTGAGGACAAGCTAGACTCTAAGTTAGGGGGGTAATAACCTCCAATTTTGGGATGATTATCTTAGTCTTTTCTTTAGTTTTCCACACTCTTTCTCATTTAAAATTAGACATAATCCCTAAATATTCCCTCTTATTGCAAATATACTATTAGACTAACTTTTCCCCTTTATATTTGCAGAAAAAGACACAACAAAATCATAAAAGACTCAATCAGCCTCAAGACCACATGGGCTCAAACGGTCCCAAGACCGCATGAAGCCAATCGGTCCCGAGACCGCATGGAGTCACACGGTCCCAGACCACATGAAGCCAATCGGTCCTGAGACCACATGGAGTCACACGGTCCCAAGACTGCATGAAGCCAATCGGTCTCGAGACCGCATGGAGTCACACGGTCCCAAGACCGCATGAAGCCAATCGGTCCTGAGACCGCATGGAGTCACATGGTCCCAAGACCACATGAAGCCAATTGGTCCTGAGACCGCATGGAGTCACACGGTCCTGAGATCGCATGGAGTCACACGGTCCCAAGACCGCCTGAAGCCAATCGGTCCCGAGACCGCATGGAGTCACACGGTCCCAAGACCGCATGAAGCCAATCGGTCCCGAGACCGCATGGAGTCACACGGTCCCGAGACCGCATGGAGTCACACGGTCCTGAGACCGCTTGAGGTCCAAATGGTCTTAAGGTCCAAATGGTCTTGAGGTCAAAACGGTCTTGAGATCCAAACAGTCTTGAGGTCCAAATGGTCTTAAGGTCCAAACGGTCTTGAGGTCCAAATGGTCTCCAAATAGTTTGGACTTCACTTAAGGCCTATAAATAAGACCCCAAGGGTCCTCCAAAGGACATCAAGTTTTAGACGTCCAGAGGCTGCCTCTATCACTCCAGAGCAAATCCAACTCCCATCCTCCGCCCAGGGGCTGCCGGTCTGAGACCCACACTCCATCTCGAAGCTGCTTTCTCTCTCTCCGCCAAAGAAGGTGGGAAGAGGGGATCTCATCATCGCGCAACCTGTGAAGCTGGTGGGTCGTCTCTCTCTCTCCAAGGGGTTGACTTTCCTCTCTCCTTTGTGGGGATGACGCTCTCTCTCTCTCTCTTCTTGCCTCCTTCTTTGTCCTAGTTATGAGAGAGTAGTCTCTCTCACTGGGGTGCGGGGAGTAGCCCCGCTACCCATGTTTTCATATCATGTAAATGTAATCCATAGTTTGCAATATAGAGATATTATCTTTTCAGTTCAACATCAAACATTTAATGAATGCTTGTTGCTTGATCACCAACTTGTGTTATCCTTTATCTTTTAGTATGAATTGTCTACGTTTGTACTATTAGATTTGAAACTCGTTTGTATGTTGGTTCTTGGTGCATATATCCACCATGCATCTGTTTCGGTATCTAGGAGTGTCTTTCAAGAAGTGGAGTATACTCACTCCCATCGTTGTACTTTCATGCTATGAAATGGAATCAGTTGTCGTGTGAAAGTACAACCTTGATGAGTCGAGGAACACACTTTGTGAAGGGAATGATGCAAAGTAGTTGACCATTCGTTCAGGGATGGATGACTTTGCAACATTCCCGCACTTCTCGTAGTTAGTTCTCTGAAAGGAAACTAAGTATACAAAGATACTAACTGACTAAACTCTTGTTGCAGGTTATGTTTTACTTTGCATGTCTTGATCTATGTGTAGTGGCGGTGAAAACCGATCACACCCTAGTGACTTTTATCATTGTTTAACTCCTTTAAATTTACTTGCTTTCTTTATTTTACATGTTCTTAGTTTAAAAATAAAAAAAACTAACCTTTCGATCTAAGTGCCTACTATTAAGAGTCTAAGTGAAGTTCTAACGTTTTTCATCTTGTTGCTTGAAACAAGACCGTTGTGTTATGGATTCGACCCTTAACTATACTACGATAAGACTTCCACGTATCTCAGCATACGTGGGTGGAGTTCTCTATCTAGTATAAGCAAGGCTAAACCTAAAGGCTTACCATCTTTAGGATTTTTAGTTGGTTCACGCAATTCCACGTAAGTGGAAGCTCCATCAAAAATGGGCTCTGTTGCCGGGGACAACAGAACGTTTTAATTTCATTTAGTATCTTGTTAGTTGGTTAGGGTTTTACACTTTCTTTTAATCATTAGTCCATATCTTATTGAAATCATAATATCTCTGCCATCATCTAAAAGGTGTTTTCTTTTCTCTACTCAGGTAGAAAACATGTATGCGATCATCGCATAACCGCAGATTCTCCCCTGATCCAGAGTATGACTCTGAGGTAGAGAGAAGCTTCCATCGCCACATCAGACTCAATCGCCAAAGAGCCAGGCAAATGGATGAAGATCAACGCCAGGCTGCATTGGTGATGGAGAGGGTCAACTCCGCCATCGCCGCTCAAAGAGCACAACTCATCGCTGATACTCGTGCTCAGATTCAAGTAGAGATTCATGCGGAAGAACAAGCCCACATCAGAGCTGAAAATGAGGCAACAAACCAAGCTGCTCAGTTGGAACTAAGGAACAAGCAGTTGAGGGATTATGTTGTCCCAAAGAACTACAAAGACAACCATCTAGTTCGACCTCTGATCATCAACATACCCAACTTTGAGAGTTGAAACCAATGGATTCAGATCATGCAAGGCATCTCATTCTCTAGAGGTTCTGGAGATGACTGTATGTATCATCTGAAGAGGTTTAAGGCACTGTGCCGACTGGTCCCACAAGCCGGAGTTTCCTTCGATGCTATAATGCTTCATCTGTTTCACTTCACTCTATCTGGGAGAGCTCTGAGCTGGTATAACTTGCTTGACAGGGAGCCAATAATCACCACATGGGCTCCCCTAGAAGAAAAGTTCTTGGAGAAGTTCTTCCCCCCTTCACTGACTTACGAGATTAGGGGGCAGATTAATCACTTCTCTCAACTTCCCGGAGAATCTCTTGCTGAAGCATGGAAAAGGTTCAAAGAACTTATGCGAAAGTGCCCTCATCATGACATCTCCCAAAACCAACTAATAGAAACATTCTATAGGGGAGTGAGTGATGATATCAAGCAATTTCTGGATTCCTCATCTGGAGAAAACTTTATGAGAAAGAATTATGAGGATGCCTGTAAAATAGTCACACTCGGAGCTGAGAATCAGTACAGCTGGGGACGATCAGCCGACAAAGGAGTTCTCAAGGTCTATAAAGCCGAAGAATCAATGGAGATGAAGGCTATTGCTGAAGCCTTGAAAACCATAGCTCATAAGCAACAAGCTCTCGAAACTTCTCTTGGAGAATTTGACAAGAAGAAAAATCCCCAGGTTCAACAAGTCAAGGCTGTTACAGGAACCTGTGAAGCATGTCATGCTTCTGATCATCCAACTCTTTCATGTGGTTTTCTTTATAATGTGATGATGGATATGCATCCACCAACACAACAGTATGAACCAATCACTGACCAGTCTGAAGAGCAATTGCCAGAACAAGTCTATTATAATCCTAATCAGCCAAGGAACCACCCAGGATTCCAATACGGGAACCCTATTGGGACCGCAAATCCACAACACCAGACGCAGGGCGGATCCTCCAGTAGGTTACCACCTGGATTCCCAAGAAACTTCAATCAAAACCAAGGGAACCCCAGGAATAACTTCCCGAGAGCCAACTACCCCAGGAACCCATCTCCTCCTCTACACCCACAGCTGCACCCTCAGTTGTAGCAACCTCAGTTAGCGCTGCCTCCTCAACAACCACAACAAGGTCAAGAACAACTTCCTCAGAAAAATACTCCTTCTCAGCCAGAAGATGAAATGACTTTGATAAGGTAGATGCTGCAATCCCAACAGACTATGCTCGCTAATCAACAAGCTCAGCAAAAGGCAGTAGAAGCTCAACTTGCCCAAATTGCTGCACAACTGAAGCCTCCAGTAGGCTCATTTGCAGGGCAGTCCGAATCGAACCCCAGACATGGACAGAATAGGCCTGAACAGTTGAATGCTGTTACTAAAAGATCTGGATGCACCCTTCATGAAACTACAAGGATCACTCTTGATAATGATGATACACCTGCCTTTATGACGAATGAGAGCCCGCAGTAAGGAACGGAGAAGTCCACAGAGGGCGCAAAGGGCAAAGATAAAGAACAAGTGTCCACAGAGCCAAAAATCATGCAGTATAAACCAAGGATCCCATATCCGGGTAGACTGCGAGAAACGAAAATGGATACCAGGTTCCAAAAATTCAAGGAGGCGGTGAAGAAACTTTACATCGATATCCCGCTTCTTGATGCTCTCTCCGAGGTACCGGCTTGGGCTAAATACCTCAAAACTCTATTATCAAGGAAGTACATCACCGAGGAACAAGAAACTGTCAAGTTTTCCCAAACCACCTCTGATATCATCCTCAATAAAATGCCAAAGAAGAAGAAGGACCCATGTTCTTTTGGAATTCAATGCTGCATTGGAAATGCATCAACCAAAAAGGGATTGGCTGACCTAGGGGCCAACATATCCATTATGCCCTATTCTATGTGCAAATGATTAGGTTTCACCGAATTGCTTCCCACAGCAATGACAATTCAGTTAGAAGACTCTACCATCACCGCGCCTCTTGGAATTATTGAAGATATTCCAGTTAGGATAGGCAAGGATGCCTATGTCTCGTGCGACTTTGTCATCATGGATATTAAGGAAGATCTGAGATACCCAATAATTTTTGGCATACCTTTCCTCGCTACTGCCAGGGCGCTTATCGATGTTGAAGATGGTACCATCATTCTAAGGCTCGGAAAAGAAGTAATTCAATTCCAAGTCCTCAATAGCATGAAAGGCCCCAACATCCAAGAGGAGGTCTTTCTTCTAGACGCAATACAACAAATGTCTCAATTAGAAATATCTGAGCCATAAGATGAATTAGAGAATGTTCTAACCAACCCAGATGTTGAATTCTCTGCAAATGAGTTGGTTCAACAGTGTCTACAACACCTAGAGAAGGCCGAAGAAGCACCGACGGCCACCTTTGAGGAACTCAAAGCTGTCACCATTCTAGAAGCAACAGAGCCACCTAAGGCTCCTGAGATGAAGACTCTTCCCATGGGACTCAAACATGTCTTCTTGGATGAGGAAAAATTATGCCCGATTATCATTATCTCTACCTTAATAGAAAACCAGGAAGTAAGACTTCTGGATGAGATGAAGAAACACAAAAAGGCAATTGGATATAAGATAACTGACCTGACGGGCATAAATCCAGCCCTATGCATGCACAGAGTACCCATGGTCGAAGAATTTAAGCCATCACACGAACATCAGAGGAAGCTGAACCCTAATCTCAAAGAAGTGGTTCGACTTGAAGTCCTCAAGTTACTGAAAGCCGGCATAATCTACCCTATCTCTGACTCCCAATGGGTCAGCCCCGTCCAAGTAGTTCCTAAAAAGGGAGGCACTACTGTCGTGCTTAATGACAAAAATGAGTTAGTACCCACTAGGATGGTGATAGGGTGGAGGATGTGTATCGATTATAGGAAACTGAACAAAGCCACGCGGAAAGATCACTACCCTCTGCCCTTTCTCGATGAAGTCCTAGAACGCTTAGCTCATCAAAAATACTTCTGCTATCTCGATGGTTATTTTGGGTTCTACCAAATACCCATACACCCAGAAGACCAAGAAAAAACTACCTTCACCTGCCCTTTTGGAACCTACGCTTTTCGAAGAATGCCATTCGGGTTGTGTAACGCACCCGCTACATTCCAAAGGTGTATGTCTGCCATTTTTACAGGATTAACCGAATCCATAATGGAAGTGTTCATGGATGATTTTTCAGTTTACAGAGATTCTTTCGATAACTGTCTAATCAACCTTGGACAAGTTTTACAAAGATGCGAGGAAACGAACCTCATACTGAATTGGGAAAAATGCCATTTCATGGTAACTGAAGGTGTCGTCCTCGGCCACAGGGTGAGTGACAGAGGAATCGAGGTCGATAAGGAAAAAATTGATGTCATCTCAAAGTTATCGCCATCAAAAGATATAAAAGGAGTACGGGCTTTCTTGGGTCATGCGGGGTTCTACAGAAGATTTATTAAGGATTTCTCAAAAATAGCAAAACCAATGACCCAACTCCTGTCTAAAGATACTGAGTTCATTTTTAACCAAGAATGCATGCAAAGTTTCTCTACTCTAAAAAATGCTTTAATTTATGCACCTATTTTGAGAGCCCCAGATTGGTCGCAACCATTTGAAATCATGTGCGACGCAAGCGATTACGCCATAGGGGCTGTATTAGGACAGCAGGTCGACAAGAAACCTTACGTAATTTACTACTCATCTAAAACGCTAGATGAAACATAGAAGAACTACACTACTACAGAGAAGGAGTTCCTGGCTGTCATATACGCGTTTGAGAAATTCTGCTCCTATTTGATCGGATCCAAGGTCATCGTCTACACTGACCACTCCGCCATTCGATACCTTATTCAGAAGCAAGATGCCAAACCCAGACTTATCCGCTGGGTATTGATGCTTTAGGAATTCGATTTGGAAATTAAAGATAAGAGCGGAGTGGAAAATGTCGTAGCCGACCATCTCAGTCGTATTGAAGTGGAAGACGAAGATAAAACCCCTATCCGAGACTCTCTTCCACACAACCAACTAATGAAGGTTACTCATGGATTCCCTTGGTATGCGGATATTGTCAATTATCTAGCTACAGGAATCATTCACCTCTCTGCTTCCTACCACAACAAAAGGAATTTCCTTCACGATATAAAGCAATATTATTGGGATGAACCTTACCTATTTCACCTATGTGCTGATGGACTTTTCCGTCGCTGCTTGCCGAAAGAAGAGATTACCCCCGTCCTAGAGCATTGCCATTCAGGACCCACGGGGGGGGGGCACATGAGTGCAAAGAAAACCGCTATAAAAGTTCTACAATTAGGCTTCTTCTGGCCAACCATAGAAAAGGACTCCTATGATTTTGTGAAATCTTGCAACAAATGTCAATTTTCTGGCAACATATCCAAAAGGGACAAAATGCCTCTCACAATGTGGCAAGAAATTGAACTTTTCGACGCGTGGGGGTAGACTATATGGGCCCCTTCCCTTCTTCCTATGGTTTCTCTTACATCCTGGTTGCGGTGGACTATGTCTCAAAATGGGTCAAAGCTATACCCACTCCAACGATTCCAAACCAATTATTAAATTGTTCAAAGATATCATTTTCCCCAGATTTAGAGTCCCCAGATTTGTCATATCAGATGGCGGGACCCATTTCCTGGAATGAAGTTTTGAAGCCCTGTTGAAAAAGTACGGAGTCAACCACAAAGTAGAAATGCCTTACCATCCACATACCAGTGGTCAGGTTGAGGTATCAAATAGACAACTAAAGGCGATCCTAGTAAAAACAATCAATAGAAACTGCACTGACTGGTCCACCAAGCTTCCCGATGCCCTTTGGGCATACCGAACAACCTATAAAACACCAATTGGGACAACCCCATTTCATTTGGTATATGGGAAGTCATGTCATCTTCCAGTGGAACTGGAACACAAAGCTTGGTGGGCCATCAAACAGCTAAATTTAGATCTTAAAAGTTCCAGAGAAAATAGACAGCTCCAGCTGTAGGAGCTCGAGGAGCTCCGAATGACCGCTTATCAAAGTGACAGGATCTATAAGGAACAAACCAAAATGTGGCACGACGGTCATCTTAAACGGAAAGACATCACCATCGGTGACAAAGTACTCCTTTTTAACTCCAAGCTCAAGTTGTTCCCCAAAAAACTCCGAACAAAATGGTCCGAGCCGTTCACCATAAAGCATATATACCCAACTGGAGCTGTCATAATTGTCGATAATAACGGAGGAGAAAGGATGGTCAACGACCATCATTTGAAAAAGTACTACACCCCAGCAGATAAAATGCCGAGACAGACCATTGAAATCAAACACGCCACACCATCAGCATAACAACATCACAGCTTCGTCGAGCCAACAACGTAAAACCCATGCACTACTTGGGAGGCAACCCAAGATTTCAACTTCTTCTTTTATTTCCACTTCTTTTAATTACCTTAGGTTTATCTTATGAAAATATAAAAAAAATCATATAACCAAAACAAACATAAAAATTAAAAAAAAAATAAAAAAAATTCACATAACAAAAACAAACATAAAAATATAAAAATCCTTTCGACCTTTACCCTTCCAAACGGTCCGGAAACCGTTTGGAGCCAAACGGTTTCAAAACCGTTTGGAGCCAAACGGTCCTGAAACCGTTTGGAGTCCAAACGGTCGCTAAACCATTTGACCTAGGGTCGACCCCCGTTTCCTATAAACATAAACCCCACCCCTTCTTCTTCTCTCTTCGACTCTCGAGCTTCCTCATACCCTTACGCACGTGCTGTTCCATCATTTCTGTCTTCCTGCTCCCGCGCAGCTCACATCCGTCGACCTAGTTCTGTGTTCCTTCACGGCGACCTCACCACCGCGCCTCCACTCTCCGCTTCACGGTCGTCATCTCCACCTTCAGCTGCAAGGTAGTCCAGCCACCATCGCCGCCGCCTGCACATGCCACCACGACAACCTGTCTGACCTTTTCGCTTCCGCAACCGTCTTCACCTCTGTCATCATCTATGGCTCCGGCGTGGCACCCTCCCTTTTTCCATTGCCGCTTTCGTCTTGATCTCCGTCGGCTCCCCTTTTTCCACCGCCACCTTCGTCTTTATCGTCGTCGGCTCCACCTTTTCCATCGACGCCTTCGTCTTTATCACCGTCGGCTCCACCTTTTCCATCGCCGCCTTTGTCTTTATCGATGTCGGCTCCACCTTTTCCATCGCCTCCTTCGTCTTTATCATCGTCGGCTCCCCCTTTTTCCATCGCCGCCTTCGTCTTTATCGTCGTCGGCTCCACCTTTTCCATCACCGCCTTCGTCTTTATCGCCATCGGCTCCACCTTTTCCATCACCGCCTTCATCTTTATCGCTGTCGGATCCACCTTTTCCATCGCCGCCTTCATCTTCATCACCATCGGCTCCGCCTCTCTTTCATCGGTCGCTTCATCCGACGTTTCACCTTCCAAACGGTATCCAAACCGTTTGGAACCAAACGGTCTCGTTTGGAACCAAACGGTCCTGAAACCGTTTGGGACCAAATGTGCCTGAAACTGTTTGGGACCAAACGGGCCTGAAACCGTTTGGGACCAAACGGTCCTGAAACCGTTTGGGACCAAACGGTCCTGAAACCGTTTGGGACCAAATGGTCTTCAAACCGTTTGGCCTTCCACAATCGCTTAAGTTTCATTAAAATATAAAACCACATAAATACAAATAAAATCCAATTTAGTTTCTAAGTATGTTGTTCTTACTCATGATTTTCCACTTTTCAGAAATGGCATCACCAGCCAAGCATGCCGCATGATCTGAAGACGCTCCTTTCTGGACAAAAGAGCAAATGATGGAGGATCGGGCCAAACTCCAGAAAATCATAGACAACTACAACAAGACTGGACAGGCCGCACCAAAGGTCAAAATCATTGATGTCTTGTGTGACATTGACCGCCTCAACAAATGTCTAGCTGAGGTGCCTGAAGAAGAAATCGAAATATCCTCTAGTGATGAAGGCTCTGAATATGAGCCAAACCCCGAGGACGGGTCCCCGCCTAAAAAATCAAAGGGGAAACGAAAGGTCCAGGAAACCGTAACCGGACAACCATCCAAGAAACAAGCAAGAAAGCAAGTATGACCTGTCACTATAAGGGAGCAAACCCTGGAAGGAAACACTCCACCAATCACCACCTCTACTGCCACTCCCGCAACCATCACTGTTCCTTCTTTCCCTCCCGTCACCAACACAACACCACCACCAGAAAACCTCTACATACACACTGCCCCTCCACCGACAAAATCCTAAAACCCACAAAGTACGTCTGCTCCAGTGTACTGCTTAAGATGGGGATCCATGATCGAATTTTCAACATGCTAGACAAAGCCAACCTTGCAAGGCTATGTTTGGTACCTGAGATCTCATATTCTGAACCCAGAACTAAATTATTCACCTTTCTTAACAAAGAGCCCATCGACATCATGGATAGATCACGGGATGGAGGTGACTGTAGGCTGGTCACCAACCTTTTCGGTAGCAAGGTTGTCATAACAGAAAATATGCTGAATGAAATCTTTATTGACAACCAGGAGCAGCTAAAGAAAGCCAAGGCAGTGGGAACTGAGAATTCTAATTTCAACAGGCACAACTTTTGGAAATCTCTGACTGGGCTCCCCACCTATGATGCAAAGACATGTAAGGCATCAAATATACAATCTAGACCAGTGCACACCTTACACAGAATTCTCGCAGGTGCACTCTTCCCCAGGACAGAAGGAGGGAATGTTATAATCTCGGATCTCTTTGTTCTCTGGTCCATTCTAAACGGAATGCCAGTCAACATTGGATGACATATGATCCAGAAATTATCCGCTTACGCCCTGGGGAAGGAAATTTGCATGGGGGTCATGTCACATCCATCATTAAATATCTCAAGATGGACAAACCTTTACCCATATGCACACAAATAAAGGGCGACATCCTCACTAACAAACAAACCTTGAAGAACTCCTTCATTATTAAGGAGAAGGATGCGAAACTACATTACGTTTTCTGCCCTACAGTCAAATCATCCAGAACCCTACTACCGCTCCCGGAGCTCGCATATTACGACAAGCAAAAGCTCCTCTTCACTAACGAGGAGCTTACCAAATTCATAGCTACGGTCAAAGCACCAGCAAAGAAAATAAAGGCGGGGAAGACCGAACTTAGCATCAACGCCCCGACAGCTAGGATAACAAAAATTCCTGTGAAACGACCATCCACAAGATTTTCACAGAATCAACAGCTGTCGGGGACACCAACTTCAAAACCACATCCAGAAGACAACCCCCTTCCCAACGATCACATCACCACCTCATCTTTAGACTCTTTCATTATGAGTCTAAATGCTGAGCTAACCGCCACCACCTCACCACCCTCCACCTTTCCAACATCCACTACCCTTCCTTTTTTCCCCAAAATCACACTACCACTCACATCCTCTTCTTCACCCCTTTTCCCTTCGGGCTCTCCCTTCTCCACTCCTACGCCCGACTTTACCACTTTCCCCTCCACCTCCATAGTCTCTACCCGTCACTATCACTCCCACCACTTTCACCAGAGATACCACCACCTTTCCCATCCACCACCACCCCGACACCGCAGGTGACCCCATCCATAGTCACCACGCAGTTCGTGGCACCATCAGTGTCTCTTCCGCAAGACACTACCACCGTCCCACACAAACCCCAACCACCCCACCCTTCCACTTCTGGGGTCCCCTTTTCCAATATCAGTGAGGAATTCGGACGTTAATTCTACGTCATCCAAAACCTCCTCACTGATCCTTCTAACATTTTGCATTCTATTTTTTCTTGTGTGCAGGGATTATCCAAACAGGTGGCCATGATCGGCGAACAGAACCGCACCTTGCCCAACATCCTCCAAGGTTTTCAGCAATGACAAGATGATGTGGCTAAGCAAGTTGATCACATCGACAGCCACTACAACAACTTGCCCGAGCTGGTCCTTGGAGCGAAGCGCCAGCAAGAAGCGATGGCTAAGCAAGTCGATGAGATCTCTACGCAGACTCAACCTCTGCCTGAGACTCTCCGTGAGCTCAAGCAACAATAAACAACTCTTAGCACGCGCTTGGACAGCATTAGCAGCACCCTCACACACCTAAACAATCGCCAAGAGGAGTCAACAAATAATGAAATCCAACAACTACATGCTCAAGTAACAGATCTTACAACATGACTCCTCTCTGCTTAGGGCCGATATAACGATCTCAAAGAAACACATGAGCATGTGCAAGTGGCGTTTGATGAGTTACAAGCCACCCATCGGCGGTGCAAAAAGAAAGCAAACAAGAAGCTCACAGCCAAAGTAGCAACTGCCAAAGACAGTGACAATGACGACGAAGAAGACTCCGACTCCTCTACCAATTCTAACAACGACACCACTTCCTCAGGTGCCAAATCTGATGATGGAGAGGACCTAGGCCAAGCAGCAGAACCTTCTCAGAAAGGTTCCGACAAAGGTCACCAAGAAGGTGGACATCACCCCAAGTCCCCCCACAACGAAAATGTAAACATGTCATATGGGGACCAATTCCTTGATTATTCTGCTTTGGGATCCATTGGGGAGTCTGCTAAAGACGCGACTTTCACTGAGTTCCACCAATGTATATTAGGAACCAACACAAGCCCACCAACAACAACCGCTCAAACTTTCTCCGCACTTGACAAATCAGTGCCTTTCCCCCAAGACGAGTGCGTTTAGATACAGATGACGAACTCGATTATGCTTTTGATTCGGATGACGATCTGCAAGACTATGCAGCAGTCCTGGAAAAAACTTCCTCACCCCCCCCCCCCCCCCCCCCCCCCGTAGGAGCTCCCCCCGCCACCACCTCTACCGCATAAGATGCATGATTTACATATGGCGGCCATCTCCACACTAGATGCTCAGGACATTTTTATACTGAACACTATTGTCGATGATGCAAAAGCGGGGGAAGACATCATCTACCATAACACAAAAACTAAGCGCAAGTTGACACGAGAAGACTTCCACAACATCCTGCGACCACGGTCCACGATGCCAATGGCAATCTTCCGTGTCCTACTCGCCATCTGTATAGAAGTGTACAAAAGCTCTAAGAGGCAGTCTATCAGCCTTTTATACAAATATATACGAGCAAAATCAATAGAGCGGCTACATGCTGGTTTAGCACGGCAGGCACGTTATCTTACCGTGCCTTTTCAAGTCTCGGATCATTGGTTATTTATGATTGTAGACACCGAGGCTCATGACGCCAAGGTTTATAATTTTTGCGGCACTGAGCTACCTTCTGGTACAATAAATTTTGTTGGTGAAGCAGCAGGCGAAGCAAGATGTATACCCTTCTGGCTACTTAAGTTAATTTGGGTTGCACACCCATCCCTCCGTCAAGACTGGAGCCAACCCTGGTTCCAAATAATTAACCCACAAGTTCAAGCTGCTGAGGGATCTGGGGACTACACTTTTTGCACCATCCGTCACATCCATGCGCTGAACCAAGAAATCCCTTTTACTGATCTTGTCACTGAAGATTTTCACTCCTTGTGAGGGCGATACGCCATGGAGCTCATTTGTGATAGAAGGTTCTTCAAGGACCCGACAATGGCACCAGATGACATCCCTCGTTACCTTTTTTCAGCAATATAATGTCTGCAGAGGCAACCTTTCCGACAAACTTTGAAAGAGTTGGAGAAATCCAAGGAGCCAGCCATAGCTCCCGAGCAAAGAAAAAGTGACATAGATCTTTTGTTTGCCATAGAACCAACTTTCCCAGACTTTGACCTCAGTGCTTGCAACGGTCTCTCCGACATTGAACTACGCCTCATCATGTCAAGGCTTTCCGCCGAGAAGGATGAACTCGTATTCGTGTCTGGTGACATTCTAATAATGGCAGACACGCTTCGAGAGACTATACAGTTTAAATGATCTCTCTCCGTAAGCTTAATGGCCACTTATCAATTTCTCCTCGGCCAAAATAACCCCACAACATATATGGCGTCCCCATACATGAAGGATGATCTTTTAAAGCTAAAGAACTTCGGAACAACTGAAGCGCTAATCTCCTTTCTCCAACACACAACGCCGAAGTTCATCATGCTACCCTTCCTTTATCATGAGCACTGGATGCTCCTAGCAACAAACCTACCAGAAGGAACAACTACAATCTATAATAGTTCTGACAGCCAGTACAATCCACAGCAGAAGAATTATGTCATGACATCAAAGACGCCCACGGAGGTAGTGGCAAAGGAATGCGCTGACAAATTAATCGCCTTTTTAAGTCAGCATACAAGGGCTTACGACAAAGAACATTTTCATCACCCTTCCTTCAGCCACAAATGTCCCCAACAAATTCGGGAATCAAGTGACTGCGGCTTCCACGTCCTCTACTGGATGTACACCATCATGGTCCTCCAAAGACCAGTAGAGGATATGACTGACGTGGATTATCACGCTCTACGCGGACATTTTGTAGCTAATCTACTTCGAACACCAGGGGCAAATTCAGGATTAACTTAGCCTGCAGCCCTTGTCATCGTACTTCTCAACCTATCACTTTGACACTCTGAGGACAGAGTGAGTGATAAGTTGGGGGGGGGTACATTAGACAAGGGCGAGGTATCATTTCTAAATCCCTCTTTTTCCATCTTCTCCTTCCTTTTTTGTACATTTTTTCTTATTCTCCTTTACACATTTAGCTTTCTTGTTAAATAATTCTTTTGGAATAAAGTCACCCTCAGCTAACTTTAGACTCATGTTAGTCCTCAAAAGTAAATAGCACTTAGACATATAAAGGCGACTTAATAATGTCTCTCCACTATTGATTTTAATGCTTTTGTTACACTTCTACATCTGACTCTCAACAGGTCAATATCAAGGCAGAAATAAGCCAAGCTCTCAAGGATGATAGGGGCATCAGGCGACTTCCAAATCAAGAAGTCTTGCAAGTGGACCACAAAAAGAAACCAAATAAGTGCATGTTGAAAAACTCTAAGAACAACTTTCCTCTCTTCAAATAAAAGAGGCTTGGCCTCCCAAAACAATTTCTCGAAAAACCCCAAAACCCAAGCCTGTGAGTCTTTGAATAAAAGCCAGAGAGTTGAATAAAATTATGAGAGTTGTGCCATAAATAAGGATCCATATAAAGAACCGATGAAGGTCTCACCCGGCAATCACATTCAGCTGCCCTCACGAAGGCAGATGTGTCGTGCCCGGTAGTGAAACCCAAAGGTATCTAAATATATGAAAGGCTTATAAAGGACTCACCCGGCCGGTACATTCAGTTGCCCTCACAAAGGTAGATGTGTCGTGCCCGATAGTGAGATTCTAAAAGCATAGACAACCCCTCCCCCACTTGAAGGGGGAGTTACACTTCAAGCCTTTAGCTAACCCTCATACCCACTCTAGCTTCCAGTAGGTTCTTCAGAGAGGTATAAAGCTGATTAGAGTCAACAACATGCACAGAATAAAAATGGTCCCGATGCAAGCTACGAGATACGGAAGGAACCTGAGACCCAAGCAACTCTCAAAACCTGAAAGAGTCAAGGCAAGCAATAAGACCTGATATGACCTTAGGAGAACTCAGGTCAAGAATTGAAACAAGAGTATGGAAATCCTAACTAAATAAAATCGCCTCGCCATTACATGCCCCAGCTCTATCTAACTTGAGGACAAGCTAGAATCTAAGTTAGGGGGGGGGTGATAACCTCCAATTTTGGGATGATTATCTTAGTATTTTCTTTAGTTTTCCACACTCTTTCTCATTTAAAATTAGACATAATCCCTAAATATTCCCTCTTATTGTAAATATACTATTAGACTAACTTTTCCCCTTTATATTTGCAGAAAAAGACACAAAAAAATCATAAAAGACTCAACCAGGCTCAAGACCATATGGGCTCAAACGGTCCCAAGACCGCATGAAGCCAATCGGTCCCGAGACCGCATGGAGTCACACGGTCCCAAGACCGCATGAAGCCAATCGGTCCCGAGACTGCATGGAGTCACACGGTCCCAAGACCGCATGAAGCCAATCGGTCCCGAGACCGCATGGAGTCACACGGTCCCAAGACCGCATGAAGCCAATCAGTCCCGAGACCGCATGGAGTCACACGGTCCCAAGACTGCATGAAGCCAATCGGTCCCGAGACCACATGGAGTCACACGGTCCCAAGACCGCATGAAGCCAATCGGTCTCGAGACCACATGGAGTCACACGGTCCTGAGACCGCATGGAGTCACACGGTCCCAAGACCGCATGAAGACAATCGGTCCCGAGACCGCATGGAGTCACACGGTCCCAAGACCGTATGAAGCCAATCTGTCCCGAGACCGCATGGAGTCACACGGTCCCGAGACCGCATGAAGCCAATCGGTCCCGAGACCACATGGAGTCACACGGTCCCAAGACCTCTTGAGGTCCAAACGGTCTTGAGGTCCAAACGGTCTTGAGGTCCAAACGGTCTTAAGGTCCAAACGGTCTTGAGGTCCAAACGGTCTCCAAACCGTTTGGAATTCACTTAAGGCCTATAAATAAGACCCCAAGGGTCCTCCAAAGGACATCAAGTTTCAGACGTCTAGAGGCTTCCTCTACTACTCCAGAGCAAATCTGACTCCCATCCTCCGCCCAGGGGCTGCCGGTCTGAGACCCACACTCCATCTCGAATCTACTTTCTCTCTCTCCACCAAAGAAGGTGGGAAGAGGGGGATCTCGTCATCGCACAACCTGTGAAGTTGGTGGATCGTCTCTGTCTCTCCAAGGGGTTGACTTTCCTCTCTCCTTTGTGGGGATGACTCTATCTCTCTCTTCTTGCCTCCTTCTTTGTCCTAGTTATGAGCGAGTAGTCTCTCTCACTGGGGTGCGGGGAGTAGCCCCGCTACCCATGTTTTCATATAATGTAAATGTAATCCATGGTTTGCAATATAGAGATATTATCTTTTCAATTCAACATAAAACGTTTATTGAATGCTTGTTGCTTGATCACCAACTTATGTTATCCTTTATCTTATAGTATGAATTGTCTACGTTTGTACTATTAGATTTGAAACTCGTTTGTATGTTGGTTCTTAGTGCATGTATCCACCATGCATCTATTTCAGTATCTAGGAGTGTCTTTCAAGAAGTGGAGTATACTCACTCCCATCGTTGTACTTTCATGCTATGAAATGGAATTAGTTGACGTGTGAACATAAAACCTTGATGAGTTGAGGAACACACTTTGCGAAGGGAATGATGCAAAGTAGTTGACCATTCATTCGGGGATGGCTGACTTTGTAACATTCCCACACTTCTGGTAGTTAGTTCTCCGAAAGGAAACTAAGTCTACAAAGATACTAACTGACTAAACTCTTATTGGAGGTTATGTTTTACCTTGCATGTCTTGATCCATGTGTAGTGGCGGTGAAAATCGATCACACCCTAGTGACTTTTATCATTGTTTAACTCCTTTAAATTTACTTGCTTGCTTTATTTTACGTGTTCTTAGTTTAAAAACAACAAAACCAACCTTTCGATCTAAGTGCCTACTATTAAGAGACTAAGTGAAGTTCTAACGTTTTTCATCTTGTTGCTTACAACAAGACCGTTGTCCTGTGGATTCGACCCTTAACTATACTATGATAAGACTTCCACGTATCTAAGCATACGTGGGTGGAGTTCTCTATCTAGTATAAGCAAGGCTAAACCTAAAGGCTTACCATCTTTAGGATTTTTAGTTGGTGCACGCAATTCCACGTAAGTGGAAGCTCCATCAGGGAGTTGATAACACCAAATTTTGTGATGTTTTTGACTCTTATTTCATTATCAAAACTGCCCTTTTAAACTTTTTCCTCTCTTTTTATATGTAATTTTTCAATAATAGGCCACGCTACGCTCTTAACTCAATATTTCCATCTTTTGCAGAGTTTTCCTCCATTTTTGACTCATTTATCATTGAAAAGGCCCGTCTCGGCCCACAAACGTGTTCCACCTGCCTCGGCCTTCCCGCCAGTCGGCCAATACGCTCACTGCCCGACAAGGTAGCACAATACACCAACGCGCGACATGAGGATGCCGCACAAGAAGGAACTAACGGGCGATACACCTTTTACCCGACAGGGAGCTGGGCTCGCCATGACAACTAAAGTGTGTCGCGCGATACAGGCCACCCACCGGTAGGTGCCACTCATCACGATGACCGACAACCGACATCCTTGTGCCGGGGGATACTGATATCGGCCATCCACCAACTCCATGATAATAAGAGCTGATGAAGGACACGTGGCACCCAGAGCACCATAACTTCCCCAACCGCTGCCTATAAATAGCAGCTACAGGAAGCCGAAAAGAGGTCAGAACCCTGCACAAGCCAAATCAGGAAAGCTGCAAGAGCTAGCGTATCGTGCCTCAGAGGTTGTGTCGGGCAATTCTAGATGAGCACTTCCCCATCCCGAGAGGGAGGGAATGGTTCACTTAGGGTCGTCTCGGGCACCACTGCAGGCCGATATCAGCCAACAAGGATACTCGATACAAGTAACCGATACTAGAAGCATCACTCTAGCCCGACACGATACCAAACCCTGATACACATCGCCAGTCATGGCGTGTCGCCCGAGAGGGTGCCACCGGACATGATCGTATCGGGCAAGGGCGCCTCACACGATACAATCCGCCCGTCATGAGTGTGTCGCCCCAGAGGGTGTGCCGCCCGACACAGTTGTATCGGGCAAGGCTCCTGCCCGGTATCAGGCTGGAGGGTCTACTGTTGTCTGTCGTCCTTCTAAATCAAGAAGGAGACATTTATCTTTATTATTTCAGTCATTTACTTCTTTTACTTACGCAATGTAATTAGACCCTTATATGTTTATGGAAATAGAAGAGTTTAATTATCTGCTGCTTTATGTTTGGTACCTTTGTTGGATGATTACTATGTTTAACATCTGAACTCTAGCTTGTACGCTTGGATCGCGTTTCGATTAGCTACTGAATCATGTTTTCCCATTGCAACAGCCTCGAGAGAGGTGTTGTAGCTCTAGTGTTTGGTCCGATTCTGGAGTACGAGAGTGCCCGGAATCAGAGTTGCTTTAGTAACCTTTCCACTCTAACTTAAGTCCAGCAACCTCGAGAGGGGTGTTGATGCTTGGTTAGAGGTACCCGCTTCGAGAGGAGGGGTACATGATGTTTCTACTGCCGCTTGTTTTACCGAAGTTTTCTCCTTCGTACCTTACTTTAGCATTAGTATTATCTCTCTGTTTCCGTTGCACGAAAACCCCTAAAAACTGATAAATGCTTAAAACCTCAATCTTCCTCGTAGCTCTAGTTGGAGATAGATTTCTTTTGTTTTATCGGTCTTATCCTGCTGTTTCCCTTGGGGAATTTTACCATCTCTATACCCTTGCTGGAGTGTAACGTGTCGATTCAGTGTTCTCAACACTACCACCCTTGTCCCTATGTTCAACCCCGTATATCTACTTCGACCCTGTAAACAAAGTTGCGGGGGCCTAGAAGGTTTCAGGTTATAAATTTAAAAGTCCGACTACTTCAAATCCGCTCCATTTTTGGATGTAAGATTTAGGCCGGTCAAAGGTCCAAGAAAAGCATAACCAAAGGAAAAGAAACCATGCCCACGATAACAAAAACTGAGTCCAACTTGTCTCCCACCTCTAGGTGCACAAACACCAAACACAAAGGCTACATCAAGGGTCAACCATGAAGAAGGAACTCCATTAAACAACATCTATCAAAATAGGCACAAGAAAGATTAGGTTTTCATATTATTTCCAAACCAAGCATAATGACTCTACCAAATGAGTTCTACAGTTTAACATGATATACTAGCATGATGGGGAAGCATCATACAAAGAGAAGACATCAACAAAACGAATGAGAAGTGTAATAATAGAGAGGGTTTAGTGTTATATAAGTTGCCTTAAGAAGATCATCACCAAATCTCCAAGCACACGATCCAAGGGTTGGAAAAGCTCCACCAACAACTCCACACTCAGCCTCAAGAGCACCTCAAGGAAGGGAAAAAACCAAGGTCAAAGGGTATCTCAAGAAATAGAGCAAAACCTCAAAACCAAATGAAAAGAAAGAAGCGGGGGGGGGGGGGGAGGGGGGGAGAAGAAACTCCCTCTCACTTAGGTGTCCCCTTGTCAAAACATGGCCTATTAACATTGTGATGAGGAGCTTACTCTCAAGAATGATCACCATGTCAAAACATAATCTAAGGCTGAGAAAGAGGAAGAAGATGGGGTAGAAGATATGAAGGAGACACCAAAGAAAGAAGATAAACACTCACAAAGACTGGAGATGACCAAGGATCACTACAAACACCACATGCAAGGGATGAACCACCTCTAAGGCACCAAGAGCACTCCTTCTTGCTCCACCAAGCTCCAAGGACGAGCATAAGAGAAGGGAGGAAGAAGATGATAAAAACGAACCACTTGCACAGAGAGAAGAGGGTTCATATACCAAAGGAGGAGGGAGGTAAGACAAAGGATGAGGTGTCAATTAGATAGGGCTCCAAAGAGACACTTATCCACTAAAAAGGCCAACATGTAAACACATGCAACCACTTAAGCATGACATGCAAGACATGGTGATACACTCTAGATAGTATCTTGACCACCTAAGCAACTCCACCCTCTATGTCATGAATGCGACACACCAAGGCGATCCATGGTTGCAACACACCCTAACAACACTACTAGGTCACGACACCAAGACCACCATAAGCAACCTAGGTCCAAACACACCTCTCTAAGCCTTTGTATTGAACCAAGAAAACCTTAGTCGCGACCACCATACCAATGGGTAGTGTCTCAACCATGACACCCCCTCAACAAACCCTAGGTTGTGACCTAGGTCGAGACAAACCAACAAAGGTCACAAGGTCAAAGCACACCAACCCTAGAAAACCCTAATCACCACTAAGGGTGACACCACCCAACCAAGGGTCTAACAAAGTGCCCTAAAGAACCATACTCTCTATCATGAAGCTAAGAGAGAGAAGAAACACTTTAGAGGTGAAAATTTTCACATAAACCCCTACACTGGGTGAATTGTAATTTGCACCAAAACTAGCACAGAAAGCACAAACATAATCCAAACCAGCTCAAACTGGAAACTTAAACTCTCTACAAGCTCTAATCACATCTCAAAATATTAAAGAAAGGTCCTAAGCACAAGATCAATCCAAAGCAAACATGGTTACCCCAAAACTCAAGTCAGGGTCCTTACATAATGGGTCCATTTGACTTCTACATCATTCAAGAGATAGTACATTAACACAATAGTGTTCTCTGCAATATCCGTTTGGTTTTTCTTTGGTTGGATATTATACTTGATAATAATTTAATGAGGCTAGTCTTGATGTCGAGGTAAGAAGAAGTAAGAATGGATTTCTTCCTATAGGTAACATCATGTCTCTTCCAAAACATGTGGATGTCAAGTAGGGTCAGATCGGGGTCAAAGATTTTGTAGAACTTCTCAGGGTCAAGCAGGTCAAGATACTTGTGATAGGTCATTCATGTATTTGCGAAGTCAGTACCATTGAAGTAGGAATTCAAAGAATCCTCAGAGATGGTAATCTTGGTACCCGTAATCATGAAGGTCAAGATAACTTGGGTGTTAGGCGGTGGCACAAGGGTAGTGTAGTTCCACGTGATATTAACATAGAATTTATGGACCACTTTGTTCTAGACATAAAATAAGTGTAGCACAATCACTCCACACACAAATCATAAAGATGGAGAGCTTTGAAAATAACAACAACTGCGTCCATCAACTCGCTTTGAGACTCAAGCAAAGCACGAAAAGGAAAAGGATTTCTAAGAAGAAGCTCCTTATACCTATTCACATCTTGAGTGGAGATGAACGAGGTGACATCAACGGAAACATGCCATGGAAAAGTGGATCATCTAGGGACTCCAGCTGGTCCAATTTGTTTTTGTCAGTTTGAGGTCATGGGGGTTGAAGGAGATGAAATGACAAAAAATCAAAGAATATGACACAAGATGCATGTTGCCTAAGGTGTTAGGTCAAGGTAAGAAGGGGATAGGAAAAGTGATATAGGGATATAGAGGGCATGTGAGAAGTTTGGGTAGCCTTAGGGTTGAAGGACAGACAAGAAAAAGTGGCTATCAGCTGACTTTCTCTAGTTGAGAGGGAGAAAATTGGGCCGACTGCCTATATATTTTCTGCCCAACAACGTTATCGGTCGAGGTTTGATTTTGGGAAACTCATCTAGCTTTACAGTTTTATTCAAATATAGCACACAAGCCAACACTTGGTATTAGATCTTGCCCTAGAACTTGGTAATATGGAAAGAGATGATCCTATGTGCACTACTTTACATACATACATGATAGTTATGTGTTGTTAAACTATCCTTAGATCATATGGACACTTATTCTAATATGGATATGGACTAACTTGGTTTTGATGGTACGAAATGAGGATTTTACTTTAGTGTAAAGAATTGATTTCATTAGTGTAGAAACCGATGGATTTTCTTTCTTCTTGAAACACTACTTTTGCTTTTGGCTAAATACACTATTGATCTGATGGTTTTGCTTTAGGTGAAGTACACTAATGATCCAATGGTTTTTCTTTTGGCTAAGTACACTAATGAATGGTTTGATTTTGTCTAGTACATTAATGAACTGATGGGTATACTTGCTAGTATGTATGCCCTGAGAGCCAATCATGGGATGATTGGTGGGATACATTAAGATTGATTTGATAAACATCAAAGGCAAGATTCCAATTCTTTCTGGTTCAGTCATATAAGATAATGATAGAAAAGATTGAATGTTTAGAGAATGACAATACTCAATGATGTATGCTTTCAGGTTAAGGACCTAAACGATGAGACAATATGGATGCTAAGAGTTTGTACATTCTTATTATGTCCCTAGTCGGATGTCATTGTGGAAGGTAGATAGACAACAATGACACACAAGACTAGATTGTGGTGTTGGTTGATGACAAAATCTCATTAGTCATGATATAGAGATATCAAACCCAACACAGAGGTACTTGTTAGAGAACAAGTGCACCGGACAGACCCACCGTGAGTTTGACACATGGAACCATGACATGGTAGTCACATTCAGTTCTCACAGTGATGGTGGTGAGTGTGATTCTTTGACCTAAAATCACTACACACAACACATGTCATTGGGTACACTTTGACATCATCAAACGCAGTCCTGAAACATGGGTTGTTATAAAGGTGATGATTGGGTGGCTTTGACATATGGGGCTTTTGATGGGTGAGTGATAGATATGTGATTTGTCCCTCCTGAGGGAGTTTTATATCCATGGCCACTTGATGAGTAGGATTGAGATAGGTGTGCACACATGTGTGAATCAGTATATGATATTGATGTCATACATATCTCCTCCAATCTACTCCGAGATCAAGAGATTGAATGAATGTTAGAAGGATGACTGTTCCATGCCTTGAGTTCATTCATGATATCAGTGATAAAGGAATTATACATTCATTGTAACACCAGTCATAGATTGTAGGATTGAAAGTTGTTCTCCAACTTTCCTTTTCACTTGGGCAACACTGATGTGTGACTAGGCACCGCTCCTTGCTTGTGAAGTCATAAGTGTTATGGACTTTCACTGCCAGTGTGAAATGGACCTGCAGAGTCACATACATAGGATTTAACTTGGAAGAGGAGTTTATCCACAAACAATGTTTATATTGATTACTAAAGGAGTTTAGTAGTTCAATTAAACACTTAATCAATTGATAGCTCAATATCATAGTGTTCAAGGTGTTGGATCGATTGATTAGAGTATCATATTGATTGAAACTGTGATTGACTGATTTGCACAAGTCTGCCGCCCCAACCGATCGGCTCATGTGATGAACCGATCGGCTCATGTTGGTGAACCGGTCGACTGATGTTGTGAGTCGATCGGCTCAATTGTTGAATCAGTCGATTTGTACACCAACCAAGATCGTTTGGAAAACTATTTTGCAAATACAATTTGTTTCACTTGTACAAATTCGATTTGGACAAGGATTAATAATTCATTAATCATAAACAAATTTGAAAGTAAATTTGAGTTGGATCAGGACCACGAACCGATCAGTTCAGAGCTCCATCCGATCAACTCAGAGCCCCAGACGATCGGCTCAGGTCCCAAACGATCAACTCAGTGCATGAAATGATCGTTTCAGGGTGTGAAACAATCGGTCTAGCTGGCGCAAGTTGGTTGTTTTGTGGAAAATCTCAAACCCTTCTACTCCTGCTTTAATCCCGCATTGCCCGGGGTAGAGAACCTTGTCCCATGACCTTCCTATATATAGGGGTATTGGGGGCTTCTCAGATATAACAACTCAAAATACCAGTTTCTCTGTAAATTTGTCGTTCTCTCTGGTTTTGGTAACCGAGAGAGCCCGAGCAAGTGCTACCCGATAAGGGAGGCACAACAAGGGAAAGAGAACTCTAGAAAAGCAACTTGTTGTAGGAGAGTGTGTTGGTGACTAGTACGCAGACAGGAGGGTGTGACTCCTTCCGATTCCTTGTGGGACAAGGGGATCGGAGTTCCAGGTGGTCCGTGTGGACTACTTCAAAGGCGGGAGACTTCTACCGCTCGGAGGAAAACTATCAATCCCGACAGTCCTGGTGAGACCAGGAGCTGTACAGACACTGTCCAAGACCGGAGGTGAAAATCACGCAAGTCGCGAGGTAACGTCGCCCAACAAGCCTCGGGACAAGGTATGCCTCTACAAACCATCCTTCCTATTGTACAGACATTGACGCAATTCCTTTATTCTGGGTTTGGGAGGAGATTTTTTTTGTTTCCGCTGCCTTCTCTGTCTCCCCTAAAACCCAACAGTGGTATCAGAGCCATGTCAACTTCTCTATACTTTAGGATTATCGATGTGATCGATTTTGGTTTGTCACCTTTATTTATTGCATATGATGTGAATAAAATTGGCTTTATGCATTTCCAATCTTAAATCCACAAATCCTAATATACATATATGATATGTAATATGAATGCACTCGATATGCGTCACCCTTAAATGAGTTTTGTGGTGGATGTATAGCGTGGTTATGACCAATAAACCCTATATGTATGTGCTTGGTTGTATATGGTTACTTGCATCTCGGTCTGCGCACCGATTTCCTATCTCTTATTCCCGATGTAACTCAAGATAACTCGAGATTTCTTTCCTACCTTTGCTCCCCCCGAATGTAACTCGGGGTTTCCCTTTTTCAAATGTAAAATAGGATAGATCTCTTATTTCCTGTTATGTCAAAGAATGGAGGACAACTTGACGACGACTGAGATGATCCAGACGACCAGTTCGGGGAGCGAGACGATTAGGTGGCAGCCATGAGGAGGTGCACGATGACCAAGCGAACCGATTGGTTGGAGGATCCAATAGACCGGCTGGTGGCACCCAACCGACCGACCTGATGGCGAGCCGATCAATCATGGAGATGAGTTGATCAAACCCAGTAAAGGCAAAGCACAAAGTTCATCTTGTACAGGTTGCATGTGATGTAGACCTAGATGACAATGATTCCTCTTGGCTCGAGGAATCACATTAGGATGGCCATAATCATCGCTTTTATCGTTTTACATGTTTTGTGTGGGATATAGCATGTATATGATACATACTATGTATTGTGGTGATTGGATAGGTATATGTACCTTTAAAAACCAAATACCTCATCTAAATATTAAGTCTTTTATGCCTTCCATTAGCAACACACATGAAAAACTTTATTGACCAAGCGTAGGTTACACGAAAGCATGGTGCGCCATCTATCTCGTAGAAGTGTGAAGGGTAAACATGTAGGTTCTGCCAAAGTAGGGTGCATGTTTACCATGTCGGCTTTTGGGTTAGACATAAGTGGTGATTCTTAGAGTGTCTAAGCCTAGAGGCACATAATGTTCATGGAAAGGTGTTGCGCATGTTCATTCATCAAGAGTTTCATATGTTGCAATTGGCATGACGACCTACCTAAATTGTCAAGATTGTGGGCGATCAACCAAAGCTGACTCATGACTTGATGAAATATGGATCTTGACCCACTAGAAGGTTGTACGCTGCAATCTTCCGAATTGATGGTGAGGGCTATCAATTTGAAAAAAAAATAGTGGGAACGATGGTTAATTAAAGTCCTAATTATATCATCAACCTTTCAAATCAATCAAATAAGTCAAAATTGAGTTTTGGACTAAAATTGCATATATTTCCTTTTGTAGTTCAAATGACAACAAACAAAAATCACTTTTCATTACGATCGGTCCTTGAAAAGGACAAGCTGAATGGGACTAACTTCCATGACTGGTTTAGGACATTGAGAATTGTTCTCACTCAAGAGCAAAAGCTCTATGTCATGGATACTCCAATTCCATAGGAACCTGCTCCTACTGTACCAAAGGCAGAAAGGGATGCTTATAAGAAGCATTCTGATGATGCCATTGATGCAAAGTGCTTGATGTTGTTCTCCACGAACCATGAGTTGCAGAGACAACATGAGAACATGGGTGTCATTGAGATGATTCAACATCGAAAGAACATGTATGAAGATCAAGCATGGAAAGAGAGATATGATGTCTCCAGGGCATTGTTCAAGTCTGTCATGAGAGAAGAAGATCCAGTTGGTCCTCACACGCCCAAGATGATTGGGTATGTGGAGAACCTGACAAGACTGGGATTTCCCCTGAGCCAAGAGTTGGCTACTGACGTGATACTGCAATCGTTTCCAGAATCCTATAGTCAGTTTGTGATGAACTACAACATGAACAACTTTGACAAGTCGTTGATAGAGTTGTTGGGCATGTTGAGGACAACCGAGACATAGATGAATAAGGACAAGCCTAAGTCTGTGATGATGATCACTGACAAGAAAGGCAAGTCCAAGCGCAAGGGTAAAGGCAAGGCTAAGAAAGGTTTTGATGCTAGCCAGTAGACCAAGTCATCTTCAACTCTCAAGGCCAAGGGAGGCATGACCAAGAGAGGCAATTGCCACCATTGTTAAAAGCAAGGACATTGGAAAAGGAATTGTCCCCTCTATCTAGAAGAACTAAAGAAGAAGGAGGTGACAGACGTCTCCACCTGAAGGTGTCATGAAATAAACTTCGTAACACTTTTTGAGGTATATGATACCAAGATATAAAGTGTAAAGTACCCAATGAATGGGGCAAATGTTGCCACCATAGATAGGAGTACTTTAGTTTATTTTCAGCCTTAAAGGCATGTAATAGAGTTATGAGCTGCTATTTCATATTTGCCAATAGAAAGAAACACATTGTTTTTGCATATTGTATGACAATAATGGCAATTAATAAAGTTGATGTTTCCTTATGGAAATTCCTTGTTTAGCTTGTGGTACTTGGTATGCATAAGATAAAATGATACCTAAAAGTTATTGATAACTCAAACAATAAAATTAGCATAAATCATGAGAAATTCATTTCTAGTTTCCATATGATGGATAAATCTAGACTCTTTTGGTTAGAGAACCAGTAAGAGACATGGATCTCTTAGACATGATCAATCAATCTTCACTAATAGTAGTGGGAGAATGATTATCCTATTTGGTATAATACATGTGATGTATTTACATACCTATTAGTGTTAATGCTAATACTTCAAGCGGTGTTTTAAGAAATACCAATATGAATATCTTAAAGTGTTCAAGAATATCATAGATGAAGTACGAATTTGGTAAAGTATTCATTCTTGATGAGATCAATGAAAGAAATACTTGAACCAAATGTTTGAGATCCTTATGAGTGATTATGATAGTGTATCATAGTGAGCTCGTGTTTAAGGCATGGTGATGTCTAAATCAACAAGGAGTGATACTTTAAAGAGTTAGAGGATGATTATCAAATAACTAATTTCTTCTTAAATAAAGAATACCCCAAACTAATAAAGGATATTAAGAATAACAAAGGGTTGTGCGTTCTTATATCCTTGACAGATGCACCTCAATTATCTATGTGGTGAGTTGATCATATGATGAGTCAACTATCTAGATGAATATGAGGAACTGGATTTTGAGTTATGGTTTATAACCATTACATCCTAAATGACTTCCATGTGAACCATAAGGTATGACCTTGATGGTAGCACCCATTGGGATGAAATCCATAAGTGTGAATGAGTCTTAAGCGTTAAGACACATAGATAACATTTTGAGAAGGATGATGCTTGTTGATTGCAACTAAAAGACTAAGAGATTTGGCATACAGATTCTAAAAACTGCATTCCTGTAAGGAATATAACAAGGATATGTACGTGACACAACCTATAAGGTTTATGAATCCATTAATGCAAATGAAGTCTATAAGTTACAATGGACTAATCAATGTGATTGATTGAGTACAAGAAACTCAGAGTAGGATCTTTACCTTGATGATATGGTCAAAGGGTTTGACTGATATGTCAAAGATAAGGAAGGGATATGTGATTTAGTGGGAGCGTATTCACATTCCACATGTTGATGTGAAATGGAAATGTTCTAGAATGGAAATACACAAAGTGGAAATTATCTTTAAGAAAGATAGAGACATTTCCTATGTGATAGGAATAGATATCTATAGAGATAGTTCTCAAAAACCTCTAGACCTAAAAGAGATATCATACATTGGCAAATTATACTGAAGGGTTCAGTGTGCACAGATTCAGTGGGAGAGAACTTATCCATGTTACATGGAGTCAATATACCAAGGCCAAGTGTCCAATTCTTATGAAGAATGGGGACACTAAGAATAGATATGGATCTATCATGTATGTAATAATACCATTATCTTGCATGTGTGGACATAGCAAGAATAAAGTGTATTCATCATCTTGTATGTAGGACATGACATTATGATGTGCTCATCCTGATAACTCATATGTGAGACATGACGAGTGGATGTTTGTCTAGTTCTAGTAAGGGATACTGGAATACCATAAGAACTTGATAAGTACTTGACAAGTACTCGTTTGATGGAAATAAGGAAGGGTTGACTGTAAAGAGTTACACTGATGCAAACTTATGAAAAGGATAGAAAATTAATCACAATATATATATATATATATATATATATATATATATATATATATGGGATATATAAAAGTGAATGTTTGTTGATAAATGGAAGCGTTCCCATAAAGTCTTTTAAAAGGAAACATCGAGTATCCGTGTGTTAGAGAACAACAGTGGATACTATATGGATCTAGGAGTTCATAGAGATGAACTTATAAATATTCCAATCTTTGATGACAAGTAAGGAGTACTTGGTCATGCAATGTGGTTAAAGGTTAGAAAAGGAATACTAGATCTCATATTACGACAACTCCATCTCATACATGTGACGTACAATGAAGAGATGCGAGACATGCAGTTAATACCGACTTTGGCAAGGTGTTTCCATAACTCACTATGTTAGCACTAGAGCATAGTAACATTTGGGACATGTTTGAAGATCACTATGAATATGATTCAAGGGTGATTGGCTCACAGTGCAAGTTGGAGTCTGTTGGTATGTATGCCCTGAGAGCCAATCATGGGATGATTGGTGGGATACATTAAGATTGATTTGATAAACATCAAAGGCAAGCTTCCAATTCGTTCTAGTTCAGTCATATGAGATAATAATAGAACAGATTGAATGTCTAGAGAATGACAATACTCCATGACATATGCTTTCAGGTTAAGGACCTGAACGATGAGATCATATGGATGCTAAGAGTTTGTACATTCTTATTATGCCCCAAGTCAGATGTTATTGTGGAAGGTAGATTGACAACAATGACACACACGACTAGATTGTGGTGTTGGTTGATGACATAATCTCGTTAGTCATGATATGAAGATATCAAGCCAAACACATAGGTACTTGTTAGAGAACAAGTGTACCTAACAGACCCATCGTGAGTTTGACACATGGAACCATGACATGGTAGTCACAGTCAGTTCTCACAGTGATGGTGGTGAGTGTGATTCTTTGACATGAAATCACTACACTCAACACATGTCGTTGGGTACACTTTGACATCATCAAAACATTCCTGAAACATGGGTTGTTATAAAGGTGATGATTGGGTGGCTTTGACACATGGGGCTTTTGAGAGGTGAGTGATAGATATGGGATTTGTCCCTCCTGAGGGAGTTTGATATCCATGGCCACTTGATGAGTAGGATTGAGATAAGCGTGCACACATGTGTGAATCAGTATATGA